>VWZF01004461.1:2684952-2880161 GCA_013396755.1 Sclerurus mexicanus | reverse complement strand
CGCGGGCTCTGCCCGGGGGGATGCGCTGCCGGAGGCCGAAACTGGGGAGGGGGCTCTTTGCACCGCGTTCCTCAACGGGCTGCCCTTTGTGAGCTGGGCTCCGTGTGTTGGATTTTAATTCACAGAAGCCGGGGGGGGGTGGGAGAAGGGCTTTGACTTCTGCGGGTTTCCGTGTCCCCAAGGTGATGGCTTGTTTAATTCCCAGCCGATCAAATAAAGCAGGGGACAGGTAACAATAGTCTGAAAGCGGTCCGTGCTCCCGAGCATGCCAGTAATAGAGAAGCAGAATACACCTTCTGTACTTCAATAAAGGCGATAAAACCAGTGGGGTTGGCATGCAATGTGTTTCTCTGAGCATCTCCTGAAATACTCCCTGTACGGACCTCCCTTCTTTTCAACAACTTTTTAACTTGGGAAACAAACGTCCCCCGAGAAAGGTCAGCCCAGTTACCTCCCTGTGTGTGAATCTTGCCTAAGCTGCGTTTTGGACACTGACTTTCTCCCTCCCTGCTCCCTGAAACAGAATGGAGCTAAACTATCATCCATTTGTGCACACACAACCCGCATCCCCAGCGCAGCCAAAGCCAGCTGACTGAGCAGTGCAGATGAGGGGTTGCTGCTGACTGAGCAGGGCGCATTGAAATACGGCGGCTGCCAAAGAGCGGCTCGCAGCCCCGGCTGGATCCTTTGGTAGATTAAGTCACCGGAGGGTGAGCGAAACAAAAGAGGCAGCTGTTTCAGTGCAAGCAAATCCAGGTGCTGTTCTTCTAATTCTGACCTCGTTTAGTTACAGCGTTCAGTATGTCAAACACACCTATGAACTACACCATGTACCACTCAAAGGAGAGAGAAAACAGCAATTGTGCATCAAGAGTACAGTACCCAGCAAGTGGGCTAAAAATTGCAGACAAACAGATCTATCTTAGCAAAACAAGGGAAAGAAATCACTTTATGACTCCTCTTTCTATTATTTTATTTCTTGTTCTAGGACCCAGTGAATCTGACTGCTACTTCTGGTTGTCACTGTGGTACAGGCATGTCCAAAGATGCAGTCTCTGCCCTGAAGAAGTTTTCTTTATCAGTAAACAACATGTAGAATTGATCTATTAAATTTCTGCAAGGTCAGACATACAGGTACTGAGCCAATTAATGTCAGATATTCATTGTAACACTCCCAGGAGACATTACTGAGCAGCCGCGTTACAGGAATACTGATGCATAATTGTAATCTTCCATTTCACTGGCCAAGGCTTTTTGTTGCCTACATATTTCAAAAACTGCAATGAAAGAGGCAGCAACGGAGAATGAGAGGAGGAACAAGACACGGGTGCAGTATTAAAGCAATTCAGTAACTAGGAAGGTTTATCCAAACGAAAAAATCACTCAGTTTCTCTGTCTTTTCTCTGGTATCCTCTAAAATAGCCCTGATTCTCATTTCCCTTTGCTCACTGACATTCCAAACTGCAGCACATGTGGACTATATATGTGATGTATGGTGCTGTATTTACACAAACCATCTATTTCCACATAGATGGGAATGTATTTTAAGCACGGCCATATACATTACATATATGAGCAGCTGGCAGCAAGTCAACAGGGAGCACTGGGAGGGCAAAAGCTCTCTCACATTGAAAGGACATTAACAATGGTTGTTCTGGATGATGGTGTTTCCCCTTCAGCATCTCACTAAGCAGAAACATTTTCAAAAAACCTTTTGGGTACTTGTTTGCGAGTCAACAGTATAAAGTGCCCCAATGGTGAGATTGTCATAAGGCTCTTCCTCTCATCCTTGCCTGTTTTAGCAATTT
Source organism: Sclerurus mexicanus (assembly GCA_013396755.1). Classification (NCBI taxonomy): domain Eukaryota; kingdom Metazoa; phylum Chordata; class Aves; order Passeriformes; family Furnariidae; genus Sclerurus; species Sclerurus mexicanus. Next base: position 2,878,353 of record VWZF01004461.1, on the reverse strand, counting down.
CAAAGAAGAGAAGAATCAATCTGTTTTATCAGGAAAGACAAAAATTGTGCAAAACTAAGGCCAGTCGGATTCAACTGGGATTTTCATTATCTATAATAAGTACTTCCCAAAAAAAGGAGAGGGATAGAGAATTTCTGTATTTTGCTACCTTATATTAAAAATAATTTCACTTTAAGGGAAGAATTATTATTTCATTAAACCCCTACTTATGCATGACATAATTTTTGTGTTCAGTTGGGCCCTTTAATCATACCATAATCCACAACAACTAAGCTGAACAAAGCAAAACACAAAGACAAGTCCTATGCATTTTCACAAGTTCCGATTTCACTACAGATATTACTCTAAAATGACATCAAGGCACGCTTCATTTATCAGAATCTGGAATGGTCTGTGAAATAATTAATTCTTGCTGGAAGAAAACCAGGCTGCTCTCAGCATGCTCCATCTAAATCCAGTGGCTGATGAGAAGGAGGATGCAAGGGGCCCCCAAGTGACAGTAGTGTGTACTGAAGAGCAAGGCGTCACCCTAGCTAAATCCATAAAAGTCAGCAGACTGATTCGAGAGACATTCTCATCACACTTTCAATTACTAATGAAGCCTCCCAGCACTTTTTCAGACCTTTACACAGCCCTTGCAACCTGTGCCGACCACACAGGGTCACAGTGGCTCAGTGCTGCCATCACTTCTCATTTTGTGGCTGGGCAGGTGAATTGGGGCAGAGAGGCTACCACTGGTCCTGCTCCAGATCAAGAGCAGAATCACATTTCACTCGGGTGACACTACACCAGCACCTCAGCTTTGAGCCCCTCCACTGCCTATCTAGCGTTTATTTCACTCCAGTGCAGAGGATAGGAAATGACTCTCAACAGCTGGATCAGAAGACATTTGGACTTGTGCTTTCACAGAGGTGGGACAGGAAGGGGTAGAGCAACAAAGGTGCCACAGAGGTGAATTGCTGTCTCGCTTTGCATGTGGCCTTGTGCAGACCTTTCCTGTCTCAGCTGTCCCTTCAAAACCACCATTCACGTCCTGCTTGGATGTTGTAATCAATCCGTGGTGCACATTACCCATCACTAGGAAATTTAGCTAGCTCTGCATCTGTCAACTATTATACTTCACATTTATTACAGCTTTTAATTAATCATTTCTTGATAGCTCAACACAGCACTATCAACCTCTACTACAGTTCCCAGAGGAGTTTCAAGTAAACAGCAAGGCCCTCTGGACTCAGTGGATCTTCCAACCAATATTATGGCCAGTTTTCCACTCCTCTCAGCCATCTTCCCAATACTGAGGTTTATCTCGTGGGTAATATATTTTAACAGCAGACAAGTGCTACCTTTATTTTCAGCATGAAAGGAACCCTGGGGTGGTATAAATATTTATATGCTTATAGCAATGAAACAGCTGGAAGTCCTCGCTTAGCGGGCCTCAACTTGTGCAAGTTATGCCTTGCATGAGCAGGAATATGACCCTCTGAATTACCACAAGGGTGGAAGAAAGCAGAGGTGCACATGGCAGTGGTGAGAACAGCCACGGCGTGCTGTCTTCCTTGTGGAGGACATTAGCTTTCTGGGTTATTTGTAATTGGCAGGGAAGAATCCAATCTCTGACCAAAGCAACCAGTAACTCTGGTATCAGGCAGGGATATTTCTGTTTTCCTTGAGTTCCTGAGTTTGGGCTTTTAATTAATTAAGGAGGAACGGACACCCAGAATGTCCTGCCTCCCCTCTTCCTGTGAGAAACGTCCACTGCTTGAAGCAGCATTGAAAAGGTGCTGCATTTTCCAACAGCTTTCTAACAGAAAAAAAGTTCAGGATGTTCTGCAACAGACAGTATATTCAGAAGCCTGCTGCACTGAAAAGAAACACATTTTCACATCATTTCTCCACAGGAGAGGACATCTATACAAGGATTTATTTCTTTATCTGTCTTACCCATTACTGAAGTGCCTGTTAGATTGGAGCACCCCTAACCAGCAATGCAAACTATGCACTTCCCAATGACAACTTTTGTCCAATATCTCTTCACCTGCTTTTTTTCAAAAAAGGACCTGACACAGAGCTACCCCAGCAAAGCCCACATCCAGAGAGACTCCTATATTGCTGGTTTCAATGGGCAAAGAAGTGATACAGCAACTAAGAGATAAGGCACCTATAAACCTAATGGAGCATGGAAAATCCAGTCTGCAGACAGATTTTCCTGCTGCCAAACAACCAAGCAAAGGCAAAGAGAATCTTCTTTGGGCAATGTGTAACAAAGCAAACTTTACACAGGCTAACTTTTTTAAAATCACAGCAAATAACAAAGAAATTGCCTCCTGTAGGAGCTGTGGAGACCAGGAACGTTTTGTTTTCACAGCATAATTTGGTAGAACTGACTCAACACAATCATATAATGCTGATCACTTCTGCCTCTGTGTCTTTTCATGCTGGTGCCAGGTCATGCCCTTGAGAGGTATGGGAAAAGGCATACACGGAGGATTCCCAGGGTTGTTTGTGTTCTGAAGAGGAGACTGCTCCCTTCAATGAATCCATGGAGCTGCCCTGTGCATACAGGAATATGTCCATGTAAGCAGTGTAAAATACAAGAGCAGTGTCAGGAACGGGGCTCAGAAGCACAAGTGTAGAGAAGCTTCCACTGCTGTGCAGGGAAAGTGCTCAAATAGGTGACGGAGCTGGACAGAAGCCACAAAGCAACTAGATCCTCATTTCCAAAGACTGACTGTTTTGTTGGGCAGGTGTCTTCTTGGATGTTATAATCAATCTCTGGTGCATATTACCCATGCAAAAGAAGTACTGGAACGTGAATAAGAGAAAAGTCAAGCCCAAAAATGGGAAAACACTGGCTGGTATTCTTTATGTAGGTCCTTTGAAAAAAAATACCTTTTTTTTTTTTTTTTTACTACATTCTCCTCGTATCCCTACACTTCTGTCTCGTTCAGCATATGTTGAGACTTCACCCTGAGACTGGGTTCAATGTAAGACAAAAGGTACAGCAGCATCCCTTGTCTGTTGGGATCCTTCCTCTTTATTTGACAAGAAAATGGAAACGAACATATCACAATTAAAGTGGAGATGGACGGCAATGTCTCTGATCTCTGTGGACAATCCACCTCAGAATATGTTACTGTATTTCACAGTGTTTCAAGGGAAACTAAAATTAAAATCAGCATTAAGGTGTTTGATTCTCTTTCAACTACAAGAGGAGAAAAGCATTTCAAAGTCACCAGCACAGCTTAACCCAACTATATCAGGAGGAGACTGGTATTTTTTCTGCAGTGGTTACTCTGTCTTTATTTTAGAAAGGTGAAAATAAAAAAATAGTTACTACTCTACCTCTATTTAAGATACCACATCACAAAATGTTTTCAATGGGATTGCCTATTTTGTAGTTGCATGATCACCACTTTTTCCAAATTTCAAGGGAAAAATTACCTTATGGGACTGTAGGGCCATCAACAGCAGCTTTTCACATGGCAATTCTTAAGAATAAAAAACCCAAACCTTACAGAAGGCTGTGTTATTTTATTCCATTATAAAATACAGGTCATGGGACATACATATTATGTTTGTTTTTTTTCTCGTGTCGTCTTTTTTCCAGTTCTTCTTTGTACTCTAATATTTTGTTTTCCTCTGCACTTGTTAAATCCACTTTCATAAACATGGGCTAATTCACAGTATACTGGTAGAAACAAAAACTGACTAATGCCTCACACAGTGATTTCTCAGTGACTTCTGACCAGGCTGTAAAACCATAAAACGCTGCAAATTTTTAAACCACCACCTCTCTCAGCAAAAAGCACTCGGGGATTGTACCAAAACTTCCTGGAGGTCTCACACTAGCTACCAATCTCAGAGATGCACCGCAAAAACCCGACACTCGGCTCAACACAACCTCCTCTGAATTTATCAACTTCACAAATGGTGATAAAATGAGCATGAACCATAACATGAAAAAAAAAAAATCTTTTGTTGCTGGAGCCAATTTTGAATATTGCATCTGATAATGCACAGAACAAGAAAAACTGTTGGTGCTGTCATCTGCATACTGAGTATCTGCAGCAAAGGCAACGTTAATAACGAGTTATCCTTGTAGAGGGGTCAAAAGGACAGTGCTGGTAAGACAGAGATGACAGACAACAGGCATCAGGGAAAAGATTAATATCCCTACACAGTCATACATCAAGGAACTCAATTTTTGCCTGTAATCCCAAAACTGCTGAGAGTAGGATTATTCCTGCTTTCCCTGTTACTAAGAAGAAAGAAACTGCTTATGGGAATAGGGCACTGCTAAATGTGAGTCCTTACGTGGGCAGAAAGGCTGCAGTTATGTCCTAGGGCAAAAAAAATATAAAATAAAAATCTCAGTTGCGTGATGTTCCCAAGCAGGGGTCCCTCCACAAGCGAGGTTGGGGGTTCATTGCACAGGCCACTTAAAAACACAAAAAAAGTTCGTGTAGTTAAAGAAAGACAAAGGAAATGAGAGAAGAGGAACCACATGCAGCTTTTTATACTTCCCCGTGGCACACTTTGATGGTGCCATGCTGCAGTACAGCTGAAGGCACAGCGTTGGCCATGTCACAGCAGGTTAGCTGCAAGAAATGCCTTACATGGAGTCCAAATTGTCTGTACCCCTCACTGGCCCCCAATTTCCTCCAAATGTGGTTAAGGAGAGAACACTGAAAGGATAGAGCTTTAATGAAAGGAAGCAACATCTCTAACGCAGGGAAAAGGGCACACTTTCTAAAAAAATATGAAAAAACCATTACTGGTGTCACAGCCACCAAAGTACTGTTATCTTAACCTTAACACTCCACAGCTCTGTCAGATAATGAAAAATGTCTTCTTAAAACAATTGAAGGCTGTGCATTTTGGTTTTCCCCTTCTTGGAGCATAGCTATTAGTGGATAAGTTTGACAGACTGACAAGAGAGCTACCACCTTGGCAAGGACGACTGAAGAGGCCTTCTCTCTGTAACAGTACAAAAGCAGAGGGGGAAAAAACAGGGGGGAGGGAGTGGAGAGAGAGAGAAAAGACGTGAGGATGGTATTAATATTGTTATCATTCTCTCACAGCTGGCAAGACAGCACTTACTTGAAAAATACCAGTATATGGAAGAATTGCAGGCTTAGAGCATCTGTATTTGTAGAAAAACCTGCACCTCAGCAGGGCAGATTAACATGACTGTGGAACAAAAGGGGCAGATGCCAACCATTCCTTCCAGTGGCCTTGCAATTAATGTGGTGGGATGTGGAGCCGATTAGAAATTTTCCAATGCAACTTTTTGGTTTTTAACTGAAAAAATATGGATTCAGTACAACTGAAACCATGCCAGAACAGTTGGAACAGAAAGCAGGCTGCTGGGCTCCCCTCACTGCCTGCACATACTCCCCATCCCGGGCTGGTGTGGCTTCTGCATCCCCTGCCACCCAGGAGCTCAACAGGCCTGGAGGTCCAGCTCCCAAGATAAGTGTTAGGAAGATTCAATCTGTATTTTTGCCCTAAGAGAGTTCTGCAACTGCATTATTTTCACCAGAATCTGAATTGCAACCTTTTTCCTCTGAAGAATGTAAAAGTTCCTACAGGACGAAAATTCAAACACCAGATGCAAGCATCTCCTTTGCATATAAAATGGAATGGAATGGAATGGAATGGAATGGAATGGAATGGAATAGAATAGAATAGAATAGAATAGAATAGAATAGAATAGAATAGAATAGAATAGAATAGAATAGAATAGAAGTATGTAAATGAAACAACAGTTCAGTCCTCCAGTTACTGGGGGATTGTTCCAGTGTGTTCCAGTGATGTCAGTGGCAGCAGATCAGACCTTAGCTCCAGTGAAAAGCATGAGGGAAATTATATAAAGACTGCAGGACATGTTTTAGCCAGGAAAGGGGGAGGAGTGCCAAGGATTCAAGAAGGACTGCAGACTTAACCCAGATACCCGAGACTGATAACACACACTACTACTACCATACGGGTCAGGGAAAGAAAAATGGAAGATGATTGTGTAGATATACTGAAATTATAATAAGAAGAATAATCTTAACATCAAAGGGGTGAAATTCTAGAAATTACTGGAATATGAGGGGAAATAGATAACAACTTGATTAGCATCTAAGAGGGCTGGAACTTGACTTCTCTAGCAGCCCCCATACAGCTTTCACTCAAGGATGAAAACTGCAGAACACAGCACGCTAACATTAGTGGATTTATTTATGTAGACTAATATTCACCTTGGGAAGGATACATGTACAAAGGCCTTACAACCTTTAGAATGGAAACAGCAATAAATAAGGAAAGGAAGAGAGATGGCAGTAAATACATGACACTGTCAGCCTAATATTGCTCTAATTACCAGTTCTGGACACATACAACTTCTAAGTCAAACAGACAAGATTGCTGATCCCTTTCTTTACCTTTCACTCTGATTTATACCAGGTATGTAGCAAAGTATTGTTTAAAAAAACACAAAACTGATTTATCCACTTCCTGTCTATTAGAGAAACCTTTGTCTCTTGACTTATGTCCACAGCACCTCTCAATGCTGCCAATGCCATCACTGTAATAAAAATAATATAAAATTAAAATATGCACACTATTCACATTATAAGCCACAATTCTAAACTGGGAAGATTAAAACTTGCCTATTAAACTGAGGTGCTGCTCATTACATTTATCACTGTAAGGCATAATATCTTTTTGTGGAAGCGTTCTGTTCACAGAAAGATGCAGCTAATTTTTCACAAAAAAGTACTCAGCAAAGATCAGTGCTGGGCTGGTTCTGACTTTGCAAAAGGATTAAGATAAACTCTAAAACTGAGAATACTGTATAAAGCTCAAGCTCATTCTCAAGAACTCTAGAATCAAACTCTCTCAAATGCACTGATATTTAACACGGTTTTCAAACAGCAAGTGTGAAAAAGCACTGTGTAAAGGAGTAAAAAAAAAAATAAATCCAAAGCTAATGTTTAAAATCAAAACAATTTATTTAACTTATAGACCAGCAGTAGTGATCACAAAGTAGAATTTATATCCTGTGGTTTGGTGGTTGTTTTCAACTAAGTTAGATATAATGCAGTGATTTCTTTTGAGAAAAGCATGAATCACTATGACTACAATTTTCTTGGGTTTAGATGACAGTTTTAACTTGCTCCAAAATAGTCTGAAATCACCAGCCTTTTTTATTAATGCTTTCTAATGGTTCTTTTCTTGGTAATTAATTCATGAATCTAAATCATTCAAAAACAGATAAGCCACTAATCACTCACAGACTTGATAACGGATCCTAAGTAGACAGCAATGTGTAAAGCATGCAATAAAGCTGCCAAAAAAAGAAAGGAAAAAGGAGTTAGAAGGAAAAATGAAACTCACATCTTCCACCTAATAGCAGGAGATTTGATTCTGCATTTATCATGCAGGATAAAATACTCACTGATGTCAACAAATAATCAACTACAGAAGTGAGAAAAATCAGGCTATTTCTATACAGCATGCTTTTTCCTAGCATTAAAAGCACGGGAGCAAATTAAAGGATCCATTCTTTTCTTTGTTTTGGTACAATGTTTGTTGTCCACATTTAGCAAAGGTAAAACATAAAAGAATAAGGGAGATGGGAAAGAGGGGTTAACAACCACCTGTTGTTGGCAACAATTAATTCAAAAGTGGTGGTTATAGCACACAAGAAATGGTGGTTATAGGACACAAGAAATAGCGACATTTTAATGCAAGATTACAGCAAGGAAAAAGAAGTGCTTTGTTGCATGTCTGCATAAAGACTAATACTATAAAAAGAGAAATTTAATTATGTTTTCATGTATTGAAGAAAAGTGTCACAAAAAATAAAACTGACAAAAACCCCATACAATGACACCACATTATGATGTACAATTTCATATTTCTCACATTTTATGATTTTAAATAATCACATATAGCTTTGCTTTTATTTTGTTCCAGATGGAATCATGTGCCTACTTCTTAACTGCCTACATGCTCTAAAAATTTATTTCAGTATGAATGTTGGGAGTCTCCTCTCTGCTTTCCTTAGATAATACAATCATGGCCAACTTTAGAACAGAGATAAGTTAGTTATACCAAGGGCAATCTCAACATTTATTCAAGTTATGGAGTGGAAAAATGCATTGTTGCCATGGCAACTGTTAAATCACATGGTATCTGCAATGAGATGCAGGACATCTTGAGTAAACACTCATCTGTGTGCTCGCGTGGTCTCCTCCACAAGGCACGGTTCCTCTGGGGAGGAACATGCACAGAATTGTGACATAGTCCAGATTTCACTGTCTCTTCTGCAAAAAGTTAATGGAAGTAACCCAAAAGGTTATTTTTGCTTGGGGAGATTTAACCAGATGTATCGCTAGAATAGGAAGAAATACTGGGGGAAAAAAAAGATCAAATGTTGAATGTTTTGCTAGGATTTGCCTCAGTCAGTATCATGAAACCTTACAAATGTCGGTGTACCTCTCAAACTCACTTTGTACCCTTGCATCAGAAGACCATTCACAACAGCACTAGAAAAAAAAAGCCTTCCTGGCAGCATGAAGGCTGCCAGACGTGCAGAAGCACATCGTGCTGGTGCTGCTGGAGTTGTTACCGCCTCCAGCCATCTGCCCCACCCTTCTGAGGGATGTTTCCACCTCTGAAACAAGGACATCTGATCTACCCTTGAATCAACCCTGAACCAGGCTGCTGCACGTCTTGCTGGTCTCTGATATTATCATCACCTAACACACCACCTCTCCCTGCGAGGGCCTCCCTTCCTCCCCAGGAGATGGGACGACTCTCTCCAGAACAACCCCCTCAAACTGCATTGCTCTACTGCCAGTCCCATCCATAAAGTCACAGCCCATCCATCAGACCCCGGGCTTTTACTGTGCTTCTCTGCTGCCCTTTTCCAGCTCTTCTGCACCCACTACCGTGCCCACATGAAGCTCCTTCCCTATCCTTTTAATTCACCACAAGGAGCAGCACTGACACCAGATTCCCAAATAATCTTCCTTGGGTCCCCTTCTCATCGCTCAAAGTATCTCCTCCTTCTTGACCTCCTGAGCAACCTGGTGTTACCTATAGGGAGAGAGAGCCACGCTGTGATGCCATTTGCCATCTTCTGATATCATACTGTGTGCACAGTGGTTTCTTTAGCCAACAGAGGCTTCATTGGGGGATGCAACTGTCCACTGAAACGTCTTCTGATCCCATTCTCTTCCTCTCGTCACATCCCACTACTTTCAGATTGCATAGTACACACTACTTAGACACTGCCAGCACCTATTATGCCACCCAAGAAATATGGAAACTCTCATGTATCTCTGATCCTGGCCTCGCTTCCCCCACTTCTGGCTTTGATTCCTTCTTGACCTTCACAGCTTTAAACAATTTATATAGCTTTCTACAGGTTTGTAGTTTTTTTCATGTATAACCTTGAGATCTCATCTAACCAACTTCTTCCTCCTTACTCATGAAATTTCTATATCCTGTGTCTCATAAATTCACCCTATCTCATAAGTCCTTCCAAAAATGACTCTTAAACCTGTTTACTTTGTCATTGCAGGGCTCTTCCTTCCCACATGGTTGGCCATTTGCTATTTGACTTGAACTTTGACAGGTAAGAAGACCCCGTGGGTGAAGAAGAGAGATGCTCTGGAATTCACCAGCTGTCACCGAGCATTTGAGTAATGGAAAGATAAAATGAGACGTGTGAACAAATGACCAGGTCTTAACTCCCTAATAGAACCCTGTGGAGAGGGTTACAATATCCAAGTACTCCAGGGAAATAACTAATGATCCTTTCTTCAGTTCAGTCAGGTTTCAAGAAGCAATTGCCTGAGTAACTAAGTGCTTGAGACTGCCTCAGTAATTGCAATGATTTATTTTATGTATCATCATAACTACAGCACTAGGTCAGGAGGACATGTGCCTTATGGATGCCTTGAATTTTAACACAGGCCCTGGAGGCAATCAGAAACAGAGACCACAATGACTTGAAGGGGAGGGTGAAGAAAAAGTCTTTAAAATCCTATCTAAATCATTTGTTTTCTGTTAGATTTTTAATAAAAATAATTATATTTTCATATGATCCTAAGCAGAAGTTGCTTGTGTATTCTTCTGCATTCTTCTACTTGCTTAAAATGCAAGCGATCAGAATCTAATGTTCTTGGAACCCATTCGGAATTTTTTTTCCCAGTGTAAGCAACGAACGTGCAGTCTGGAGTGTAACTACCCACTCAGTAAAGACAAAGAAATGAAAACACAAGCCTGTTGTCTCTGTGTTATACCTCTGTCTATTCCAGAAGAAAACCTTCCTGTGCAAAACATGTTTCTTCATCTACCCTTACTCTGTACTGGTGCACTGGCTGCCTGTTCACAACCAGCAAAGGGGGGAAGAGACTTGGGCTCAGAGTCATTTATTGGACCTAAGAGGTAGGATGTCTACACACAGCTACTCACCTGACCTACCAAAACCACGCACCAAGGATGTTTTGTGAGGACACACATTCAAGGTGCAGGAGGATATGTTTGCACAGCATCGGAAGGGATTGATTAGCAGTTTCTTGGGCATCCCCATCCTCTTGATGTTGCACTCCTTTCTGCAGTCACTTTTCCTTTGAGCTATGTGAGGCTTCGCTGGCACAGAAGGACATTTTTAGGATAATGATAATTTAAAGTGCTGTCATCACCAAAACTTTCAAGCTATTTGAAGATCTTGAAGACAATTTCTCTCCACTCCCATAAACTTCAAACTGTTCCCCTATGATAACTTCAGCACTGTTTTTCCAATTACTGTGTTTCAAGGTTAGCAGTGTAAAAACACTAAACCAACACAGTTTTCAAGGTCAAAATAAAAAACGCAGCAATGATAGTTCCCAGTAACTTACATTCATTTGGTATTCAGGATACATACTTTCTGAATATCAAATCACAAAATCATTGCCAATTCATCAGATTTTAAGCTTTAGCTTATTAAACACTAGACTGTGCTAAAAATAAAATGCAGCTTTTTATTTGATCTTATTAAGATGCCTCTGTACAACACGATCTAAGCCTCTAATTATCTATATCTCTATATTATCTCAATTGTTATTTCAATATGAGCAAATTCATAACAATGCATTTTAATGGGAAATTAAAAAAGTCATATACTAAAAAGTGGTAAAGCATTAGAAGTCGAAAAGTTGAATGTCAAGATGCTAAAAATGAAAATGTTTCTCTACATTGTGCATGCCAGAGCTCACACAACATTTGGCAGTGATTTCCCATGATGAAGCAACTCTTTGAGGATTTCATTTTCGTAAAAGCCCTAGTCTATTCAGAACTAGCTCCTAGCTACTTGCCCTTAACAATGCAATACAGATAAAGTTCATTAAATATATTGTCTAAGGTAGGAAAGCGAAGGAGTTTTGCTGTAGCAAGCACTTAACCTGTGCATGGAAAGAAAAAAAAAAAAAGTAAAAGGATTGGAGCAAATTATTTTTAAAAACACAAAAGTGATACAGACATATTGGTATTGCAGGTTCTGCTGCATTGGCAAAATTGCCCAAATGAAGAATGTCCAGAATGGGAAGTATTACTGGATCTTACTCAATAGGATTTTTTTCAAACAGGCTGGGCATCCAAACATTTGATGCAGATCTTTTCCATGCACGGGTGCACTGGAATACTGGAAACTGCAGCATTAATGAATTACAAGGAAAATTGCAAATGCCTATGATTTTATAGTTAATTTTCACATGATAATGGTCAAGCAACTTTTACAGCTTCTCAATACTTTTGCTGGAATGCTAAACCTTTATTTCTTCTTACAGCAGGTAAGACATGAATTTCTACCATAATTAGGGGAGTAAATTACTTTTTTTTAGAGTTTCTATTCTTATGGGATGCTTACTACATATTGAACATCACAGGGATGAAAAACTAACAGTATTTTAAGACAACAGTAATATGCATGATTTACTGTATGGCTTTTGTCTAATGCAAATATTTACTATTCACAGATCACTGCAATGAAAACAGTATGTGTCAATTGATTAACCAGTAAATATTAGACAGAATTCGAGGGCACTGCTACAGCAGCTAAAAAGAAAAATGGTGTAATGAAACGGTAGCTTTTTTCTCTGGGTAGTGCAAAACTAACTTTTGCACCAGGGAAGAGAGAGTCATATCTGTACATATACATATGTGCGTCTGTGTGACAGCTGAGGGTGGGAGAGTGAGAACAGATGAATTTCAGGGAGCACACGGCCACCCAGTGCCAGAACAGAGCAACTCTGCTCTACGGATGGCTGCGGATCCCACACAAGTTAGCACACATACCCACAGCTCAGTTGTCAAATTGGGACACCTTCCTTAAGTTCCTGCATACATTCCTATAAGGAAATGTCTAAAATGAAATAACAGAGGCAGATTTTTAGGGGTCTCCTGAAATGAAAGCTGTAGCTGACACTCTGAAAAAAAAAAAAAAAATAGGTGGGAGCCATTTTTAAGAAAGTACCTGATTTGGGTGTCCCACATGGAAAATCTGCCACCTGAAGCAACTTTTCAGGTGGTTCAGGTGTTCAGACTTAAAAAGTTAAGCTGCTTCAACCTGAGTATTACTCAGCTAGCCAGTGTACCCTAACTACTCAAACATCACATCGACATGGAAAAGCATCCTGAGAGTCAATGTCCACAGTGCTCCTGAAAACAGGGAAGCTGCATTTCCTTATACAAACCAGGGTCTGCGACACAGATGTTTAGTCATTAGCCTAAGGTCTTGGAGGAAGCCCGTGCAGGATGGGGACCCCCTGAGTCCCCATCTGATGCCTCAACTTCACCACTCACCCTTCCTCTTCAGAAGGGCAGGTAATGTGTAACTACAGAGTGTTACATGCAAGATAAACCAGTGAGCAGACAGCCTGCATCTATTGCTTTTTCTATTAGCAGGCACTGGATAGAGATGGGGAATGGTGACATTCACAGGCTGACATCCCCAACGCAGGGGCTCAGAAGTTTGTACAGGTCTTAAAGGTGATGACTAAGACTCAGGTTTTAACCTGAGGAAACTTCTCAGAATCTGCTAGATGAAAACCTAATGTAATCTGAAAAGAGGAGGAGGAGAAGGAAGAAGGGAGCGTCGGAACAGATGGGTCACCAGGAGAAAGCAGCTTCTTTATGTTAACAACTGAGACTGTCTGTGAATGACTGGTTCTTTCTATGATGAGAAAAAAGGTTCCATAAGTAGTCCTTGTAAGTGATCGGCTTTGTTTTCAGCAAGGTTTGCGGCCTGTTTAATGGGCAGGTGTATGTACAGAAGGAGAACTGGGGACCATCAGCACCACAAGTTCCTGGGTGGAGAAGGATTCTGCCACATCCTTGGTGAAATCCTGAGAAAGGCCCTAGATGCAGGAGGCCATCACCTACATAGTGCAGGATTCAATAGATTCCCAGTGGAAGACTGGGCATTACTCAAACTCCACTGGAAGGATTTTGTGATGCCAATGATAAAGGAGGTATGAAAATCTTTTACCTAGGCTTAATTTACTTCTGCCTCTGTGTGAAATAGGAGTAAAGAACTCACTGCAAATAGAGTTCTGTTTAGAAACCACATGCTTCTTTTACAGAAGTTAATCAAATCTAAGAAACCCAAAAGAAATCAATATAGTCCAATGATTAGCTGGATATAGGTACTGCATACAGACTGACAGATTACTTGGACAGACTGAATTAATGTGTGGATTTCACTGAAAAGATTCAGGTTTCTCACATGAGGAGACAAAGACAGAGTGTTGGTACACTTTCCAGCTGTTTGCCATCCACAAAAGGAAGCCCAATCCTGAATATGTCTGGTGTTTAGCTCAAAGCCTGAACAACCGGGCTTTGCATGTGAGAACTCAAATTCTGGTCTCTTCAGTCAGCTCTGATTAGTATCTTCTCTGACCCTGACCACATCAGGTCTCTATTAACTTGCTAAGTACGGCCAAACAGCATATATTACAAACAGTAAATCGATTTAACAGTTGTATTTGTATCCACATATATGTTTTAAAGTTTCCTGTGGTGAATAGTCCCCTACTTGCAATATCAGAAGTATTTTGTATAAAGGCTTAAACTGATGTTGTGTTTATTAGTGCCTCCAAAAACGGAAGAGACACTGTGATATTGGAACCAAACCAAGAAGGTGATGCACGTTTGCATCGGTGCGTGTCTCCTACTCTGCTAAAAAGTGCAGGTTCTCCTTCTTTCCTCCCAGCAGCAGACTAAGTAGAAATACTGCTCCTGATAAAGCACACACAGATCTACTTCCCTCACTTCCCTTCCCAGGGAAAAAAGGAGATGAAATAAGGGATGGTGGTCTCAGTCCAGCCACTCCAGGAGAGACATAAGCATCAGCCAGGCTAACAGGGGACAGAGCTGACGCAGAGCAGCCAACAAAGGCATGTGAGCTGTACGCCCTTCCCTTGATCAAACAGGGCTGTGTAGTTCAGGATCACCCCCTGTTCGGGGCTTACCCTGGTTCAGAGCTTGGAAATCCATCTAAGATCTGATCTTCAGCAGGCTGTTAAAGGAAATACCAGCTACTATTCATGCTCTTCCTGAGTTAGGTCATCCTATTATTGTCCCAGTCACCAAAGGAGGCTAAAGTACTTTTTCCTGCAAGGAGCAACTGCTGCCGCTCCCACACGTCAGAGCCTTTCCCCATTCAGATACTCACATTCCAGCCAGTGACAAAAAGAGCTGGGAACTGCCTCCCACATGATATCAGAAAATATATTCAAAGAAGGCCGCAAGGTCGTTGCTAATTTCAAATCCTGTTTCATGTTTCCACATGAAACATCTAATTAAAACTTTTCACTGGGTAGTTAAAATGAAATCCATGCAGATGCACTTGAGACCTCATTTTCATGTGCTGTGAATTAGAATACAGGAGGTGCTGCACACAGCGGTAGGAACACTAATCGAGGAAGGAGAGGGGAATACCTGCTTTGATTTACAGGAAGACAGTCAGCAAAAATACCACTAATCGCCTGGGTTTTCACTCCTTTGCTCTTTGAGCTGCCACATACAACCAAGAAAAATGAATGCAAGTAGTGTATTAACTGCTACCAAATCAGCATTCTCCACAGGTGACCGTGTGGCAAGCACATCTTGCAAAATGCTACCACCTTCCACAGCTACCGCGTGACAAAAGCATTAGACCCTAAGGGCTATACCCTGCTCTCACCAAAAAATATCTATTAACATCAGCGGGAGCTGAATTAAACTTTAAAATGCAGGCACAGTGAGTGACAGAATGGCCCCAGCAAAAGGACAATCTTTTGAGATTTTAGAGCTGTCTCATGATTAAAATAAATAAATCCTGGGGTAAAAAAAAATAAAGAAAAAAGCCTGCAAAAAAAAGCCTCCATTTTTCTTATGTTCAGCTGCATCTCCTGTACCGGAGTCAGGCTATCTACACTGAGGGCTTTTTTGAAAAGGGGCAGATGTAAGGTGTCTATCTCTGCCTCCATTGCTGACCATTCACAGAAGGAATGTAAGGACTCGATTGGTTTCAATTCCAAGAGAAGAGTCTAGTAAAACAATGAATTACTTAAAAGATCTGCACCGCTGAAAGGTGAAGGACAAAACTACTGAATTTCAGAAACTGCTTGGGATTTCTGACTTAAGTTTGCATGGTACATATTCAAAGAATTATCGACTTTTCTTTTCAATCTTCCCAAATCTAGGTAACAAATTCCCTAACTTGACAGCGAGATTTAGGCACCTTTATTATTCAGAGTTCCCAGGACTGGAACACCACCACACCAGAACTGTGTAGTCCCACTGTTCATGAAAAACAGCACCCCTGTCCTCTCGCTGCTCCTAGATGATGATCCCCACTCATCGTTCAGCCCCTTCTTTGTGCATGTGTGCCTTCATGAAGCCACATGGTGAAGTAGAGGATCTAGATTAAAATACTGCCAGCCAAAAAAAATGCAAGGATGTTTCACTTGACGCAGTTCAGTTTCTGGATTTCAGGAATGAAGGAGGATGGCAGTATTTCATCGGGAGCAGCAGGGTAGCTCTTGCCAACATGGGTTATCCCTGATGCCATATCTCATTCTCACCTCATATCCATCTCCCCATAATGTGAGAGAAACTGATCCAGTTGGAAAATAAAACCACAAGAAAGGTATATTTATTGCATTTTGTAGCTGCATTATTCACTCTGTCTCTT
Organism: Sclerurus mexicanus; assembly: GCA_013396755.1. NCBI lineage: Eukaryota > Metazoa > Chordata > Aves > Passeriformes > Furnariidae > Sclerurus > Sclerurus mexicanus. The sequence goes on along the minus strand of VWZF01004461.1, from coordinate 2,862,137 downwards.
CATAAAGCAGCTCTGCATGGGACAGCCCAGGGCTGGGGACCCAGAGGCTGCACAGTGACTTCAGCTGCTTGGTCTTACCTCAGCTATGCTGAGAATTTTAAGAAACTATCCCCCTGGCCCTCACTAATTCAAAGTCCAACCCACTTCTAGCTTGCTTGGGATCCCCAAACCACCTCTCAAGGATCCCAAGGTAATTCATCAACATTCATTAACCACTGCAGGGTTTATGGCACCCTTCAAGGCCCCACATGTTTAAGACCCTATTTTATACCTGGTAAACAAAGGCACTGAGAAGCAGCGAGATTTGAAGGTTATTTATTAAATAACCAATGGAGTAAAAAATAAAAATTCAAAGTTCTGGCTCTCAGATTTTAGCCTGCTAAATACCATGTGCCCTTTTTACCCCTTTCAACGTAGGAGCCAAGGTATTGTCCCACACAAGAATGAGTCACCATTCCACACCAAAGAAAGCCCAGCATGCAACATGTGTACATGGAATTTCCTTCTATACAAAGTAGTTTAACGTTACAGAATAAATCAAAGAGGAGCAAATTAGGCTTTCTTTTCTTTTAAACACTACTCCAAGCACCTGGAGGAAAGAAAGTATTGTGGGAATATGTAACTTGTCTCAAAGGGAAACAAGGATGTTTCCAGTCAATGTGTTCCTATACTACGCTCACAACATGTCATGGGAGCACAAGCATGACTGCAGAGCTTTCATTTTACAGGGAGAAGGACCACATAATTTCACCACTATTTTGCATTCCTGCATTCTTCTCCAAAACTTTAGCCACATTAAGTAGACCCAACAAAAGCAATAGTAAGTCCTCTTAAAAGCATATAGCAAATAAAAATAGATTTCTCATTATTTTAACAAAAAGACTGAAACAAAGCTTTTCTAGCGTGCAAATGGTCCCAGTCCTACATCTGAGCAGGAGGATCTTTAACTTTTTCCGTTTCAAAAAGATGCCTGTGCCTGTTGTGAACTGAAAAGAAAAAAAAAAAAAGCCTAGGATCTGCAGAAGTCTTTTCTTCTCAGAAGATAAAGAGGTTGGCTTACTAAGAACAGGTGATCACCTGGGGCTATGCATTCATTCCAGCAGATGAAAGAGCAACCATCTGGAACAGGACACTCTCTCCAGAACAAGACAGAACTAGATTCAAGTCCCTGTTCCCCTGATTCAGACCAGAGACTTGAACTTCAGCTCACCTCCACAGCAAGCATGTACCTACCTCTTAATTACTCTTACTCAACATGGAATATAAACTGACAACCTCATTGATAGATTTGTTTTTTTCTTGGCTTGTAGTTGAAGACCAAAACAAACTTGCAAACTATCATCTTACCCTGGTACAGCTCTCTCTGTTAATGCTGGCATATCTAAGAGGTGGAAAGAGAAATAGCAAACTCTTGTGCTAGCATGCTAAATCTGCTGTTTAAATGCCTCTAGACATCTATACCACTTAAGCCCTGAAAGTTTCTGCAAAACTGTGCTATAGTTGTTGTGTATAGTTGTGCTAAACTGTGTTTAGTTGTGTCCATTTGTTCCACAGTTCTGCAACAGATGCACAACAGCTGCCAAGACTCCAAAGCAGTCAATCTGCACTCAAGATACCCAATAGCTCTGTCCTAGACACAGCAGATACAACAAAAGTGATGATTTTTTTAGAAAGTAAAGCGGATTTCAGTGACTGACTAAATTCAGATTTCATTTGATATCAATGTTTTAAAGAATATTTTACCATCAGAGCCCTGATTACCGGCCACCAATCGAACAGTACACCAGTAGAGTGCCACAGCTTTGTCAAGCTAACAAAAACAGCAACTCTGGACATGTCCTGGCATTCATTCTTGTCTCCTTACAGGAGAGTGTTCAGCTGGACAGGTAGGTGCACCCTAAAATAACCTTGGTGTGTCACAGCTGGAATTTCCTAATGAAATTCCTCAGTTGTGAGTAATCTATACGACCCAAGGCTCTAAATCATTAATCTTCTGTTGTTGTAAGACTTTTAAACAGCTTCAGCTCAACCACTAACCTGCTTCAATGAGCAAATCATGTCTTCTCAATGAGACCACTGATTGCAAAAGTTAGTACCCAGTAAGTTAACAAAACTGTTCTGCAGTATCTGTTGTCCTTCTGAAAATACCTGCCTCCTATAATACATCTCTTTCATCTTGAACTAAGTCACAGAATCAATATGCTGAAGCTGTATGTACTTAAATACATTTAAACAGTATGTAATGCTAATTAATATATATATTAATATGTAAAGGGATTACAGGGTGGATTTAGGAAATGTTCCCCTCCCCACTGATGCAGGGAAGTACTGGAAGAGCCTCAGCCTAGAATATAATTTATATAGTTGAATAAAGAAATTCATATTCTTAAGTTCCCTAATGAGCATATCAGAGACTCTTAAATTTCCTTTGAAGATTACCTTCAATTTGTAAACAGATTATCCAGTTGATCTGACCATGAAAATGACACTACAAAGAATATTCTCCCCATGTTGCGGGGGTGAAAAGTGGTTTTCCAACTTTACTAAGACAATGCCACCATCAACAGGTGTGATTTTCTTAATGAGTGCAACACTTTATTGAAACAGCAACTGGAAACACTGTACAGACAGTTTCACACCTATTATAAGGCCATTATTTAATTGAGTTGTAGTTGCTTAAAAGGAGTTTAAAAAATTATGTTTTAGTGCAAATATGCCTCAAATGCATCTCAAATGTATGCTGGAGGAAAAAAGCTATGATAAATTACTTCAAATGGCTCTACATACAGAGCTTGCTTTCTATATTATAATTAATGCTAATAATAAGCAAACTTCTCAAAAAAAAAGCAGGCTCATTTTATAGCTGAATATTTCAATACAGATTTTTCATCTATTTTCTGTCAAAGCTACTTTTTTAAGGGAATGAATTACTTAAATTAAATAAAAATACAAATATCAAGTTTTACTTTTCCCTAAGCTTACGAGTGTGATTTGCATGTAATGATAAAATTCGAACTGCAAGCTTGCATAGTTATTTTCACTCTAGCCCACATCTGATACCAAAATAATTTCTTAGACAACCGTTTCATTTTATTTATCAATACAATGTAACTCATTGTAGGAATTCAACAGCACGGAGAAGAAGCTTATCTTCCTATTTAGAAGCTTATTTAGTACTATTTACTTTCTACTCACTAGCAAAGCTGAAGTTTTAGGAAACCTAACACATATGGTAGGTTCAGTGCCTGAATTATGAACCTTATTCTAACACATTAGCAAGTGAGAATGGGGAAAAAATTCACTGTAATTTAGTTTTTGTTTTTCTTTACAAGTCTGTGAGTACCACTATGGTTAGAGCACTTTGCAAACACTATATTCACCAGAGAAATTGGCACTGTGTGCTACTAAGGAGCACCAGTTCCAATATAGCAGTCTAATCTGGTCACTGTCAGCTTCCCATGCCAAGTACAATTAAGCAGCTCACATATAACAGAGTTTGAGAACAGAAATGTTAAAATTATCTGACTTTTTCAAAGGTCTTTTTTTCATTCCGCCCATAAATCTGAAAAGAAATTAGAGCATACCAGAAAACTGAAACAAAAGCAGTATGGACTTTCTGATAAGGATACTTAAAAGTATGAAGTAAAAATATATGCATGTACATCATGTGTATATATATATATATATACACCAATTTTATGCCTTCCAGAACACAGCCAACTAAAGGAATCCCTTCTCTCACCCACGATAGTTCCAAATCAAGCTTTCCTCCAGTGAATCACCCAGCTGTCATATATTTTCTCTCTTCCAGACCATCTGCTTTTTCTGAGAAAAAATAATTCTATTTCTTCTCCTTCTGAATTATCAACCCAAACCAATCTATGCTTCATCTGCCCCTTGTGGACCACAGACTTCCAACAGCACACCTTAAAGAACACTTTTAGGTACTTTATCTGCCCAAAAACCTCTTGTGCATCCACATGCCATCTGCCTTCCCTAAGTGAGTCACTAACTTCTGTCCTCAAACTCAGGTGAAGATAGTGACTATTTATTTGAATGACAGAAGAGCTCATCAGTCCTCTCAGTCATCCAATCTAGCTCCCCATCACACTCCACACCTCATTCACTGCACAGGAAAAAGAGTTACTGGGGAGTTGGTACCAAATTCTGCAATTAGGCTGAGAACCCTTCCTTCTTTACAGGAAAGTACAGGAGTCATCGAAACCCAATTATACTATATATATATACTTTTTTTTTTTTTGCTGGTAATGCTGGAAATCCATGTGAGGTTGTAATAATCTGAAGATACCTGCTTTAGAAACACAGTGGGTAGCACCAGAGGAGCCTCAATTCCATCTCCCATCACATGCTTGGGACACAGTACACGTAGAGAGTACACATACTCAATACATGTCCATATGCACAATTCTAACCCCATATTCAGGTTGGAGGTTTGGGGTGGTTTTTTTCATAATACTAGAAGAGAACAAACTAGAACTCTGCTTCAGGCAAAATTCCCCATTGGACATTTTGGGAAGAGCAGCTTTACTTCCAGGCAGGTTGTAAAGCCCCCAGCTTTGAACAGTGGCACTGGCCCAGGGTGACAGGAACACGCAGCCTTGCAAACCAGCAGCATTTCTGCTTGGAGATGGGCTGCCAGGAGGCCAGCCCAGCTAGCAAGCACTCCAAGTGCAGGGAAAGCAGCCTGGCAGGGTGTTCAGGCATCTGATTTACAGCCTGCATACCATCCCTTTGAGGAAGGCAGATGATCCAAGAAAGCACAGTTTGAGCTCCCCGGGAGGGAAAGCTGGTGAAATCTTTAGTGCAAGGATACTTGCTGAGAAATGAGGGTCCTGTGGAAAATATGCGGAGTATCTCCACTTTACTCCTCCACTGAATTCCCATCACTCTGTGTTTCTAAGAAAGCTATGTAAAAGTAAGCTATGCTTTTAAAAATTTAAAAAAAAAAAAAGATGGGCACGTTACACATAATAAGGACACCACACCCTGAACATGTTGTTCCTCTAACATTTGCAGTGAGCCCAAGGGACTGGGTAGTAAGCCAATGCCAATGAATCTGCCATCACTTTTGTAACAGCAGGATGGGATGGGAAGGTCTGGGAGCCTGGATCCAAGCAGTACCCACTACAATTCAGCCTGCTGCTTTTCTCCTTGGAAAGGAGGGGGAATGGCTGCCTGGAGCAGTGAACTCTGCCCAGACAGTCAAATCCTGACAACCTGCATGTGTGCCGGATCAGCTCTCAGACCACACGGGAGGAAGGGAGGGGGAGGAAGGGATGGAAGCTCGCAGCTTCCTGAACGTATGCAACCCACCACCCTGCCACAGCAATGTGTGCTTTTTTTTTCAGGGAAAGTTAGTTACCTGAGTCAGCTAAACTGAGAAGCTACGGCAAACCTTAACCAGGTTCCATAATGCCTTCTTGGTGACTTTTCCTAATGAAATCAATAGTCTAGTTGGGGGTTAGCACATACACCCACACTGCAAACTGTAGGTCTCTCTTACACCTGGGCACGGGCTGCCTGGACTGAAGGGAAGAGACACATCAACCTCCACCCTACAACAATTGGTAACGTGCAGAACAGGGAGAGGAAGCACACCATGATTTATTATTGCCTGCACTAGCTGTAAGATATTCCCCACCCAGAAATAAAGGGCACATGAGGAACGACCTGGGCTTCTGCAGACATTTCTCTTTGCTGTCACCTCTAAAATCATATCCTGAAAGTCTAAAGGCATATCCTTGCCTGAGAGCAGCAACTGCCATGTTATACAGGATGGATAAGAGCAGATTGCTCTAGCTCCTGCTAAACTGAAGTCACTCATCTCCTAAATTGCAGCAATTGCTAAGTAGCCCACTTTTCAAAAGGAGAAGAAAAGCTGAGTGCTTCTTTCCTTTCCATTTTTGGAACTGTACTGTAATCTGTGCAGCTACAGAGCTGCAGCTGACACCGCAGCACCCTTTGCAATGACTGGAGTAAGCAGCAAAAATATCCACTGAATTTTTGGAGTATCAGTCCCAACATTCCCCTCTCTTCTATGCCCACGTATCTGTAATCTTGCTTCCAAATCCTGAAACACAATAGAAACCTTCCCTGGCTTAAAATCTTCTTTACTTAAGCAACTAAACTTTTAATTGTGCTTTGTGGATAGAGTTTAAAGATAAGCGGAAATTCTGCCAGATGTCCATGGCTAGTGGGTCAGCTGAGGAACAATTCAATCTCGGGGATTTAGCCTGCCTAATTGCCCTTCTCCCTTCTGCACACCTACTGATACAATTACATATTTAACTACACCAGACCAGACCTTATACACTGCTGAACAGAACCGCATGAAGCTCTGAAACAAGAATTCATCGTTATCTCTTCCTTTGTGCAGCCTTATTTCAGTAGGAATGAGCTTGCAGATGAACTGAAAAGTATTTCTTTTCTAAAGCACATGCCTTTTTTCTACTGTCCGGTGAACAGAAAATGGAATAAATTACATATACAAAATGGCAAGAGATATGAGAACTAGGTAGGATTTTTTTTGTTTCTTGTAGTTATTTTCCTCTGCACCTTTAGATGAATATGCAATCAGAATAGAAATCTTTATAAAGAGAACAAAATTAGGAGACATTGTGCTATAAGCAGAGCAGTCAAGTTTCAGTGCCTTTTCAATCCAGTTATTAACATCTGAATAAATGCTTTCAGAAGCATTAAACTGAATGCTGCTTTCTTCAGTGTAACTTTGATTGAAAACACAATTTAAAAGAAAAAAAAAACCCTGCTGAATTTCCTATCCAGACCATTCTTTTTAATTAATACTGAAAAGTTATAGCCAATACTTGCATCCAAATATACCAGCAATAAAGTAATTTTAAGACATTTAAATTAAGTACTTCAAGCACTCATATACCTTATATGTTATTTGAATATGCGCTAAACCACAACAATTTGGTAAAAAGCATCCTGAAATCATCTGCTATATCCTATGTGCGTAAGATATTAATAACAGCAACTGACAGCTAATGACAACATAATAATTTAAGTGTGTTGACAATTATTGACCTGAACACATTTCAGAGACACGTAAATGCCAGAGGAGAGCAGTTACAGCTCCATGACTAATGTGTGCCCTGGATTCTGACCATCAGCTTTGCTATTTCAGTTTTGTGACCTAAATCTCCCTCTCCCACCAAAACAAAAAGAAAGAAATGTCTTACTTGTTCTGCCTTCTCCAGTGGTTTTCGATCCGCCTGCAAAAACTGGCAGTTCTCTCTCGCCAGCTTCTGGACCAGCTCAATCCGTCCGATGTCATCTCTTCCCTGAAGCTTGCATAAAACTCCTGCCTTAAGGGTGGGAGAAAGAGCAAACAGATACTTAAATCCACAGTCCCAGGACATGACACCGCCACAAATTTCAACCTTAAAAGAAACACATCTGTTTTCTCATATTTGCGGTACTTCAGTGCTGCTTGCAGAACACAAACAAGTCACTGCTTCCTGAGAAACAACCGGAGAGGAGTGGAGGCACATCTGAATCTCCAAATGTATCTCCTTTGGAGGAAAGAAGGCAGGGCTAACTAAATCAACCTCTCCTCTGAGTGCAACTATCAGATATGCTGTGTTTTATTTGTTCCTGTCAGCCTGTTTCCTGTTACATAAGAGAACAAGAGCAAGAGGTTAAAAACTCATGGGAAAGTTAGCCAGGAACAGCCCTGGAAAAAGAATGAAGTGCAACCAAAGGCAGTCCTAAAAATAACAGGCTACAACTCCCTCTGCTCCCACCCCAACCATTTTTCACATATTCAACACTCAAGAGTTAAAAGACAGTTGTGCCACATTCATTTATTTCATAAATAACAAATCCGTATCTCTTGATTTTGTTTAGGGAAGAAAATTCTATTTGCTTTAAAAGCTACGTTAGAATTATTTTTTTGGCTAATATCCTGACAGTTATTCAAGCTATGCTGATAGTGTTTTCTCAAAACATTCAGCACTGGTTGTTTTCTAGAAGTGTCATGTGTATATGAAGATGGATTCATGCTTGCACACAGGCATAACAGAGACCCACTGCAAAGTTACCTGATACGGGCTAAATTGCTCCCCGCTAAGTTAGTGGCTAATGCCACTGGCCATGGATGTAGCCTCTGCAAAACTGAGACCTGCAGCAATGACACCACGCAGCTTTTATTAACCCAGGTGTTTCCTGTGGGAGCAGCAGATGCTTTGGGAGGGCCCATCATGTGGCATAGCTATGGTATATGACTTCAAAGGCAGGCTGCAAATAAACACTTTTTCCCCACTTCCTCCACCATTTTCTTTCTACTATTCATCTTGAGTTTGAATGAATAGCTATCTGCTCCAAAATTCACAACACATCTTGTGAGTCAGGCCCACAAGTTAGGGATGCCCTGACTGCTAACCAATAGTGCCATGCAGGCTCCAGTCCTTTGGCTTTAGGAAATTCCTGCTTCACAACACTTTGATGGCTTGGGGACATCAACTAGAGCCAACCCTGCTTATTTCATGGCTGCAGGATGCTTCTAGCAGAGAGTATTACATCTGCGTGCTGGAACCCCACAGGCTTGTAGGCTAAGCACTACTCAAACTGTTATGGCCTGTTAAGGCTTTGGGACTATAAAGATTTAGAGTCTCTCTGGATCTGGGACCTCACTACCGTGGAGGCACTTTTTACACCTTTGTGCTGTGCTGTCATGGTTTAGGAATAGTACACCCCAATTCAGTGCTCCCATTGTGAATCTCTAAAGCACGTACCACTTGCTCACTCTCCCCTTCCCCTCCGTCTTCTGACCCTGCAGGAGGATGGAGAGGAGAATTGAAGGCACAAAAGGTAAGGATCACAGGCTGAGGTAAGAACAATTCACTGGAAACAGCAACAAGATACAAAACCGAACAATAACAGTGAAAATACTGACAGAGGGCACATCAGCCAGTCGAGGGAGGGGATTGTCCCGCTCTGCTCTGCACTGGGGCAGCCTCACCTTGAACACTGTGTGCAGTTTTGGTCACTGCAATATAGGAAAGATATTCAGCCATTAGAGAGTGTCCAAAGGAGGGCAGTGAAGATGGTGAAGGGCTTTGAGGAGAAGCTGTATGAGGAGTGACTGAGGGCACTTGGTCTGTCCAGCCTGGAGAAGAGGAGACTGAGGGGAGACCTCACTGCAGTTACAGCTTCCTTGTGAGGGGAAGAGGAGGGCAGGCACTGATCTCCTCTCTGTGGTGGCCAGTAACAGGACCTGAGGGAATGGCCTGAAGTTGTGCCAGGGGAGGTTTAGGTTGGATATTAGAAAAAGGATCTTCACCCAGAGGGTGGTTGGGCATTGGAACAGGCTCCCCAGGGCAGTGGTCACAGCACCAAGCCTGGCAGAGTTCAGGCAGTGTTTGGACAATACTCTCAAGCACATGGTGTGACTCTTGGGGATGGTCCTGTGCATGGCCAGGAGCTGGACTTGATGATCCTTGTGGGTCCCTTCCAATTCAGCATATTCTGTGATTCTGTAAACATTTTGAACGCATGGATCTTGATCTCTTTCACCACTTGTCCTCTGCCTGTGTTCACACAGAGCATATTACTGGCTTCCACATGGATGAGCATCCCAGAGAAGCAACTCTAAATACAAATCCATTAGCCCTGCCACAAATATGGTGTGTTTTCAAACTGGCAGTTTCACTGAAGAATCATACTGTTCTGTTTTAAATAACAACCAAGTAAAAATACAACATTTTAATGTCTACCCTAACAGTTCAATAATTTAAAGAATTGCAGAGAACATGAAAAAAACCCTACATTTATTCTATTTGGTTTCCAGATGAGAAAAAATTTCTGGGAGAGTTAAGGTATTATTAAATTAATTGTACATGCTTGGCTCTAAGAGTAAAGAATATTTGAAACACAAAAGGCTAAACATAGTTTTTCATCATGAAGAAGAAAACTACGAATCCTTCAGTTTTAATTCTGATTTCCTCACTTATGCTGACTTTCCACTATTAATCTTTCTGCTAAATACTTACACAAAAACATCCAGGTTAGTTGAATAATTAATTGATGGCAGCTTGTAAAAACTGGTTGGGAAGATGTTCATGGTCTCTGATTACTGGTCATTTTCACTTGTCAATATAAATTTAATTTTCAAGCAATACTTTTGAAGCTGTTAGGCAAAAGGGTAAAGGCAAATCTCCTTACTTGCTATTTTGATTTTATTTTGTGCAGGCACACTCTGTGTGCCCAGATGTCTGCACTTAGTCCTCTATTTCATGTAGACCAACAGAGATACAAGTACTAACTTATGTGAAGGTTAAAATCACAAAGTTGCATAGTTTAACTGGCTTTAACTTAATGAATGATAAATGAATGTAGGAGCTTTATAGTAAGGCTCTACCATTCATGGCTCAAAATTACTATAATTAAATGTGTTTATGCAATATTTGAAATGAAATAAAAAATTTTAATGGGAATGAAATCAGTCACTACTGAGGTTGGAAAAGCAGAGATGCTGACAACACTTCTTCTGTTTCAGCACATTCATTGGAAAATATTCCCTCTGAAACACCATAAATGAACGTACTAGCAATGACACAGAAGTGAATTAAGACATCCATAGGCAGACAGGATAGGATCTTTTATTTACATAATTTACATTGTTTACAGCATGCTCCCTTTTAAAAATCTACATACCAATTTTTTTCCACACTTGTACCAGCTTCATTTTTATGGCACTAACAAACAAATCTGAGCACCTGCTGCTATGCTAACACTCCTGCTCTCCTCCCAGTAGAGCACATGGACGCTTTTGTTAACTGCTCATGTAGTAATTGTTAAATCTTAAATGAGTTTCATATTCTTTCAGATTTTAGAAGCTGGTTTCCAGTCAAATAAAAGCTGGGTGAATCAATATCCAAATATTAAATTCTTACGGACTTTTATAATCAGTCCATGAATTCCTATTAGCTGGCTACTTCGGAGCTTTGAGCATGTGTTGTCAATGTCGTAAATGGGAACAAATATTTTCAAAAAACCATAACAACTACAACAATCAGGTAGAACTGAGCATACCTGAAACGCACCCCCCAAATAAACCAAAACAGAAAGCCAGACTTTTTAGGCAGCAAGGTCAGTATTTCCCCCGGGTCTTTTCTATATCTCTATAATGCACACCTGAGCTCTAGAAAAATTATCTTCAACCCTACACTGATGTGACTTAGGAATCAAAGTTGAGTAACAAATCTTTCACACATTTGGGCTCCTATTAGCCTTTTTTTTTCTTTTTTTAGCAGATTTGAAATGGTGTGCAATTAAGAAAAGAGCAGGCCATTTCCAGACATCGTGTTTGAACGCGACTCTGGGAGCACGCAAGGAAAGCCGAGGTACACGCTGGTGCAGCTGGCATTTCCACATGGTCCCAAGCTCTTCTGCCTGCACTCCCCAGGTGTCTGCCACGGCCCAGCTCTGCTGCCAGAGCTGCCTGCAGCCCTTCCTGGGCTCACTAGGATTGAGCCAGTCCCTGCCTTTAGAAAGAGAGAGGTGTTGTTCTTAGCACTTGGCTACGTGGCTTGTGCCCCTTCAGCCAGACTTGATCACAGACACCAGTGTAAATTCTATCTTGCCTGCACACAACTTTGCAGCTTGGCAAGATGTTAGGCAGATAAATCAATGACAGGAACTGCACACTACATGTAGAGGAAGGAGAAAAGGTGGCAACTGGTAAGGAGCACAACATTTGCAAGAGAAATAGAAGAAGTAAAAAACAGCCAAGACTGGGAAAAATCAGGTTTAAATTAAAAGCAATAATCAGTACCAGTACAATGAGCAATACAGTTACACTTGCACAGCTTGAATGCATGAACTAAATGATTGAATGAACTGCAGATTAATCAAAAAAGATGCACAGAATTAAAAAGGGTTTGCAATTTCACAATAAAACGCTCTAAAAGGCATTAAGTTTCTTCTGAGCAATATCTAGAAATGTGTTTTGATTGTAAATGAGGGCAGTTAGGCAAGGAAAGAAGAAGGTTGTTGCTTGCACTTGAATGACTAATAAGTATCCTCATTTCATTGCATGTCTACTTACAGTGATTAAAATTCAATCAAAATGTCATATGCCCTTGCCTCCTAAAACACATCTCATTTTACTTTCACATCTGGTATATGCTATGAGTATTATCTAAAAGGAACAGAAAGACAGCTGAAGAATGCTGTCCAATTGCAACATCATGGGATTAATTCCCAGTGTAATCATCAATCTTATTCTAAATAGCCACATAAAATGAGATCCAGCAGACTTTCTCCTTCCTACATGCTCCCTGCACAGGAGAGTTGTTCAGCTTGTAGATCTGAAAACATTCACAAGACATCATTAATCTTACACATTTACCTGTGCATCAGAGGTATCCTTGAGTTCTTCTAGTCCTCTTATTTCTTGACTGCTGTTTTCTTCATTTTGACAGATTGCTAAAATAAGAAAGAGGAACACATTGGAAGCAGACAGGTTAAAATCCCAAGAAGCAGCTAAGCAGCATGGTCCAGTTTAGATAAAAGAGGATGACCATTCAAGAAACCTTGTTTAAACTTCAGCATTCTAGTTAACTTCTTGAGTGATTTTGGACAGGCGGTATAAGGGGCACCTTACTGGGTTTAGACAAATGATAAATACAGTATACTTTATTTTTTCCTAGGCAGTAAAATCTAGTACTAAATAGTTACATTCGTGCTATTCCTGATAAGACGATGACATTTAAGAAAACTCTTTTCCATACATTGTAATAAGATTTCATGACTCATAAGGAATAAAAAAATCAGTTCTCTCTTTACTTCCATTATACTGCACAAGATCAATTCAGACTAAACAAAATAACCAGATTTATCCCTCATCTCAAACTTGGAAAATTCTTTTTAAGCAAAGTGATCTCAATCTTAACAAACACCACCACTACCCATGAAAGTCATCTCCACATATAAATGGTAGCAGATGTTCTACTGAAAGTTCTTTGCTGCTGGCACAGTAGGAGAAACCAGTAACCTTGCTCAATTAACATAACATCAGCAAGTTCTGTCAAACTTTAAAGAAAAAAGCTTTGTATTAAACTTGTAATGCCCAGAAGGGTCAAAAACCAGACTTAGCAGCTTACCTAACTAAAAAACTAAGAAACTTCTTTTGAAGGAACCCCTCAGTCTTCTGTGTTGCAAGCAGCTGTATCTATTGGCATTTTTACTATCTACGTCCCAGGATACCCTTTCAGTCAACACACCCACATGCTGTATTTTGGTGGGATATTAAGCCCTCAGACACTCTGAAACATGGCAGGTTAGGAGCATCAGATTTGATGAAATAAATGCAAAGTGACTTCACCTTACACTGTACTCTTTTACTTAGAAGAACTGTACTCAAATATCATCGATCTTGAGTACACATTGAATGATTTCCTGGTGTAGTCATAGATGTTGTGACACCAAAAGTGTCCTTGAAGTGGTAGAGCTGGCAAATCCATTTCCAAAAAACACCAGGCTCACAGCTTTGATGGATGGGTAGGAAGATTGAGCTGGTGTGTTTCCTCCTCTCTCCTTCACTCCTGGGTACCTGAGCTGGTTGTCAGGCTGTACGTGAACAGGCACGGCCCACAGAACATTGTTTTCAGACGAGGATCACCAGTCCTGTTTTGCCTTTAAACTATGTCTGTGAGCTGAGGCAGCCCAGGTTTGGATTGATGAACAAATAGGCTGTTGAGGGAGCAGCAGAAGGGCTGGCAGGTAGCAGTGTTACCTTCACCAGGTACCCTCACCTACACTCTCCTCTGCCCTCAGCCTGAATCTTTAGTCATGCAAGCAGCTTACCATGGCCAAGATAATACATGTAACATGAACCGTGAGGTCCAGCTTGGTGTGTCTGCATCAGTGCTCTGGGTCTGCTGAAGACAAAAATGCAGCCTCACATTTATGCAGCGTCCAGGAACTTAAAAGTAACTTTGGACTGTTCTTGACCTCTAAATTAAAGCATACAGATTTATTTTCTTTTTCTGTGGATTTCTGCTGATACTTCAATGTCATATAGGATATGTTTTCTTTCTTCCCCCACAGTTATGCCATAAAAAAAAAAAAAAGTCATAAAAATGTAATTATCAAAAGGGAAATAAGTACTTTTGTCAATATAGTTTATTCCATTCCAGGGATCTTTTTAAATTCATTATCAAAGGAAAAGAGAGTTCTGATATAATTCTTCACTAGTGGGTTTGCACACATGACTTTACCAGACAACCTCTGAAATTCAAGGTAGTTGCTGAAAACAAGAGTGAGACTATGGCTATACCAGAATGAATGTATAATGGACATTAGATCCCAGCAGCATTTAAAGCTAGGCGAAACCAAAATGTGCTTGGGAGGGACATTGTGGCACATCTGTGCCCCAGTTTGGAAAAGGAAGAACCCAAGGACACAATAATAGCCTGAGCAGTCATGTGTGGCCCCTGCTTCCCTAGTACAGGTCAAGCTTGCCAAAGGCAACTTACTCCATCCAGCCAGGCTGGGGGCTCTGCGCAGTCCCTTCCCTTCCCACCTCCCAGCCTTCCTCCCCAAGAGCTGCCTCATCCTCTTGCACACTCCCACGCGTGTGTGACCCTGTTCTGCACGCTGCCACTGTGGGAAACACAAAGCATTCGGGACATCCACTTGCGGAACGCTAGTCAGAACGCCATGAATGGCAGGAACGCTGCAACGCCAGAAAGCATTAACAAACGCTAAAAATTGTTAACTCTGCAGCTGCGTTAGCAGAAACACATTTCCACAACTCTCATTTCAATTTTCTCAATTTCTCCTAAAATCAATTTGCTGCAGCCACCGATGGGCAAAATATCCCCACAGACTCTGGCTATTAATCATGGCCTTCAAAGGAGTAGCACCTTGCTAGTAACAAGACCACGTGTCCGGGTTTAAGTGATTTACATTGATCCAGCCGGCTTTGCCGACAAGCCCGAGCAGATGGGCGCTCCACAAACAGCTGGGCCAGGGGAAAAGGTTAGTGGCTGCCAATTGGCTTCTTGTCACAGGCCTCTGTTACAAGTGTCCCCTTGCCTGTCCGGTGCCAGCACAAACACCCCAGAGCATCTTTAACCAAAGTAAACAGGCGGGCATTCAAGCAGCAGCACCTTGCTGCTAACCTGGCCAGGGTAGCAAGGGGATGGTGTCTGGATGGGGAGCGAGTGACAAGAAACAAACACTCAGAATTGAGGGCAGTAATAGCTCTGACATGGCACAAAGTGAAAGAGAAAGAGGGTACATGTCCACAACCCCCAATGAATACAGGTATCCTTGGGTGTTGGGCAGTTTTAGCATGAGCAATTTTAAAGATGATGAGAAAATTACCCCAGTTTAGGTGTACCCTAAATGAACAGCTTAAAAAAAAAAAATAAAAAGGAAGCAGTTTTTATCAGCAATTTCACAGCTCAACTCTAGAAAACCTGAAAAAGTTCATAATCCAAACCCTTGGTTTCAATACTTTTTAGACTGTATAAGGAATGTAAAAAAAGAACCAGTAAATATTTTTTTAAGGGAAAAAACAAAACAAAATCCAAGACCGCACACTGACGTTCTTGCGACTCTCTTGGGAAAGAGGGAGCAGTTGGTCTCTTTTTTATGAAATTTCCATCACAAACTTGATTTTTGTGTCCTTCCTGCCTCTTATCCAAACCCATAAGAACCAGCCACAAATGAACCACACAACTACACTCAGGGAGTATCACTCAAGACATGACATCTCACACCTTTGTTCTGTCACAAGAACACAGTCCCTTGAAGGCTGAATTGACCACACAGACAAGCAACAACCCTTAATTATATTTTCTTGGTTTCTGTAGGAAAAGGTTCTGTGTGCTTTGTCTATAAAATAGGAAGAACACATATTTCTTAAAACATTTCAGTATGTTTAGAAATTTATGTTACTGGGCATCACCACATACACGGTTAAGAAATTGCAGTATTTCTATAGACAGTGCGCCTTCTAACCCCATAACTCATAGAAACCCCTTGAACTGGCCCAGGCACTGCCCTCCTGGACTATTGTGCAGGCAATACAAGTTCTATCACAAAATAAAAGAATTTAAGGATGATTTCCCATTTACTGTTAGTTGGCCATTTATTTTTGTACTAAAAAAGTTTTGACATCGCAAATTCAAGCATAGGAAAAGTGAGCGGAAACTTAGGGTGGGATGGGAAAGTATTTTGCAGGCAAGTGTTGATTCTGGAACTGTACAGTAAAAAAAAAGTTGTGAACTTTGGAGCAGAGCCAAACGTATTCTTCTCTGCCAGCACAAATCCAGCTTTGCTCCCTGATACAAATATCCCAGCACGTTTTACAAAGCAGCAACAACAGGGAAAGGGAAAGGTGGTTTACTCTGATCTATATGTATCTATTAAATGTTGTGTTTGGGCTCAGGCTTGGGACCAGAGACAGGAAAAAAATGCAAACAAATAGAGAGTGACCAATTCCCCTTTATACCTGCAGCATTTCTCCTTCTTTGGCAGAAATGTCACCATGAATGAAAGAAAAAGATGTCAAATGAGCATCAGCTTGCTAATGTGCACTTCGAATACATCCATTTGCAAATTAGCCTAGGGAATTCAGGACGTTGACTTCTTATAGTCACTTAAGGATCACAAGGGCCATCATCCGATCTGAGTTCCTTGTGCCTCCACATACCAGGGCTGAGATTTTGCTAGCAGATTCTTCTGTAAACTAACATTGGAACAGAGAGTTCTTGTGGGGGAGAGCCTCGTCCTTTAGTAATCCCATTTCAGCTCATTAACCAGCAGACAAAAAAAATCACGAAGAAATAATAAACAGAAGTAAATAATTTTGTACCAGCTACCTCAGCAGAATCAGCTATCCATGGGAGTGGCAAAGGAAAGGGAACGCAACCATCACTCACGCTGGAACCAACCAACAGCGCTCCCCAGCTTTTATAGCCACGCTGCAAAGTTTAGTGTAGTTTTAGGGCACTGGAAAGAATTTGTCTTCCTCAGCAGCATCGAGCATTACAGGCATGCTAAAGGGCTCACCTTAGCTAGGCAGGCTGGCACGCAGTGAGGGTCACACCAACCACCAGCAGCACTACAGACCTGCTGCCTATGGAAGAACCTGCCAAGGGGTCCAGGGTTACCCGCAGAGCAGTGCCTCCACGACACACTGTTCTGTGTGCCACCAAATCTGAAGGTAACTTGATCACATTTGATGAGTAAGGTTTTAAAGTCACAGAGTGAGACAGCGCACGTTGTTTCATTTTAATAGTTTGTCTTGTTCGACACAAGCACAATCATTTACCCAGCTGAAAGTGGAAAGGACAGTTAAAAAAAAAATCCACAAGTAAAGCAACTCCTGGAACCCACAGTGTTGCGGTCTTCCCAGAGGCTTTGCTATATTGTGCTTTCTTCCTTTCCTATAAATGAAATTTCTTCTTTCTACCCCTTCTGGCTGCAAAGATAACCTTCACAACACAAACCAAGGCACTAGCGTCATTCTGCTACTGCAGCCAGGCAGACTGGAACAATAGCACCAGGAGAGGTGTGAACTTCCTCCCTTTGGCTTAATAGGGTGTTAACTGTGAAAGTTAATTATTTAAATGCTTAAGAGAGGACTACCATCATAGTTAACCATTTTGCTCCTGAACAGCAGGCATGGACATCTGTAAGCAACTCGCTCTGGGTGGCACCCACATGGTCATTCCAGAAAGCCAGCTTAGCTCCCCATCCCTGCTGGCTGTCCCACACCTTCCGTACTGACTACTCCCTCTCTGTGCTACCATGAGGCATTTGGGATTTGTGGATTGGCAAAGGATTACTGTTAACCCGGCTCGGTTTGATGACCTGTTTGAGAACAGAGCACCCAGGCAGCAGGTAGGGGACAGGGCACTCCTCAAGCTAGAGCTACTGCCACATCCCCTGTGCCGCACAACTCCAGCTTTTCAGCCCTTGAGCTTGCTCTGAAGTCCAACTGCATGACCAGGACTGCCTCCCTTTTGGGGACAATGAGCCCATAAACCACGCCTGGCAGACACGCAGTTTGTCTCTGCACTGCCTTAGGCTGCTCCTAAAACCGAACTTGTTTAGCCTGTTGCAAATCCTCAGGCATGGCCTTGGCAGCAGCTCGGGATCCCAGCTGTACAAACACTGCCAGGCTCACCTGGGGCTGCACGAGCTGGATGGGAACTTCAGTGTCCCCACAACTGCTCCAGAGGTAGCTCGCCATACAAAGCTTAGTCACCCCTCAGGCTACATCACTCATGTTCTTAGTGATGCTCCTTCATTTCAAATGAGGATGTTAATTTATTATTTTAGTGCTGTACTTTAGCCTGCTAACATCCTAGAGTATCAAACTATTCTGCCCTTTGTAAAATTTCAATCCTTTCAGTACTCCATGATCAAAATTCCTATATGAATTTCTGTTCTCTAGCCAGTAAGTAAAAGGCACCTACATGCCCTCTACAGAGAAGAGACACATGCCACCTTGGAAGTGGTAAAGAGCCTCCTTCTGAACACAAGAACTTTGCTTATTTGACAAGGCAACAGATCTTCATTGCCTCATCCCTGCTGGATGATTATACCCGGGTTTTATTTTCTGTCCCTCTCAAACCAACAGTGTTGAAAAGACCGCAGGAATCCGCAAGAATATTCCCCCGGGGAAGGCTCCAGAATTGCCAGCAGCCTATACCAATTGATTTATTGTCAGCTGCTGGGAAGCTCACAACTTCTAGCATTCTTCTTATCTCCCGAATTTTTTGAGAGTCATGTTTCCCTTCTGGTTTGTTTTTTCAGCTTGTTTTTTTTGGTTTGGGGGGTTTTGTTTGTTTGGTTTTGGTCTTGTGGTATCCCTTGTTATTCTTTGTGAAGGGTATACAGCAAGCTCTAGAAAGACTGGTTACTATAGCAGCTCTGCACTGTTTGACAGTGTTATAATGTTTGCTGATGCTTATTAATTTATCAGAGTGGAAAAAAATGAATAGCTCATACTGACACCACTGGGGAAACTAAAAGCCAGATCCTCCAGGCTACGTAACACAGTAGTGCTGAGCAATGGAAAGAAAGATGAGCAGCCAGTAAATGCTTTGCAATCCTCAGATTTGGGGATCATTTCAGACCACACCACGTCCTCGTGCGTGCTCCTGTATTCTCCAAGTTCTGTTTCAAAATTAAAGGAGGGAAACCGAAAAGCACTGAGTATCTCTGAAATCCCCAAAAGCTGCATATAAGAGACAGCAATAATCCCAAGAACAAAACCCTCCAACTGAGAATTGGTTCCTTATTTACCATGAAACTGTAATCTTTTCCCAGAAATTACTGAAAAGAGAAAGCTTTTTAAGCTATCCTTTACATGTTTCCCTTTATTAGAAATACAAAAATTGCCTTTGTGCTTTCTCATTCCTTCCAACTATTTCTGCATATATATATGCAAATTATCATACAGATTTCCCTTCACTGAATACACCACATATCTCTGAAACAGTTGGCAGACCCCTGGGGGGGTGTTGCCCAGACAGCTGTGCAATCAGCTGAGTAAATCAGCTAATTAAAGAAACAAAGAAAATGCAAAAATTACTGAAGACAGACTCTGGCTTACAGCTTTGTTCAGCACCTCTGTATCTAAAACAGTACAGCAAGCATGAAGCACTGGACAGAATGAAGGTGCAATCCGTGAATGAACTATTGCACAAGTGACGATGACATTTTCTCTCAAACACTCATCTGGCATTCTATGATATTTATGCTTTGTAGTTTAAATCAATTTAATATAAATTACTCCAGCATTTTATTTTACAATTACAGAAGTGAGAAATGTAATGTTGGTCTCATAACTGATTTCCATATGTAAAGAATGGTCATTAACTTCTGCTTGACCTTAGGTGTAGAACTAATATTGAATTTGCACGGAGGGTACTCATTATGCTATTCTAGTTTCCATGCAGAAAAATAAGTTCCCAAGGGTCCTAGTGCTACAGGCCATTTCTCAGTTCTCGAATAGGAAACAGGACTCCCAAAATTGATGCAAAAACATTTCCTCTCATTGCAGAGTTTATCAAAAGGAACAGATAACAGCAAGGGTAGGAATCTGCAATCTAAACAGAGCAAAGGCAGTGTGTAAGAAAGGAGGCTGACAGATGCAGATTTGGCCTTGCTGATCCACACACCATTAAGGCGCTGTTCCTTCCCACTGCATCTGTATGACCCAGGAAGGACAAACCTCAGTTTAAATGAGGCTCAGGTCTGCCTACATTATATAGCCATTGCAAATAAAAAAAATAGTGTAGCAAGTAAAGCCACCTATATTTCCCAGCTCAGTCAGATAAAGGTAGCTTTTCTTGTCACATTATTGTACAACTGGTTTTGTTATGAACTTCTGTTCATTTTATTTATAAGAACTGAAGCCTTTCATCTCGCTTTGAAGGCACATATTTCATCCAAGGTAGCGGAGCACTAGAAGAACATAATTTGTAAAACACCTCTGGCTAAACAAGGGAGGCCTTTTTTAATAGATAATCAACTACTGTTGATTCATGTGGTCAGAGGAGGTTTGGTTTCCAATACCTGACCTTTTGTGATTCATACAAAAACAAAGCCACGTTTTACACCCATTTTGTGAATATATGAAGTCATTTTTTATCAAGGGGGAAAAAAAGGTGGAAAATGACATGGAAGCACTGTAGGATTACTGCAAGAACACATTAAAGCAATGTTTTTCATACCAATAGCAGCTCAAGAAAAAACATTTGATGGCTGAATGCAGAAAGTTTTAATTTTTACCCAGTACTTCTGGACCTTCATTCTCATGTGCATCATATTTAAACTTTTTTTAAAAAATCCCATGGCAGTGAATGTATCTATAGCAGTGTGGCCTGAAACGAGATGAAGGAAGAATGGAGAAGAGCCAAACAGATCAAATAAGGAGGTAAGGGCAATTGCTGAGCAGGCTAGTGCAAAGTGAAACACCACTCTCTATTCCATGGAAACACCCCCCAGGCACGGCTAGGAAAAGAGCAGGAAACAAAGAGGACTCTGAATAAATAAATCCTGTGAACTCACTGTAAAAGCCCTAGTAAACAAAACATTCACCTGGGGGTTGTTTGGTGTTTTTGGCACAACTGCTGTCTTTCCGACCCTACTGTGCCATCTCTTTTTGCATATATGCAAAATATCTTTCACCTATGCAGCTACTCTGCACTGCTCATTTCTTCTATGCCAGTACCTTATAGATCACACAGAAAAAATGACACACAAAGTTCTACAATTGTAAAAACAAACCCATAAACTGCCAAAATCCCTCTCGTCATAATTCCCACCAGAGAGCTCTTTTCCTCCTTTTTTTAGGACTCAGAGTCCATTCTGCTTTATATCAGCTACTGAATACACTAAGGCTGTCAAGTATTACAGATGTTGGCCAGGGCACTTCCCAGCCTCAGCACTGCCCAGGGTGGGCACAAAGCAGGTGGTCACAGATTCAACCACAGTACAGCAGAGCTCTGTCTATGTGTCACACGCAGGATTTCTGACCAGCCAACACAAGGAGCATCATTCCCCAGGGCTAGAAGGGGTTTGATCCTGCCCTTTTGAAATGCTGTCATTTTCTGGTGTGCTTGATCGCAGGAATAATGGAAGAATCGCATGTGATGCAACAAGACATTGGTTATTAGAATCACAGAATATGCTGAGTTAGAAGGGACACACAAGTATCATGAAGTCTAATTCCTGGCCCTGAGCATGACACCCCAAGAATCACCATGTGCCTGAGAGCATTATCCAAATGCTTCTTGAAGTCTAAGACAGGCTTAGTGCTGTGACCACCTCCCCCAGGAGCCTGTTCCAGTGCTCAACCACCCTCTGGGTGAAAAACCCTTTCCTGATATCCAGCCTAAACCTCCCCTGACTCAGCTTCATGCCATTCCCTCAAGTCCTGTCACTGGTCACATGAGTGAAGAGATCAGTACTTGCCCCTCTGCTTTCCCTCATGAGGGTGTTGAAGGCTGCAATGAGGTCTCTCCTCAGTCTCCTCTTCTCCAGGCTGAACAAATCAGCATTACCTCCCTTACTTCAAGACATGAAATTCTTAAAGCACAGTGTAACTTTTAAAATATGAGTAGCTCTGTTTCCAGATGAAGCTTTTATTTTGGACCACATTTCAAGGGGCAGAGGAAAAGTAAACATACAGTTACTGTGACCTAACAGAAGCATGACACTCCTGCACCTTCACTTCGAGTGGCCATTTCTCCAAGGTGAATGCTATTATAATCACTTGCAGAAGAACTCTCATTTCACACATTTTGCTAGTGCATTTCTGATCCTTGCTTTGAACAAGTGGATGCTTGGAAAAATTGGAAGTTGTAACAAAATAAGGTCTTACTCGAGTAAGAGATATTGTAAATCTGCTTGCTCATAAAACCTGCAAATTCAGTAATATTTTATATGTCTGAAATGGAAACACAATGCTGAACTGCTCCATTCTTTGTTCATGTATTTGTAATGAATCCCATTTCCTATGTAACAACACTTCTGCAAGTAAATAAAACAAATGACAGAACACAGGACATTCAGATAGCACCAAATGACAAAGTTTTTGCTAATTATTGAGGAATAAAGAAGTCTCACAAGGATCCATGTTGCTTGGGGAAATGGGCTGAAAGATGCAGTTTCCTGAGTTAACTAGGCTGATAAAACAGCTTAATAATGTCAAAAGAGTCTTACTGGTCTTTCCACATCCCTCTGCCTTCCCACCCTGATAAGAAGCTGCCACCCTCACTTTGTCTCAACTCTAGTACATGCTGCTCCTATACTGTATGCTGCTCTGGCTGCCCCATCTCAAAAATAAAAATAGATATAGCAAAGATGATCAGATTTAATAGACTAGATTTGGTATGAGGAATGACTACTGATATAGCTTGAAAATGAGAAACACACAGGAGCATGACAGATGTGGACAAAATCCTGAATAGTATGATGATGAACAGGGAATGGATTATTCACCACTTTCTGTCACCAAATAGCTATATCACAACAGAGTGAGGGTTATGGAGAATGTGTTTAAAATAAACAAGAAAAAATACACTTTCACATACTGCACATGTGAATTGTAGTACATGCTGCCGTAAGAGATGATGGAGGTCAGGGGTATAAGCAGGCTGAAAAAGCAATTTGATGAATTAATGGAGAAAAGGTCCAGCAAGGGCTACCTCACACAACAGTGTGGGTACAGCAAAATCCCTCTGTCACAGGCTGGTAGCTGCTGAGTGTGAACATCAGAAGGACCATTTGTACTTGCTCTGTTTCTCTACTTTAAGCATCCACTACTCATCACTCACGGTAGGATCGGAGCTGGATGGACTTTTAACCTGACCCAGCCTGGCTGTTCTCATGTGTTTAACTGGGCTGACATTGCCTGGAGTGTGTTTGAGTCAAGTCACGCAATCAGCTCTGACAGCCGTGCTGTAGAGGTGGTGCAGTGGCTGGGAAAAGGAATAACTGTTCACAGCTTGCTTTTCATTCATGTCGGCAAAGCTCAAGCCCCAGTGACTGCTTCATGTTGAATCGTCTGCACTAAAATAAAAATACTAAGCAAATCGTATAGGCAGTTAGGTTCTGACAAGCAATAGAAAAGTAAAGGGGAAGTGTGGATATGCATATACATATATATATATGTCAGAATAGGGTGGAGGCAATCCAGAAGATCTCAAATATGAAGTTAATACACTGCAAAAGCCATTTTATTATAAATTATTATAAATAAAATGTAAATGACCCATTAAAAAAATCAGTTGAGCTTGTCAATTCAAGAGTGGCATGACTAAAATGTAACTAATTATGTAGTGGAAACCTGAATATCATTCCTAAGAGGGACCAAAACCACATACAAGTGCTAGGGCTTTTGTGGGTGCCCTGCCCGTCACAGTGGGAGGAAAAAACACCCACGCAGCCTACCACTGCAATGTCTGGGGAGAAGCTGCAGCCACCATCTTCCTACCTCATCCATACTCTCTCAGCTATTATCTTAATTAGCCCCTGTATTCACAAAAACAAAGACCAGAGCCATGCTCTTTGCAGAAATAAAGTTGTAGAAATTCCTTTAGGTATAAAGGGATTCGCTGGGTGATGCCATAGGGTGCAGCGAGGTTCATGCACAGAAATGCTCAGCATCTTGTTTGTGGATGGGATTAACACCAGTACAAAGCATCTACCTGACAGGTTTTGATCAGTTCAGATGTACCCGTGTAGCTTTGCCACCAGCTAAAGCCTCCAGCCTTAGGCTATTTGCTGCTTTTTATCTTTGTTTTAGCTACCATCTCTAACGCATACGAAACATGTCATGAGCCATGACAAGAAATTGAGATAAATGCCAACCCCTGTACAACCTTTAGACAAGAGCCTGCATTTCTGTTGTGTTTCAGCTCATTTGCAGAAGCCATGAAGGTATGAATAAACACAACAATTTAATGCCAAATGCCTGCAATTAAAGACAAAAGTTCCCTTCTGCTCCAGTTACTTGCTTCCCCAAGACCTTTTACCAAACCACAGAAGACAGCATTTAATCTATTTATTTCTAAGGTTAGGCAAGAACAATTTCAATGCATTTTTATAAGCCACAGAGAAGTGCACAAGCTTATTTCCCCCTCTTAGGTCACCTTTATCATAGAGCTTTATTCTAATGAAATATAAATGTGCTTTCAAGTCAAGTATTACTGAGGTCCATCAAAGCTTCTGAATTACAGACCTTTATTTTACCCTGTTTTAGTTTTATTTTCAAAGAAGCTAAAAATGCTGAGCTCCTTCTGCATGAGGGCTCTCAAGTACCTCTCATACCTCTCTGTCAGCCTTCCTATAGGAGTGATATCCTTGCAGTACACATCTGGAATATGAAAACTGAGCTGTTTCCACAGCACAGAAGTTTTTAATTTTTCAGGTTCCTCATTTTTCCTTCAGCATCTGTCAGCTTTATGAGTTTCTCCTATTCTTCTACCCCACAGTAAAAACAGAAGAATGCCTCTTGGGGAAAAGCATTCTACCCCACACCCTACTGGCTTTTTATTTTCTGGTAGCTGACATTCTCCATCAAGTCAGATCCTGTACTAGCAAGAATTTGATACTCTGCCCTACCCCACAGCAGGCTCAGGTCTCTACCTTAGTTTTCAAAGTTCTTTGTCACTAGATACAGTGTCTAAATGCCTGAAAAAAGCCAGAGCGGTAATACTTGTAATTACTACATCTCATATATACATACTAGGTAACAAACCCAAGCTTCATTTAAACAAAAACAAACTGTTTCGCTCGGGTAACCAAAGGCAATATTACCCCCCACCCTCCAAACACAGCAAACCTTCCTACTTGGAACCTCTTCACCTCCTGCAGCAGGAGCTGTGCTGTTTGTGTGCACGTATAGATAGCACTTTCCATGCAATGTAACATAGTGATTACTACAGCAGTTCTAGACGAGTAAGACAAAAGCTTTAATCAGCTGATTTTACTAGTACGATATCCAGAAATTAAAGTAATTCATGGACAAATTACATAGTCTTTGCATTAAGCAAAAATACCTTTTTTTTTCCCTTCCCTCCTGCGGGTAGCACTAACCAGCTATCTAGAGGAAATATTTTTAAATCCTCCAATTTAAAAACCACCAAACCACTGCACAACAGCTTTGAGTTTTGGGCTGCTGATCTATAGAAAAGCTTTTGGTTAATGAACCCATTATCCACGGCAGCCAGGTTCCAGTCAGCAGGTTAGGACCGTGCCTGTTGTCTGCCCTCCCCACTCATGAATTCCAGGGTGGATGAGCCAAGCACCCACACCGTTCACATCAGCCTGGAAGCTACCCAGGGCAGCTGGCCCACTAGCCATGTTCCACTCTTTTCATGCCAAAATAAACTCTTTATCTCATCTTTGGTGGCTTATTTCCTGGAATTATATGGAGTCTTGGGGAGAGTCAAAGGAACGATATCTTTGAAAGGTGCTGTGGCTTTCAGCTCCAGAAGTGCTTTCTCTGAAATATGCTTCACTTCACTAGGCACAGCATACCACAGCTTGGTTGCTAACAGTAACTGCTGCACTGTGAATTTAACCATCAGCAATAAAATAAGCATAATCAACCACCTAATTTACTCTGCACCTACTGTACTAAAGGCATCAACTTAAATTAGACCTTACAGTTATGCCTGATCATGTACCCATTTTTTAGAGTCATTCAAGATGAGGCATAAAGAAATGCAAATTTCAACAACAAGCATGTACTGGTTAAACCGACTAAAGAGGTATCTTTTGTTGAGATCTAACTAGATATTTAAAGTGTTTACATTAATGCTTTAGGAAAAGCTGGACAGCACTGCAAAGGTCAATAGGGAGCTTTGTTTATTTAGGGCTGTGATTTTTGACTAAAATGTTTTCACCTGCTCAGTGTGGGTTGTAATTACACTGATATAAAGGAGACTCCAAGAGATATGCTCCTTTCCCATTTTCATCTCCTGCACCTCATTCCTAATCCAACCCCCAGTCCATTTCCTAGTAAACAACCATTTATGTATGTATGTACATATGTAGCAACCCACCAAGAGCAAATGAGAGACTAATTCAGGTTAAAACCAACTCTTTTGGGGAAAAGAGTTTTATCTTTTGGTAGTAGCAGTAATAGCATTTTCTGACACAGCTGCTGAGAAGCAGGGTGATTTCTTGCACCTGTATAAGCAGTAAGTAAAAAGTACATGGCACCAGACTCTTGAACCATTTGACAACAAAAGAAAAAGTTACCTTGAGCCCTTCTTTAAAATAGCCTGTTTTTCACTGCACTCATCCAGGGCAGAAGGATTTCCATGTTCAGCCATTATAAGTCAGATGGGACTGGGGTGATATGAGGTAAGGGCAATTAGCTGAGGGGTGTTAACAACATAAATTACTACAGCAGTTTCAGAGGCAAAGCTACTACACAGAAGCAATTCAGGTCTGAATTCACACTTATATTTGTGTTCACTTTCTGCTGACTTACATCTACAGATGACTGTGGATGTAACCTATGGGTACCTCTATTTCCAGACAAAAATGCATCAAACTGTGTCTTGGACACTTTTGTAATGCTTACATTTTCACAAGAAAATATTTGCAGATACACCCGCCACATCTCCTTGATGCCTCCAGTTTAAAATATCATGTTGTGTGCTGTACCTGTGTTGTGTGTAATGAATTTTATGCTGCACTTGCAAGCTGCACATAAACAGATAGAGATATTATGATGCAGCATTATTAACAGGTCAAAAAATAACTCAGGAAGTGCAAGATCCCTGATCTTGGTTTCTAGAAAAATCACTGAAGATTACAAGAGATGCTCAGTGAAAATATTCCCAAAGATCTCAATGACTTTGGGAACCTGCTAGTAGTTTAAGGCAACTCCACTTCTGTTTTACTCTAGAAATACATTAAACTTGCTGCAGATTAACTGCACTATACATGATGACATCAGAGAGTTAACCCTGTATAGCGTGAAGTCTGGCCAGCACGTCAGTTCCCAGGCAGTGCCTGAAAAACACAGCTCCCTTGCATCCCCTCCAGCTCAGCAACACAGATACCACCTTTTGAATTGCCTGTGCAATCAAACCCTGGCAGAGCTGAGATGACCACATATTTCCACACCTTTGCAGTGTAACAGCAGCATTTGTTATAAATGCTTTTACCATCAGAAACTTTCAACTATCCATTCACGTTTCCTCTTATATTGCCCTGATCACAAAGACTTGCGTTTACAGCCATACAGATGTATAGATAAGAAAAAACACCTTTGTGCATGCAGTTGTCCTTTAGCTTTAGCATAAACAAAAACACATGGATGGAAGGTAAAACACAGGTATAAAGAAAAGATGATAGCATGAGGTACTGAGCCATTAAAACAAACAAACAAAAAAAAAAAACAAAACAAAAAAGAGAAGAAACTTACCAATTTATTTATTTTAAATGTAACTTAAAGATATCAGCTTCTTTGATAAAGTGCAAGCCCAGAGAAAATAGTGATTTTGGCCAGAAACTGACCCACATGATTTTATCACAAAACAGGGATTTTATTAGCTAGGTTATTAGATCTGATGAGCTAGAGGAAGAGAAGCTTGACTGTAATTGCATTGTGCTATATACACAAATTCTCTATCCCTGTATTTGCTTCCCCATGTCAATAAGACAGCAGTGACAAATCAAGTACTTCAATAAATGACAAAAGGCAGCAGCATTACAAAACCCCCTCTGAAGTCCAGCCTGACTCACCTGACTTCCTTGCTTTCAAGGCAATGACAGCAGCCAGTTCTCTCTGTACCTGAAATACCAGGAAAAGAAAGGATGGTTATAGTTCCTAGCACAGTCAAGCAAAACAAAGTGCAACACTGGTAAAATACCAGCAGTCAACTGCGTGTGGAATTATGCAGGTATCTGTTTTTGAAATTAGTCAATTTTCCTAGCAAAACTATTTCCTTTTCAGCTGGGCATTCTATGACTTTTTTTTTTTTTTACTTTAATTTCATGTAAACACCACACATTCCTTAGGGAGTGGGCAACTCAGTAGCCTGACCTGTAATTATTTGCACGGCATATCTGTTTCACAAGCACACACTTGAAGCTTCTCCTTTGCCCTGTTACATATTTGTTTTGCCTCTGATAAGCACACTGTAATGCTGGATTTAGTGGTGACTCCACGATAAGCAAGTTGTCCATGCTGGGGTTTGTCTGAGGTTCATGTATATGATAGATACTCACTTTTGGATCTTTCAGGAGGAAACAACTTCTCCTAATAGCATGGCTGAGTGTTTCAGGACCAAAATTTCGCTTGAGATGAATATACTGAAGCCAGAACCATCTGATTTTTAGTTTTACAGGCTACCCCACTGGCCTGTAATGACACAGCCCTGCCACGCTACTCAACTCCGTTCCTTGTCTTCTTGTCTCTACATTCTTCATATTTTCCTTGTCCTCTTGTCTCTACATTCTTCATATTTTCCTTGTAGTGTCTACAAGGCCATCTACTGTTTCTTCAGCCAACTTAACTCTACACCCACTTTTCTGCATAGGTCTATTCCTTCTTACATAATTTCTTTTGCTATAATTTTTTCTATGTATTATTGTTATGCTTCATATGCTTCATACTTTGCCACCATCATCTGCCCCCTGCAGCTGCTTGCCCTTGGCCTACAGCATCCCAGGCACTCTCTCCTGCATATACCTCAGTTCTTACCCTCCTCTACACCATCCATACCCTCAGACTCTTTTGAACACCTCCCATCTTCTTCCAATTTCCCAAATTTTTCCAAGACAGCTTGTGTTTAGTATTAAAAAAAATAAAAATAAATGGGACATTCCAACTATTTTTGTAGGGATTGTTGAACCTCTCTGTACAAAATCTTCAACAGTGCATAGTAGTCATCTTGTCTAACACACCTATGCAAAGCTCAAGGCTGTTCTGCAGTGGGAGTTGTGACATTCACTCTCTGAAAAAATGTAAAATGCCAAGCATCATTCACAAGACACGTGGTTTGATCAGAATAAGGCACAAAGCCCACGAAAGATCCCCAAAGGAATACAATTTCTAACAACTGTCCCACTCTCATGATTCTGAAGGAAAGTTTGAAAATGTGAAAGAACAATAGTTAATATTATATTGGTTTGAGCAGAAATACACTCAAGGCATCTCAGTACAATGTTAACTCCAACATCCACTGATCAGATACTCAACCCAGCAGTGTGGTCTACAAGTGGCAGCAGGAGCCGTACCAGAGGCCACATCCTTCCTCTGCTTGTATCCTTCCTTCCTTTGTGGCAAAGGACTAAGGAGATATTTTATTTTTTTGCTGTCCTTGCAAGGTACAAGGATTTTTTCTGCTCCATAATGCTGCCCTACTGAGAGGGGCAGGGTTTTCTGCCACTCCAAGCAGGAAAATACGAAGTCAGTGCCCTGGTTTTCTTAAATGTCATCCTGTTTCCAGCACAATTGTGCAAGCTGGCAATATTACCATCCCTTCCTTCCTTCCTGTACACTCATTCCCATGTCTGGAGAAACGTTAATCATAGCTAATGTAAGCATAAACTTCAAGTAAAATGGGAATGAACAGTTCCTTCTGTGGAAAAACAACCTGTGTGCTTGCTTGCAGCAATTACTACACACTAGTAATAATACATACAAGCTATCCAGAATTAGGGTGGGCTTTTCAATAAAAGCCCAAGTTCTTTCTGAATAGCACCACCACAACTTTTCATGGCAACACTGCTCACACCCTCTCCCTTCATTGAGCTCAGCAGGAGATACCAGTGTTAATGCCTCGATTCTGGTCTATTCTCACAGGTTACTGACAGTAAGAAATAGTGTGCTGATATCTCATCTTTATCTTTTAGCATTTATTAAATACATTATCTCAAGATCAGCCTTAGGAGACACCACAACCTGCAACAATTGTAAATGTATCACTTAATCAATCAAACAATTGAAAAATGCAACTCTCTCCATGAGTGTGAAGAAAAACCCATCTTCTCAGAAGAAAAGGCAGCGTTGTGCCATCCTGCAGTTATATTTGCAGTATTACTTTTGCTTATAAGGTGGCACTTCTCAAGTCTGAAAGACAGTGCTAAAATCACAGGCAGTAAAGAGGCTGTTTTTCTATATCTTGTCTATGTTAAGCAATATATCTTATTCTTTGCTGTGTGCCAGGAATGCAGCTGGCATATTACTTAACCTGAGCAAAACCTTTCAGCTAGAGCAGGAGAAAAGGATGTTTCTCTAGTGCTACTACTAAACAAAAGTTGCTTCATCGAAGGATTCCATCCTGGCAATCTAAGCTCCCTCTCATAGTGATGTCTTAGGATTTTTATATATTTGTAGATTTTAATATTTCGTAGATTTGTAGATTTTTATACAGCTATATGGTTTCTCACACTTGAAGTAGCAGCTAACAGCTTCTAACAGTTTCTCATGGTTTGTGCCACATTCCTGAATTCTATTTAACCGTCTTTTCAAAAGATGAGATTGCAGCAAGGACACTGTGTTTGGGACACATGCATCTGGACTGGAATAACAAGACATATTGTAGTCAAAACAAGATATAAGGCCCAGAACCCTTGGAGAGGCTCCATGGGGGCAGTTCTGAGGATGGTACCAGGGTGGTGCCAGGGGTAAAAGGTTCTCAGGTTCGATGTACCCATTAGATGTGATAATTAAGGAGTGTCATACATTTCTAAGAACCCTGTACTGGGTCTGCACCTATGTACTTCGTGTACCTGAAAGCTTTCATTAAAGAATCGCTCTCTACCTATACTAATATTGTGTCAAAAGTTTTTTCCTCGATTTTAGGCAACAGATTGGTGACTCGGGTGGGACACAGGACCTTCACTCCAATCACAAAGAACTGATACTGCTGAGAATCCTTCTGGATTTGATTGGTGTCCCTAGATTTCATAATCCATATGCTTTTGTCTATTTTAGCATAAACGTACTTGACATCTCTTCTGGACATGCAATTCCTATGCATCATCACAGCAACGGAAATCTATGTACAACATTCATTCCTCACTGCACACATCCTACACATTACCATTCTTCCTAATAGGATTTCAGTTACTGCCTGTTTGAAAAAATCAATACTTGCACACCACATTGAAGACAATAATGTAGACTCAAAGCAAAATATACATTCAAATAAGAGCTATGCCTACCATATTGAGATATTAATTTTTTTTAAAAAAGTGGTTTATACATACAGCTTGTCACTACAAAGCTAGTGTTCTTTAAATAGTGTCCCATTTTGAGCAGCATTGCAGATGTCAAAACTGATTCAGTTTAAAGGCCAGCTTACCACACAGTATTTACATAAATATTATGAAAGTCTGAAAGAGAACATTTTGAGTGTGTTGCTGGCACGTTTTGCCACATCTCAACCAGTTTTCTTTTTGCAATCTGAACAAGAAAGAGTGTGCATACAGAGAGGTATCCAGGTATACTTCTGCGTGATTAAAAACAAAAGGTATATTTACATGGTGAATCATGGCTTCAAAGAATAGAGGTAGAGATTTTTGAAAAGTAAATCACAACTACTGCTCTTCTTTTATCCACAAGTCTGGTCCTTTTATCATTGTAAGCATAGTTGTGCATCTAGCAGACAGTAGATTCCACCTTTATTTTTTCCCTTTCTCTTTTTTCTGCTCATAGTAGTCTTTTGTGAAAAAGTATTCTAAATTGACATGTGCCAAGCAGGACTTCAGGTCTAGAGACAAAGTGCAAATCCTTAGAGAATTTCAAAATGAAATCCTGCAACAGAAGTCTCTAAACAGCGGGGTTTTGGAAAATGAGAAGAGTCTAGTTCACATCTTTGCATTTCAAGTTATGATAGTTTGATGGGTTCTGAATAAGTGGTACTGGCTGATACCTTAAAGCACCAGAAAACTATTTTCCACATACACTGCATTAACATCCTGATATTCTTTCGTGTTTCACCACAAGGTAAAGTAAAAGCTTTGGAGTGGAAACTCATAGCTACCCTACCGTGCTCTGGTTTTAGCAGACAAAACATTGAATAAGCAGCTGCTCTTTGCAACATGACATGGGATACATGACAGCTTTGGAATGCTTTTTTAAACCCACAATTAATTATTGCATTTTCTTAAAAATTCAGGACCGAAAAGATTACGTGATGCCAATGTATTTCCACGGGCACTTTGCACTGCCTGCACGTCAGCTGCCTTTACAATTTCAGTTTGATAGTGTTGCCGATGCCTCTTTGTAATGGAGCATATGCTATAATTTAATAGGTTAAAAAAGTGATTTATATTTTTGGCACACTGATTTTT
This sequence comes from Sclerurus mexicanus, assembly GCA_013396755.1. Classification (NCBI taxonomy): domain Eukaryota; kingdom Metazoa; phylum Chordata; class Aves; order Passeriformes; family Furnariidae; genus Sclerurus; species Sclerurus mexicanus. The sequence goes on along the minus strand of VWZF01004461.1, from coordinate 2,829,296 downwards.
CCAGTGTTGCTTGGGCTGCATCTTCACAATCAGTTTAAGTTTGAAAATTTGGGACTTTAACCCCTCAAAAAGAAAAGCTGAAACAGAAACTTTCTTCTGACCTGACAAGAATGTTTTATTCCAAGGAAAGCAAAAAGAAAAAGGGAAGAGATAGCAGTGGGATTTGAAGCTCCAAACCTCCAAAGTCAACTGTAATCTCAGACTGCTTTAGGGTTGGGTTGGAAGCAGGGGTTTGGGGTTTTTTTCCACTTCTGAAACACCGGCATGGAGAGCATCATGAAAAGGATTCTGAATTATGAATTCTTCAAGGAAGCAGTACATAAACATTCAGTGAGCCAAAAAGCCAGTGTGAGCGCATTTTCAGTCAAGGCTGATACCTTCACTTTTGTTTTCCAGCTCCTGCCTACAGGACCCTTTTTTTCCCATATAAATTCTGGAGCTGTCAGGAAAAGAAAAAAGGAAAAAAAAAAAAAGAACCTGGATACTGGGAAGTTCAGACCTTTGTTGAATGGTATAAGCCGAAGGTTTCTATTTCTTTGGACATAAAAAGGCTCTCTGTAAGCTGCAGTGAGTACTTTAGATCCACATCTACTGTACAGGGGAAAAGCAATATTCTAGAGGAATGAAAGAGAAAAGTTCTTATACAGATGTTTGGAGGATTCTGCTCTGGTCTTGTGCCCTTTCTCCAGGAGTAGACTAGAAAATCATTAGAGAGAGCCCTCAAAGTTCTGTGGTAAATCAGAAAATGCAGGAGAAAAGATCAGACTTCTTGATGTCACCGTGGCAATAGATGGGTCTCAGGCCATCTGGAGATGCAACTGACTAGTTTTTCTTTAGCTAGTTAGTTTTAGTAATAAAATGGCTCATTTAAAAAAATCCCGTCCTTGTGCTCTACTGCTGGAATCATTCAGGACGTAGCTGAAAGGTTTGACCTTGCAGGCTAGATGTGAAACACTCTGAATTCGCTATCAATTACGTGTGTAAGGATGTGTATGTTATTGAAGTGCATCCAGCAGCAGTTAGATCTAGTTCTTTAACTCAGAAAGTCACTCTGTTTTGTTGAGTGCTTCCTTTTCCTTTTTTTTATCTGACAAAATCACCATGACTCTATTTTTGAGAGGCAAAGCTTTTGAGAGATACTGGCAGTGTTTTATAGAGTTGGTAGACTTTGAGTTTTTGAAAAGATATAACTTTGCAGAAAATATTTAATGTTTTTCTATTTTAATTTCTATGGAACTAAAAATGGGATATTGAGTTTCTGAGTTCACCTTTCATTTTCAGCTAAGAACAAAAGGTAAAGAAAACAACAAGTTTGAATACAGAGAAAATTTTAAAAAAGAAAATTAAAACACAACCTTTTCCCGTGTCATACATTTTAAATTCTTTTTGCATAAGGTTGAGCATGTAGAACCATCGGCTTTTCAAACACATCACAAAATGTCTTTTGTAAAGACATTTGTCTTTAAAAAATATAACAGTAAATCTCCCTCCCTTCCATTTTTCAGCAATTTCAAGATAGTACTTTACTTATTTTTCTTAAAACAGCTCTTGCCCTCATGCTTTTTTCATAACAACTTCACCCAGCTTGCTTTACTTTCATCTCTGTACTTTCTCATACACCCAAAACAGAACTAACACTAATTCCATGTTTTGCTGATACCATGATTTATGTGTGACGTTCACACAACATACAATCACAGAATGGTTGAGGTAGGAAAGCACCTCTGGACATCACCTCATCCAAACCTCTGCTCCAGAGCAAGTTGCTCAGGACTGTGTCCATTTGAGTTCTGAACATCTCCAAGGATAAAGGATGGAGACCCCACTATCACTCTCCTGTAACCTGTTCTACTGTTTGATCACCCCCACAGTAAGTAAGCTTCTTTTTTTATGTTTAAGTAGAATTTCTTTTGTGTTTGTGCCACTCCTGTCACAAGATGCCACTGAGAAGAGCCAGTTGACCAAGAGGGTCTGAGCGTAAAGCACATGGCACAGAAATCATCATGATCCTCCAAACTGGTATCTCCTGGGCCATGAGTAGCACGTATTACAAGAGAGCAGGCTGCAGCAATCCTTGCTTGGATTGATTTTAATAGCTTTGGAGTTGCACACTAAGACCTCAGTAAAGCTTGCCCCTTTCAGAGACTAAAAAAAATAGTCTCCATATACAAACATCTGTTCACAAAGACTAAGTCTTTAATTTGAAGGCATCCAAAACATGACAATATTTCAAACACGATCAGTACAAACTTTGATGCAATGACCTTACCGCAGAAGTGAGACGAGCAAGAATTTCAGCATTGGTTTCTGCCGTATCTTCTATTTTTTGATCAGGCCTTAAAAAAATAAAAATAAGATTTTATTATTTCTTTCATTCTGTTTCAACATCTTTTGATTCCTGGAAAGTAAGGAACTATGTAGCCACAGGCACTGATGTAAAAGGGCCTTTGAGATCCCACATCAAAATGATGACTGCAACATGACAATAATTAATCGTGTCAGGAACGACAGAGTACACCCTTTGTCCCTTGCTGCCAAGAACTCTTTTGATTGGGCCAACATAAAGCAGTGAGAGAATTCTTCAGATATAAAAATAAGAAGAATAACTGAAGAATGCAGGACCCTCTAGATCAGAGTTGCTTATTTGGCTGCATATTTTGCTTTGCCAAAAACATAATCTAACAACAAAGCAAAGAATTTTCCATCTGCCCATCACCCAGCTTTGCTAAGATGTGGAGCCACATCTATGGAATGTAAGCTCATGTAGATGAAAACAGACAACATAAAAATAACTATATGACATGTGAAGTTCGATATTCCGAAAGTGGAAATAATACATTTGAGAAGCCATAAATTATCAAACTAAAGCAATGGCAAAGAACACAGATTGCCTTGACAGTTACTCACAAGACAGAGAGACTTAACGCATCTTTGCAAAAGAGGGGCAGTGCAGGAAGAACCCTGCTAGAAACCGTCCCAAAAGTCTGGCCCACATGGAAAAATCCACACAGAAGCTGCTGTGGACTGTACAGGACAGGACTGTGTTTTTCTTTAAAACGGCCTAATTCCCATCACTAAAACATCTGTGAGCTTTTTAGAAGCTTTATTGGAAATTAGAAGAAAGATACCAATATAGGTGTAGATATAGGTTATTACTATGGAAGGAAGTAAAAGCAAATGCCCTTGAGATCTTTCCTTTTCATGGTATTTAAGAAGCAGAGGCACGTCAGCAAGCTGAGCAGATACACAGAACTGCAGCTGCTGTAATAAACACAAATGCCAGGTATTAGCAGAAGCTTCTGTCTTTGACTAAATCATTCAATTGCTTATGTGCCTTGCTGTTCTTAGGGAGAGAGCTGGCAGCACGTCTGGAATATGCAGCTGGTATATTGTGGTTCTTACATTCCATGTCCAAAAATTCCGTTCCTTGATTAAAAAATTAAGGTCAGAAAGCACAGAATGATACATACAGTTATTTTGGGGCAAGCATATTCAGACCAAAATGGTAATTCAGATTAGAAATCGCAAACTATTTTCACAACTGCTTTCCTATTTGAAGAAAAATGTGATATAATACTTTAAGTGTTAAAAACAGCCTGAAAGAAATAAATGAATGCATTTTCTTTTACAAAGACTGATTTATTCAGGCTTTTTCTTTATAATTTGGAATGAGATTAAAAGAGCTGACCTCTTTAGACACTTATGTTTCTCTACACATCTGATCTCTTCTGATCTCCCAGAACCAGATTAGGACCTAACTCTTCTGCACTGGAGGCAGAAAATAGTTCAGTAGACACAGCCACAGATGCAACCCATAAACCCACAGCAACACCTAGAACAGCTATTTCCATCTTGGGCCTTTATCACTTCATCTTCTGTTGAAAAATACCTCCAGTATTCATCTGCATATGAGCAAAAAATACTTCTGAAATTATTAATATACTAAAAATTAGAGTTAGCTCTCCAGAATCAGAGGGGAAGAGTTTTCCAGGAACTCCATAAGGTAGCAAGTGAAGATCCCATCCTCTCTATTTGCATTAAAACCAAAATACTTTTAAGAATGATTGCTTTTCTGAAATTAATAAATTGTGAATTAGTTCATTGAGCCTACCAGTGGTTCTGGGAATTAGGTGTTGTTATAAACATCCCCATTTAGAAGGAAGGAAATAGAAGCACACAAGGATTAAACACCTGATACAACACCATTGCAGTAACCGGAAAAGAATTCAGGAGGCATTGGGTAAGAACCTAAGTGATCGCCCCGGGTCATAACAAAGTCCATGACACAGCTTTCAGTATATATTTTTTGTTCCCAGACTATTGCAATATTCCCTTCTTTTCTACTCAACAAGAATTGACTTAATATTAGGTATTTAATGACCCCAAGAGGTCTCTGCATCAGTCGCATCTCATTTAACATTTACAGGATCTCAGTCCTGTGGAATACGCTAACAACATTAGTCTCCAGAGTAGCGTGAGATGCTAAAAATCTGCTGTCCTGACTTGTTTTCCATGGTGGATTCCCACCAATGTTACGTTGAATGTAGAGAATTTGCCAAGGTCAACAGGCGACAGGGAACATTTACTCAGGAACCATAAGTATATCTCAGACTAATATAAATCCATTCAAAATCTGTACAGCAAGTCAAATCTCAGCCATGTTTATTTAATAGGGTTTCCACAATAGCTGCTAAAGGAAGTCCCCAGAGCTGCTACTGCTCCTCAAGTCTACAGGCTCCTGGGAGAGCAGAACCATGGTACTTCAGAGATCCACCCAGAAGTCCAGGCAAGGCAAGGCTGCTGCCCACCAGCTGCAGAGGAGACAGAGATCATCTGGCCTCCAGGACCACCCAGAGACATCCAGTGTTGCCTTCTGGTGTACAAGCAAGCAGCCACTTCTGATTTCATCAAAAGCAGGGAATCTAATTAAGAAGGTAAGATTTTTCTCTATCCCTATGTACATGCAGAATGCTGCCAATGCAGACCATGAGAACAGTTAGGACAGAAAAATGAGTACAAAAATATCAAATTACCAAAAAAAAATCATATGTTCCCAATGGCATGCAAAATGGCTTATATATTTGAGAAAAGCACTCACTTCAGGAAGAGTTTTTAGACTTGCCCTCTTTCTTCATGAAAAGAAGTAAACAGGTTTATTTAACGTGGTCAGATAACAAGCACCTCATCACACCTATTCGCTTTCAGACTGTGCTTTAGTAATATATTATTTGCATCAAGTGTGGAGAATTTTGAACCTGGAAAAGCCTCCTTTCCCTTTAATATCACACTCCCTCAAGACTATACCAATATTTAAAATTCAATTCCTTCAATACATACTTTTTAAAAAGCACCTTCACAATCTGACAGGTAAAACCTCCAGAAAACAATTCTGCAGTGAAAATATTCCCAAAAGGAATTCAGCTTCAACTAAAATTTGAATAATGGGAGCAGGAAGGAGCTGGAACAGTACATTAATGAATAATTGTTCAATTCATGTGACAGGGATTATCCTCCACTGGAAATGACAGTTGCACTGAAATGATAAAACTGCAAAGTAGATTGTAAACTCAAACCCAAGAAGTCTTCAATCCATTTTCCTACCCAGCATCCTTCATATAACACATCAATATGACCTATCTAGTCTATCTTTTTGACTTGAAGCCTTCAATGAGGAATCATGAACGATGGTAAGTGCTGTGATTTGCATTGATAACAAGGAAAACCCCATTTTTTGCAAAAATAGTCAAAGGTTTTCTTTCACATGAATCATCTGCTTTGAAAATTATACTCAGTCCCCTGCTCTAGCCAACTTGGGGTCCTTGTCACTTGTCTACACTCACTCAAGCTGACCAAATCAAGGCACTTTCAAGGGAAACTCCACTCCTAAATTGTCAGTATCTGATTGGTGAGGGCAGTCAGCAACATGAGAGGGAATCAAGTTTCTGTCTCGAGCCATTCAGAGAAATTACTGAGATTTTTTTTCTATCAGTGCAGCATGTCCAATTTAAGAATCTGGGCTTAAGGCAGCTTACAGGGATGCTGGCCTTTGTGCTCTTTTTAAATATTTCTGTTGGACAGTCAAGAGAATATATTTTTAAAAGCTAGTATGTAATGAAGGGAGGTACTTACAGAAGAAAGTTTTGTCTTTGCCATCAAAGAGAATAAATCCTACTACTGCTGGTACTGCTAGTTCTCCACAGTATAAACATTGGGTTTGAGGATTCATCATGCTAGGGACAATGAAAAAATTTAACCCAGTTTGTCTATCCAGGCCTACTCCTGAAGGTTTGCTCAGGTATGAAGGGTCATGAGCCTCCAGAGCTCTCACTAACACCCTTTTCCCTTATTTTGGCCTTTCTCTGTGGCACAAATAGCTATGATTTCCTTGTAGCTGCTCTGAATAGGCAACATCAGAGCACAATCTTATCAGCACAGAGTGTTTGATAACATCCAATAGCCAGGTGAAAGAGGAGACATATAGGAAGCAAAAATCTTAAAAGGTATATTCTGAAAAAGGAATAATAATGTGAGACTACAGAGCTCTTGCAAACATGCAGTAGAAAACCAAAATCGAATGACTGAAGTTACTGCATTTCCCATCTACTCTATCCTTCTGAAAGCTGATCCTGACAGATCACAGGAGCATCTGATCTGCTAGTCAATCAGTTCCACAGCAAGCCTGCTGCCAAACTCCAGCCAAACCTCCAAATGTAAGAGGAGACAAAAAAAACCTCACGAGCCCAGGTAATACAGCAAGCTAGAGGCAGCAAGCTAGTGCCTAGGAACTACAATATATCAAAAACACCAAGTCAAGTGCTTTCATTTATCTACCCAAACTAATCTCAGATGAAAAGCACATCTCTACAAAATTTGTGAACCCCCTTGCTGGGGTTGATTTTAAAGATTTAAAGGTTTCAAAGCTGGCTCATTTGCAAGGTGATCTGGGGGTACACAGTGTCAATATAAGGTCAGACACTTATAAAACACTCAGCAAAAGCTGCAAACAGCTGTATATGTGCACTTACAGGTTGCATATGTCAATCCTGGGGGTAGACAATGGCAGTAGTTGAAGCAGGAGCTTTACTCCATTTTTCCATTCTTCCTCTTTCTCAAATTCACAGAAAAGGTAGTTACATTCATCCGCTGAGAACTGGTAGAAAGCATGAGTGTCTTGAAAATAGAGTTGTCTGTCCACTGTTAGAAAAATAACATTAGATACCCTTGAAACCTTCACCATGTAAAGATTCCGTGTCCACACCACATTCGGTATTGCACTTGACTTTAACACTGAGTTACACGATCACACAGGTCAAAAGGATCGAAAAGTCAGTATAGAAAGAATCCTGCCCTCTCATATTAACTCAGTACATCCAAACGGGACAACTCCAAAATCTCAATTTGAAGATTTCCAAGTCCTGAAATTCAAGTATTAAGACTGTTGACTATTTAATCAATTTTAGAATCAGTTCAGGATTAGGGGATAAAAACCTTCCTCATATTAGACTTCTGAGCCTTCATTTCCATTGGTTTCCAAACTGTTCTCGTTAATGGTCAGGCAGGAGTAAACAAAGTTCAATAATGGGGATGCAGCCCATCATTGTCCCAGCTTCTCCTCGAATTAAGGGCTACTGGATTTGTAGACTAGACCTGGGTAAAATGATACAACAGTTGTATTCCCTGAAAAAAATGGGATTGAATTGGGAATGAAGGACAGAGTCCAAAGCTACAAGCATAAGTTCCTGCTGTGAGTCATTCAGCCTTTGTTGAGGCTGCATGACCAGACATACTGTCAGCATAGCTGAAGAAAACCTTTAAGTCCACTGTCAGTATACATATGCAGAAATCTTCCATAACACCTCACCTTTTCACAAGAAAGAGGTTAATGCCTAGCACAGAGCCCAGGCTGGGGTATGATCTGAGTTGAGCCACCTAAGTAGTCCCAGCCTCAAAGTAATCACCACATTTCCAGAGGCTGGTTACCGGTGTAGTTATCACCGACCACGTTAGCTGGACCAAATCCCTCAGTTTGGTAGGGAAGGTGGGGACAGCAGGGTAGAACCTGGCCCCACCACCATCTCAAGGAGCTGGATCCTCTCTCAAGCCATTGTAATCTAAAATTATGGAAAATAGGAAAGTCACCAACATCTAGAGCATTCATCTGGTGAAACCACGATCTGCAGTGACTAAACAACTGCTGTCTTGTGAAAAATCTAAAATAGCTTGCAGAGGAAAAAAAAAAGGGTTTGGAAAAGACAGACATGCTGCAAGTCTGCAATTTGGTAATAGGTAATTATATTTGAAAAAGCAAAAGTAAGGAAATTGCAGGAAAAAAGGGATTAATCTTTGGTATCTATGAAATTAAAGGTCACGGAGATAAGCCTACCAAAAAAATAGTAAAATAAAGAACTGGCAAGAAAATTGGATCAACTTGTGCTTTTTTTCTTTCCCTCCTCCAATCAAAAACACAAGCCTTGTGCTATGCAGCAGAAATGGATAGCCCTCCTCATGCTAGAAGTACTGTCAAGACTGACCTGATAGTATAATGCCCATATCCAGAAGGAGCTGCCATACTCCAACTGCTGTAGATCTGCTCTTAACAAAAGGGCACTGCTCCAAAAGCCAATCTACCAGTTCTGATCCAACACAGCTTCTCCTGAAAATAAGCAAAACATCACTGTTATGTTAAAGTGTCCTTTTATGTAATCACAGAATCAGATAAGTTGGAAAAGACATCTAAGATCATCGAGTCCAACCTTTGACCTGACACCATCCTGCCTACTAGACCATGGCACATCCAGTCTCTTCTTAAATACCTCCAGGGACGGTGACTTGATGACCTTCCCCAGCAGCCCATTCCAATGCCCTATCACTCTTTCTGTAAAGAACTTCTTTCCAAAGTCTAATCTAAACCTCCCCTGGCACATCTTAAGACTGTGCCCTCTTGTTCTACTGCTTGTTACCTGGGAGAAGAGGCTGACCCCCAGCTGGCTACACCTTCCTTTCAGGCAGTTGTAGAGAGCAATAAGGTCTCCCCTGAGCCTCCTCTTGTCCAGGCTAAAAACCCAGCTCTCTCAGCCTCTCCTCACAGGACTTGTGCTCCAGTCCCTTCACCAGCCTCATTGCTCTCCTCTACCATAAAAGACTATTTTTTAAAGCTATTAAAAGTGAACTTTTGTGTTCAGCAGAGCTAACCTTTTGTCTCAGTTGCTTATTTTTGTAATCCTATTAATTTCAAGGGAAGAAATTACTCTGGCAATCTCAGGGGATACTCCTACCTACAATGAGGGAACTCATATTAGATCAGCAAGTTCCTCTACATATCTAATTCATGTAACACACTTTGCAATATGCACTTATCAATTTGCACTGCATACAGTCATCCAAAGATGCATAAGAGCTAATAAAATCCAACTTTTAGCATCAGGATTTTATTTCCTTCCTGAGCATAGGCATAACCAATACAGCTACACAATATGTGTAAGATCTTGAGTACTGCTCTAGGATGTACCTAATCTTTCATATTATTGGTAAACATATATATTTAAATAATTTTAAAAAAAAAAGTAGTGGGTTTTTGTTAAATACAGTTCTGAATGAATGATGCTATAATAGAGAGCCGCACATTTTTGGTATAATTGAAAATAGGAGGAAGCATTTATGCTGTAATGCAACACAAATGGAAAATCACTTGATTACAAAAATATTCCATAAATTGCGTGCCAAAATCATTGTGTCACTAAATCTTAGGAATCCAATTAATCTCTTCTATAACAGGGATGAATTTAACATTCTTTCTTTTCAATAAAATAACTGACAAATGCTATTGTATATGAAATAATAAGCTATTGAATTAATGGATATACAATCAGGCCACGGCTGCTTTCTGACAGCTGACACTGTAACGCAAGAAAAGATATTACGATACATGAGACTTTAAAGAATTTTTTAGAGAAAATATTTTCAATTCTTAGTAACATACAGAAAATTTCATGCTCAGAATTTACTCAATGTACTCTCTTGTCAATTCAGGGCATGGATAAATGCAAATAAAACCCATAAAGTTGATTAAAACAAAGGATTTTGAGTTACCTGCAAATGCCAGTAAGGTACACCCTGTCTTTAATCAGGTCAGACGCTTGTAGAGTAAAAATATTCCTGAGAGCTCTCCCAGCACAGGAAGAACTTTCTCCATAAATCTGAATGAAAAGAGAAATTGAAAACTGTGACAAACAGGGATTTATTCCTGCTGTAGTAAATTGCCTTGCCACTGTCTGCTCCCTCCCTCCCAGCAATGCCTTCTCCCCACCTTAGTGATAAGCAAGCAGTCAAAGTCTCATAGGACATGCACCCCAACTTCTGCCATGCCCAGTTGTATCATGGGTTGCAGATGCCCCCACGAGCTGGGCTGCTTTCAGATTTGCTGCCTTAGAAAAGCAGAGGTTTTACTGTCCACCACCTGTATGCTTGAACAACAGACAAGTTCAGATAAAAACACATGCAAAGCAAAGAGACTACATTAACTGTTGCAAAATCACATAAATGCAGTTTGAAACCCCATAATTTCATATGTATTTGAGATAAATAATTTAATACAAGCCTAATACACATTGAAAGAGCATTTCATAGACTTTTCTTTTTGTTCAGGACCTTTGGAGGTTTCCTATGATAGCTACAGATCAGTTCATCCATGCATTGCCAGCAGGATGTGGTCTTTCAGAATGGACACACTTTTTGACTTCCCCACACCTGATTTCTACCTCGCACCTCAAGGCTGCCTATGTGTCTATCAAAACAGGACCCAATTTGATCTTCAAAAAAACCGTGTTCCACCTGGTCTCTTGTATACCACTCCTTACTGATGAATTTACCTTGGGCTTTTATTGTGATGTTCCCTCACATTCCAGCAAAGCACATCAGTAACACAGATAACTAACTTGAAAGGAAAACAATTCTGTCTGGTTTCATCTTTCTGCTTGCTTGTTTCCAATGGTTAGGAATCTTTCAAGGCATATAAAGTAGTCCTGAGACAGCAAAAATTAAGTTCTCAAATACTGCAGAAGTAAGCTAAACAGTGGCAATCATTTAAATGGAAGGGAAGCAAATGTACATTGGAACTCACAACAACTTAGTTTGCAAACTCAGTAATAGAAGGATGTGTTATGTAATACACACACACACAAAATTATAACTTCTTAACTGGATTTAACTGCAGGTCACATTCACAAGTGTCTTCAAAGCTATGATTAACAGGTTGAATCAAAGCAAAAACATTCCTAATAGGTTGTTTGATGAAATGGAATTAAAAAGAAGCTTGTCAAGTACCTTATTTGAAGGAGTTTCCAAATAGGGATTTGAAATTCTTCTGGACAGGGTCTGTAAGATAATTCGGTAGACCTTTAGTTTTGTTTTGGACTTTGTATGGGGGGGAAAAAAAAGTAGTAGCAGTCTAGTCTTTTAGTTATTTCAATATAAATAAAAAAAAATTATCAAATCATCTAAGTAGTCTAACTGACATCTCCAAATAATATTATTTTCACATCAGGAAAAAGGTTTGGTAAACTCAGTCCTGTGTTGTTTATTACATTTATTATTGATCTGGAAAAGATGAGCAATGAGGTGGCAAAAGTCTGTAGACAACACACAACTATTTGGGTCAGGAAAGACCAGAAATGACAGTGAAGAATCTCAAGGTAAACCTGAAAAATGCTGTGTGAAAAGACAGTGTCATAATGAGCTCAACATTGAGAACACCATGTATTAGAGGGAGAAAGTGTAATTACACACACTCTTAAAGCAAACTTTATCAATTCAGTAAAGACACCTCAGGGTCACAGAACACTTCTCAAGGAAGACCACCCTTCTAAATTAAATTCTTAACGGTAGTTAAAAGAAATTAGGATAAATGACAAATAAAAGGGTGATCAGCAGGGAGATAACTAATGGAGATCGGTGTTATCTCTGATGTGCCACATGTTGCACTGGTAACAGCATCTCAAAAAATGGACGCTCCAATGTTAGAGGGGATTCAGGCACTAACAGGAGTAGGAATAATAAAGGATTTGGATACAGTTTAATGTGAGAAGAGATAAAAAAGATTGTGTCTATTTACCTTACAAAAGAGAGATTTCAAGAGACATAATATAATTATACAAAATATCAAAATGACACAGAGCAAAGACAGGTTTTCTGTGCTCTGTTTTACATTACATGAGAATAACCAATCACTCAATGAAAACAGAGGTTTCATATTTGAAGAGACAGAAAGGAAAATGACAAATAAGTCTTCAGAGCAGGAAAATGCAAATGCCAAAACCTTACCACCGATCACTAAAGATTGGAATTCAAAGTTATAAAATTAACAGCAAACCAGAACTCTGGAAGGCAGAGACAGGTAAAACATCTCCATGAGAATGAGGTTATCTAATCTTTACTCACAGTGATACTCCCATATCTTGTCACTGTTAAAACACAACATATTGCCTATGCTGATGCTTACTTGTCACTTACATCTTACTACAAGCTGCCCATGACATAAATGAATATTGCCTAAAATAATCCTGGAAGTGGAACAGAAGATGATGTGCAGGTGCACTTGCATCACAACAGGAAGATCGTGTGGTGCTCCCTCACATTATTCCAACTTGTAAGCAGTATAATTAATTCCTCACTTTGAGAAGGATCCAATTCTCACTTGGTATATTGCAATCATAAAAAAAGCCCCATCCTTCACACCCAGCAAGAATTACAGAATCCATATTTCAGTAACGCCACCTGCTTTTTTCTCTCTCTGTATTCTTGTTACTGTGTTTTTAGAGAGGGAAAGATGAACACAGAAGCATCTAACGCTGTTTACCCTTCCACGCTCATTCCAAATGTGTCGTGCAGTTCCATGCATAACAGTAGCTCCATATGGAAATACTATAACATACAAGCTTAATTCCCCTCTCCCATACCCAACAAAGATGCTGTAAGAGTGCAACATTGCCTCAGATCCCACTTACTCTTCCTAGCTAGCATATCATTAACACTTCGGTTCTGCAGCAGCCCTACATACCACCACTTCGCTTGGTTCCTGTCCAGGTCTTTGATTCAACAAGCCTCACTCACTGCAGCAGCACAGTTAAAACTTATACATCGATTTCCACCCTTCCTGCTCCCTTCCCAAACTGGCACTAATGCAGAACAGCTGAGCCTCAGCCAGGGAAAATACTGCTACTGCACCCTGCAGTTACGTGACAGCATAAGATGGAACCCAGCAAAATGGACAAATCTGGTTGCCTTCTACAGTGGGGTTGAGTGATGAATAAGAGTGACTGATGTCATTTACTTGGACTTATGCAAAACATTTCATGAGAAGTATTGGCTACAAGTACCACACCTGAAATGTTTCTACACCAATGCATGCAGCAAGAGGAACAAACGAGGAGTTTGAAGCTTTGGCCCAGTCCCAGAGATTTGACATCACTGGCATTAGTGAAACCTGGTGGGATAAGTCCTGTGGCTGGAGTGCCCTGTTGGATGGTTACGGCTCTCCAGGAGGGATAGAGTAAGGGCAGAAGAGGTGGGGGCTGGCACTGTATGTAATAGAAGGGTTAGAATGAATGGAGCTCACAGCTGGCACTGGCACAGTTGAGAGCCTCTGGGTGAGAATCAAAGGGCAAACAAATAATGTGGATGTCACCGTGGGAGTCTGCTATAGACCTCCTGGCCAGGATGATGATGCCAACAAATTATTCTCTGAGGAACGAAGAGACACCTCCAAGTCAACTGCTCTTGTCCTTATGGGTGACTTCAACTTGACAGAAATTAATGGAGCATCACACAGCTGGTACAAGCTGGGCTAGAAGATTCCTAACAAACCTGGATGACAACTTTATGGAACAAGTCCTAAGGGAGCTGGCTCAGAAAGATGCTCTCCTTGAACTGCTGCTTGTCAACAGAGCGGATCTCATGAGAGAAGAGGAGATTTGTGCCCAACTTGGCCACAGTCACCAAAAGGCAATAGAGTTTGAAATCTGTGTTGACAGGAGGAAAAGTGGCAGCAACACCTCAAGTCTGGACATGAGGAGAGCAGGCTTCAGGCTGCTCTGGGAATTAGTAAGTAAGTTTTCCTGGGATAATGTTTTTGCAGGTGCCTGGGTCCATCAGTGCTGGCCACTTTTCAAACATCACCTCCTAAGGGGACAGGAGCGGGCAATTCCCAAATGCCAGAGGTCAAGCAGGCCAGGCAGGTCAGCTTGGCTGAACAGGAATCTTCTCGTGGAAAAAAGCAAAAAGGAAGGTGTATGCCCAGTGGAAGCAAGGCCAAGTACATTTAGCCTGTCATGCAGGAATCTAAACACCCAAAATTTCTACAAACATAAGAAAATAGAGGCTAATGAGGAGAAAATAAAACAAAAATGGAAGTGGATTTCTGGAATAGAAAAAATTACCTTTTCTGTTGATACTAGTGCAGCCTGTTGAAAGCTCGCTGCAGCTAGGCCAAAATTGATACCTAATTTTAGGAGTTTATGTTCTAGCTACCACAATAGAGACCCTTTTCCGTTTTGTTTTGGGGTTTTTTTCCCCAACTTGTCTCAATAAATATTTAGCTACTGAGTTCACCTCTGTTCAGCAGACTCTTCTTTGGCTGTTGGGGAGAAACTGAAGAGTCCCCTTTAAGAGAGAAGAGATACTGGATTAGAGGTCCAAGCTTTCTTTGAAAACCCCAGTCTTTGGGTGGTTGTGTAGGGGAAGCACCATTCCTCCCTGAAGGTATCTGGTAAACATAGGCTGCTCCTCCCAAATTATTTTGACACATCCACTGATTCAAAATACATTTTCAAATAACTCTAAGAATGAGCCAAAATGTTCTTCTAAAGCAAATTAATTAGTAATCAAGCAAACAACTCATCTCTCATAAAAACTACCTTGGAACAGTTATGACTGCCCTTGCCAAGTGCTACTTTACAGCTATGGCCGGCCTGGCATCCCCCTGTGCCTCTTCACTAACTTGAGAAGAAGCTTTGCTAAACCACATGTCAGGGGGAGGACAGGAATGTGGCAGCATGTGTGGTCCTGGGACAAGATCATACATGGAGGACATCCAGAGCACTTGGTGTCCTCCAGAAGGCTGTCTCATCGTACATGAGCGGGTGTGCATAGGTGCTTCAGCTTCCCTGCTGTGGATGCAGGAAGAAAGAGGCAGGGAGCTGGTGCCTTGGGCTGGACAATCAGGGGCCTGAACTATAGATGTGGCACAGGGATGGCATCATCCTAGCTTGGGGACATGACTTATATGTGGCAGGAGAGGACAGCAGGGATAAGATGCCCAGGAGAAGGTTTTGGGATAGGATTACTAGGGTCCAAATCTGAATACACCACAGAATTTAATCTGAAATTGGGAAAAATTATAAAGGTGTTTACTGTGGTAAGCAGAGGGAGTAGAGCAATGGTGTGAAAAGAATGAGAGGATTAAAATAAAGTGACCAGCAAGTAATTAAAACAACCAGAAGAAAATACTTCTTTACAATGCATATGACCACGGAATTAGCAGCCAAAGAATCAAATATTCCAGCTAGACTTTTAAAAGCACAGGTTAATTCAATGACTGAGGCTATATGCAAGATCTATATCTGAGTTTAAATTAGTATTGCTTCAACTGGATAGTTATTTTTAAACAAGTTGAGGAATTCTGACAACATTTAAGGCTAAGCCTGCAAAGATATTGAAAATATTTTGATTTGTGAGCACAAGCTGATTTTTGAAAGGTTTGGAAAGAAATCCCCCCAAGACATACTACACAAGCAAAGTGTACTAATGAAGCACATTTTGGTTTCCATTGAAAAGAACAAGCTTTATCTTACTGTAAGATGCTGACTTAGTTCTTTACTCGGGAGAGTACTGAACTGGATCCACTATAGCAACTCCCTGTGTACTTACTACAACGTGGTTAATGTTCTATTCAAGGGCTAATGGGACTATAGAGCATGTTTTTAGTCATACTTTTTGGAGATACATTTGAATTTTCTCCTCATTTTTTAGACCTGGGATTTTGCTTTGGCCTCATCTCAAATTGGGAGAACGACTTGCCTACAAGTCGCTTGTGCTTCGCCTCCTGCCCAAGCTGTTCAAACAACTGCTGATATTTCCACCCCTGCCAGCACTGCAGTTGCAGTAGCATCAGCAATGCTCCATACATCTGCTAGCAATTTAATCACCATCATGCTCAGAAAGAAACAAAGCAAGAGTGCTTGGAGTTCCAGTTCAAGTGCTTTCCTCAGCTGGGATTTAGTACAGTGGCAGCAGCCAGCAACCTGTCTACACTAAAAGTCACGCTGTAACACCTCAGAAGAGGCTGCAGAAATTGCAGGAAAATAATAATTCCAAATATGGAACGGAAATGTTTTACCTTTCTTATAAGAGCTTCTGATATTTGTGTGTGGTTAGCAAGAAAAAAACTTGGACAAAAATAGGGAAGTAGGAAATTTCTTTTATATTAATCAAGATTATTCCTTTTTCTAAATATTTTACAGTGAGATTTCTATTAAAACTAAAGGAAAATAAAAAAGGCAGAATTACAGCTCTTCTTCCCCAGCAAACTGTTCAAGCTTCCACTCCATGTTTTTCAAATATCTAGGTTAAATGGTTGTGTTTCCAAAATACGAGCACAAGATTCTATGCTTAGGAATTTGCAATGTGAAATCAAGCTTTACCTGTAACACACACCTGAGTGTGTTTTTACAACACACTCATCAATATTTGCCTGCTTGATCAGGGCTTAATTTGCAAACATCCCATGATCAAGTCCACGCTGCTGAGCGGTTCCAGGAACATCTTTGTTATCTACAAATATAAGAAAACAATTTTCCATAGTTTCAGGGAACTATCACTAGGTCCCTAAAGAATTCAGAGTAGCACTTGTGCATTTCAAACTGAATTGCCCAGCATACTTAAAATTAGGCAAATGCTCCAGTGTTTTTATTCCCTAAATATAAACAGCCTGAATTTAAAAAAAATCATCTCATTTTGAAATGCACACGGTGTAGCCCAGACTACCTGGTAATGAGATCATTTCTATTCCCTGACAGGGGGATTTCTGCAACTACTCAACACCTGAATCCTAAATTGGTTAATGTGACCACAAAGGAAATCATATATTCAGACACGTATCCAGCAAGTATTTAAGCATCCAAGCCTAAAATACACTTTCACAAGTATTCACGCTGGAAACTTCTCACATTCCAACCATGAGAGTGTATGGAAAAGGATACAAATAAAGCTGAATCCAAATTCACTCTCAAAGAGAATCATCTTGTGCTTTTCTCTCTTTACTGATCATTCAGCCCTAACAACACAGTGGTTCAGGAAAAAATTAAAAAATCCAGCAGGGGCTTTTACTTAATTTCCCTCAGGCTTCTCTCCCACTCCACACACAAATCAAAAAGTAATTATTTTTGTCCTAACCAGATTTCTTTCTCTTATTATGAGCCATGACAATGATAATGCCGTAACAGCGACAGAAACCACTGCAACAGTTACAAGTGATAGAACCCTGTGGGGGTTTTTTTCATCAAAAAGATCTGCTGGAGTTGCTAAAAGCAAGCAGTTATAATAATTACAGAGTTTCACTCCACCCCTGATCTGAACACGAATCCTAAAACAAAGCTGGGCTGTACCTGCCTGGCACACCCTCCTCAACCTGCAACACCAGAAGGCAGCAATTTCTGCAGGAGTAAACGCTCATTTATTCCCAGTGCTTACTCATGCCAGGCAAGGAGTGGGGGGAAGGGAGAAAAAAATTACAGAACAATATGACTTATCACTTTACCGACTTTTGAATTTTTCACATTTGACATCACTTGCTACAGTCTAAATTATAGGTGTTTTAAGCAGAAATAAGACATGGGTGTTGTGTTTAGTAGATGAAATGCTACCATCGTTTGAGGGTGGCTGGAGTTAGGGAGTGTTGTCATGAATCCCAATCTGTTTCCATGTGGCAACAGATTTTTTCTTGTTGCTAAGGCACAGCAAGCAGAGTTGGTTGGGAAGCTAGCTGACTTTCAGCAGATATCATTCATATGAAACCATAGAATATGCCTGACTTTTTGCCAAATAATATTCAAAACAAGCAATCTTCCCCCACTGCTCCCCTTGAAACCCTCTGTCAGAACTCAGGGGTAATGAAGAACAACCAATGGAACAGTTCTCTCCATTATTCTTTACTTAAGATTAAATATAAAACCTTTTATAAAGGATCTTCTTTATAAGGGAATGATCTTCTCCTAATCACCTTAAACTTCATATACTTAGGTGTAACATAAAAAGGTCAAAAAGCTGTAAAAAGAGAGATCTGTACTCAGCAGAGCATGCAATGTAGGGCTCCCAGATGAGCCTGCAAAACTCTCTGGAAAAACCCAAATGGGTCGTCAATAAAAGAAAAACCAAGGAGTATATTCTTATCCATTTTCTGTATAAAAAGAACTTACAAAATAAGTTATTTCACAAAGGGGAAATCCACAACTCGTGGTTCATTCTCACTTCTCCCAAAAGAGAAAGGGATGTGAGAAGAAAATGGACTCTCTCTATAAAGACAAGCAGTGCTCTTTATATTTAAAGGCTTATTTCTGAGACAGCCACAGTCAGGAGACCTATGCATTCAGAAGAATTCCTCTGTTTTCCAGTACCTAGCAAACTAAATATAGCCGAATGTGTTTATGCTTCAAACAAAACTCTTTTTTAGTTAATCTGGCATAAACAAGCCACTTGCAAAGTCTCAATAGCCTAGCAAGGGGCATAATTTTGTGTCCAAGAGCAAAAGTTATTTGCAGTGCCCAAAAGAAGTTAAGCACAGAAAAGAATATCACAGAAGACAACATGGCAGGGCTGGCTGATTTCTCACCTCCACCTTACTCAGTCCTACCATGGAGAAAAGACCAGGATAAATCCAGCTTCAGGAAGGCACCAACTCAGGCCCAAATCTCCTCTGTCTGTATCATGTGCCTCAAATAAAGCTGCAAAATCCTGAAACCTATTCAAATTGAGAGAAAGGGAGGAGTGGTAAACTGGCAGGGGGGGATGCCTAGGTTAGAAATGTCATGTTACCTAAAAAAGGAGACCGCCACTCTCCTGCTAATCAAGAGCTCCCACGATCAGATTAAAGTGCCAGAAAATGAGGCTGCTGACAAGCAGGTCATGTCCTCCCTACACATCCTGCTTCAACTTCCCATTCCCACTGCTCTTCTCCTTTGCGCTTCCGCGCGTGTCCATAAACTCACATCCTGAACAAAGCTGAGGGACCAGTTGCTTCGAACTGGCTCATTAAATAATGTTTCATTCCGACCCAGATTATTTCCCTCCCCCGGGTCACTGGGGAGCCGTGCAAACATGATCCAGCAAGGCAAAGCAGCAGGGGAGCAGGCAAAAGCAGTGGGATGTGGAGGGAGGCAGGAAGGGACAGCTGTGCTCAGCGGAAGCACTTGTTTGTGCTGAATTAAAACTACCCAAGGAATGATGGCATAAAACACACCTAATAAATCCTTTTTACACTGACGGAACAGTGTCTCTACTCTGTCAACACAAAAAGGAAGTTAACTATTCTCACAAAAAATGACAATACAAAATTCAAGTGTGTCAGTAATGGGGAACTTCACCTCCAACTCCACGTTCACATAAGTGCATCAGCTTAGGCAAAACAGGATTCCCATTTTCTTTAACTCCACATATCAGCTGTAGACTACATGGGCTACAGACATAGTTTACAGTATAGAAACAGAGTTGAAACAAGTTTTCTCTTTCTTATAGAAAGATAATGGCCATTTTCAACTCATATGCAAATACAATGTTTGCAATGAGAGTTCATTCAATATGAAAAAAAGAACCAGAATTTTACTGCTTTTTATCATGCTTTATATAACATTAAAATATGCAGAGTACACTTAATCATCTATTCACGTTCCTTTGTTAACCGAACTTTATTGCAGCATTTGTGCTCTAGTTTGCCATTTTAGCCATACCTTTCCTAATGCTACCTTAAAAGCTTCCCAGTGCATTTCACTCTTCCCGGCTGTCAGCAACATTTCGCAGGAAAGCAGTATCCTCCCTTTTCTTCAGTGCAAAATAGGCCCTGTACAGACTGTCGCCATAAACATTTAGCAAAATTGCTGTACTTATTTCTCTTTAAAAATTCAGCACCTAATAAATACAATAGATGGTCCTTGTAATGTACCATTGTGTCCCTGGCCACCAGCACGTGGTTTGGTTTTGATCTGAAGGGCAGCATATAAGAGCAGATGGGTCCAGTTTCTTAGTGATTATTAGAATTTTATGTAACGATATTTCTAATGATGCAAGTTCGAATTTAATAGCAGATTATTTGGAGCTTTCACAAGAATGCACACTGAATATTTCACGCTATAATTAAAAAAATGTTCCCAGTGACAGGTTACCATTTCTTTTCAGCTAAATCTAAATGAAGACATCAACAAAACAGTTAAAAGAGAGATCAGGAGTAGGAGAACACAGATTGTCTGCATACTTAAAAGCTTTTCAAAGTACCTCTGTTGACATATTTCTTGTGTTGCCAGCAAAACACCTTCTCATTTTCAAATAAAAAAAAAGAAAAGGCAGCATAGCTTATCAACTTGGCAAAGGCATTCTGAAAGTCAGGCAGCCTGACTCAAAAGCATGCATTAGTGAAAATAAATTTCACGAGGAAATTGTGTGTCAAACACAAGAATAAATGCTCAGGCTGTAAAATCTTCTCCTGGAGTTTTCATAACTTCACCAGACAAGATCCTGCACAATTGCTCTGTCTGTGAAGTTTGTCCTGCACAGACCAGGGGATGGATCGAACAAACTCCAGGAGGTCCCTTAGAACCCAAAGCATTCTGTAATTCTCTCCTGCCCCATCACTCACAGACACAATTTGATTCTGCTCCTCCAATCAGCTGCATGGAAGACAAAGCCTGTGAAGCTTCAGGGCAATCAGAAGCGCTTTGAAAAAAGGCTCTTAAAATCACATATTTTCATGTTAGCTTTCCACCAAAACTTCTCCCCATAAAAATCCCCAAGTGTCAGGTCTCATTTGCTGATGACCTGACGTACCTCAGCAGTCAACATTACTGCAAATAATGGTGCCAGAACTTGGCCTTCAGCAATCCACATTTGTCAGAGACTAAATATAATAAAAATTTTAAAGCAGATAATCAATTAAGTGATTCATCTCATCTGTCACTACCAACCACCCAACACATAGATGTAAGTTCAAACGTTCCCTCTCTGGTGCCAAGCAAAAACAGCATGTTCAGGTATTGGTTAGGTACTTGGTCTTCCCCAGCACAGGCTCAGGGGCCTTCTTCTGAACTGCCCCCATAACCTAGCTGTAAAGATGCTGACCTCTGCTGCAAGAACTCTAACAAGGAGCACAATATTGCTGCAACTATTTCAGTGAACAGAGATGCAGGGGAAACCCCTCAAGTATTAGCAAGCATTCAGCAAATCAGCTGTGAACAATGCTAACAAATAGCTAAAAATGTCAATGTAGACTGCATATATCATTGAATAAGAAAATCCATTAATATCTTAATTCATTCAGACCCAATCTGCAATTAAAGAACCAGTTTTATAGCTTTCAATAACTACAGAATATTTAATGTTTCACATACAAAAAGACAAAATTCAATGGTTTGATTATGATTTATGAAAATACACCCCAATAAAGTGCATCGGTTTAGTTAACGATTTGAAAAATGCCCATATTTCTGACAACTCAATAGGCTGCACACAAATAGTCCATGAATTGCTTTACAAGCACAAAGAGGTATGTTTTTAATATCCCTGTTATTTATTGTCCCTGCTCCCAGCGAGTGCCAAGTTTGCAACTGCCTGCACAAAAGGTAGGTCACCCAGTAATTTCCCAAGTCTTATTCCTAGTAGTAAAGCACAGTTATTCCTTTCTGGTACAAGACATTGAAATTCTTTCCTCTTTGTTTCTGAGAAACTGATTTCCTGATTTCGCAGAGACCAAGTAACCTACTGGGAAAAGCACCAGAGTGTTCAGTGTACCCCAGTTTTATTCCCAAACATGGCATGGTCCAACCGTCAGCAAGTCATTTCCCTTTTCCTGCAACGGGAATTACCATGGCCATTCTCTTCAAGCACTTTGATACCAACTGATGAAGATCAGCTCTCAGCTAAGGGCTAGAAGCACACAAGCTCTCTGCTGTGTAACCAGGCTTGCCCCGTTCTAAGTTCAAATACCTACAGGACATTTAAAATGCGACAAATCTTGGGTCAAACTGCCAACATCTGCTTTCCTTGCTTCCGAGGTTTTCAGAGAGTGGGAGTGGCCTCCAGGGTGGATGAAGAAGCTCTGGTTAAAGAAGCTTGCATTACAGCCCTAACAGATTGAGAATCTGCAGCACGGTGGTTTGTATTGGCAGCACTCCGTTCCGCGACCTCTTGGGAACAATATTAATTTCACTGACAGTAGCTCTTGGCACACGCCAGTGCCAACCTACTGTGGGCTGGAGAGTGGGAGTTCTTAACCACTTCCAGAGGAACAGCTGTAATTTACCTTTTTGTAGAAAAACTATTAAAGCTATTTTAGTTTCATGAAGCTTCACTGTACAGAGAGCTAAAAAACATTGAATACACAAAGAAAGAAGTTTTCCCTTGGATCACACAAGTAATTGGAGAGCCAGGAACTCCTCATCTGCTCTCAGCAGAGCCTCGGCACTACTTGTAGCTCTGCTACCAGCACCTTCAAACAGTCTGCAGATGGGATTGCACGGAACTCTGCTAACATCTTTTTTGTCCTATCGTTCAACCCTGACTGCTTAGCACACAGAGTAACATGGGAAGCAGCATACAATAACCACTAGATATGGAATAGGATTAGAACCTGAAGAAGAGTCTAGCATTTATGAACAACCACTAAAAGCAGCTTAGGTAAATTTAGCTTTCGCTCAACTGATAAGTCACAGGATCAGAAAATATATATGCAAGACACTGATGAGTCTTGTAAATTCTTTTTTACACAGTAAAACTGCTCAAGTGCCAAGTAGCTAACAGAGAGAAATTTTACTTAGTATGATAAAATCAAAACAAAATAATATAAATTACATTTTTTATCCCTTGAGATTTTCCAGCTGGTACCAGGGAATTTTCTCATTTTTACCTCCAGTTTTGAAGGGTAGGGCCTTGGTCTAACAAGAGATTTTTGAAAATTTCATTAATAGAATCTGTCTCTATTAGGGTTCTCTGCAATCTTAATTTATTTTCAAGACAGCATGGGCTTTCAGAGGTAATCCCTGCACCTCTCCTCAGGTTTAGAATATGTTCAGAGGTTCAACCAAACTCAGTTTAAGGAAAAAACCACAAAATTTGGCAAGGCAGTATTGAAAGATTAACACCCTCTGAGATGATAATCCCATTCAAATTCATAGAAAAAGGATATATTAAATTGTGTTGCACTAAACCTTTCATGGAGAAAGTATATATGAAAAAAATATTTTAGGCAGACTAACTAATTTACTAAACAAACAAACAAACAAACCTTGTTTCAATTTGTTCCACATTAGTCTTTTGCCCCCCATGCCATTAATTTCCCTCCAGCAAAACTAGATGTGGCATTTAAAGCTTAAAGTTCCTATCCCTTTGTTTCGTTTCTTATCTGCATTATGAAGACTTTCAACAATTTAAAAGGCACATTTTTCTCTTTACAAGAAAAATACTACTCCATAAACAGAAAAAAAAACAAACGCACAGTTTGAGAGTCAAATGATTAGAAAATTTTTTCTACTTTTTACATCTAATTATCTGAATTAATTAACCTTTAATTGCATTTGCAACTATTATCTAGTTTTTCATCCCAACAGAAGTCCCACCATATGATGTCTATATCGTAATCAATCTCATTCCCACAGTCAAATGCACGTGCAAAAGAAAAAAATAAAAAGCTAGAATCTAAATTAGCAGGAAAAACATGTATGCAGTGGAAAAAAAAAAGTCCACAGTATTACAGCAGTGCAGGGATCTGAGGTGACCCGTATGTTATGAAGTTGCGCATACATGTCTGTGTAAGATGTGTTTCTTGACAACGATTTCAACAAGATCTCTGTACAACAGGGCTGTAAAGAAAATTACTCCTCCAGAGGAACTGTTTGAGGGTTACTTCTCTCTCCAGGGAACAGGCCAGACATCCACCAGACATGGTCCAGAAAAAGATGTACCAGAAGGTCATGTTAAGGCTTTAACTGTAGTTCTTGCAGTCAAGTGAAACTTTGTTAAGCAGCCTTCCTACTCAACTGATCGTAAACCTTTGTTTTGAAACAGAAGTCTTTTGTCTTGAAAGTTGTGGATGACCTTTTTAAGGCTGTTTCAAAACATACATGAGGCAGTAGCCACATTCTGCATCTGCAGAATCTGAGATAACAACCCGGGAGTGCAGTTCATCCCTCACTGGAGACAGCGGTGGTAGCACTAGAACTATTTTTAAAGAAATACTCACTAGAACACGTCAGAGAGAAGCAGAGAGACACAATGTGAACATGAGTGTGCTTATCAGCTGTGTGAATTGAGCATACAACAGAAAAGTAGAATAGCCTCTGCATTACTCAAAGCCAAAGTACAACTGAGCGTATCCTGAACAAAGCAACCTCAAAGAGCCAGCAGAACAGCCTGTTGCTGCCACGGCACAATCAGAGGAAAGGACTCACACATCACTGCCTTTCTACAGGGTCACACCTCCACCACCTGAGGACAGCCAGGCCTGGCAGCCAGTGCTAGGAAACTACACTTTGAGGACTTTCTGATTACCAGACTAAGGAGCAGCTCATGCATTCCATGTGCTACTCGAAGCTGCATCCTGCTTGACCTACCACACACACACACCACTGTTCAGGGCTCTTCCAGGCTCCTCCTTTATGTGTCCATGTAAAGCAACAACAAAGAACTGAGCTGTCTCCTCCTGCTTCACCATATTTAGTCTTCACCCCAAGATCCTTGAAGGAGTGCTTTGTCCCAGGGGAAGAAAAGGACAGCAATAAAGACTGGCAGCATTTCTTCAGGTCTAGGGGAAAAGAGAATTAACTTTCTTATTTAATATTCTGCGTCGTAGCAAATGCTTGCAACATCAATCACTTCAATACACTGTTATCCTCCTTCCACTTGCCCACTGTATCCTGGTTACCAGCCTACTCAGATTTAAGAGTCATTAATAAGTATCATTTTAAGTCAGCAAATGTTTTCTGACCTATGCAAAGCAGGAGGTGGGAGAGATGGGGAACTGCTGTCTTGAAAAGCTGGTTCAAGAAATATGCCCATGGAAAATGCCAATTTGTTAGCAAATTTAGAATGAAATCAGGGAGGAAAAATTATCAGAAAAGATTAATGTATGACATTAGTGACTGATGCCACCCCAGTGACTGATCTGTCAGAGACTAGCACAGATGGTCTACCTGTGTTTCCAAGAACACTAACAAAATGCAAGATGTCAGTGACATCTTAACAGTCTGCTGGGATGCTCATTCTGCTCTCATCAATTCACCAAAGAAGGCTGGGGCAGCCTGGATGCCCTACCAAAGTAGGTAGCCCTTGTTCAGACTCTTCCAACCCCCTTACCATGACAATTTCAAAAGCCTGTCCAGCTCAATAGCTCACTCTGCAGCAAGGGCACCCAAGCCATGGGTTAAACTCTGGCACTAGAGCAAAGTAATGGCAAATCATCACTTTCTGTAAGAGACCTTCATTTTTCAGATATACTGTGTTTAAGAACCAGTTGATTCTCACCCCAACCACCTCACTCACTGCTCCATCCTTTCCCACACCACCTTTTTAGAGGTGACTTCAAACCAGTCCTTGTCTCAGTGGAACCGCTACCAAAAACCACAAGGGCTTCACCAACTTCATCCAAACAAGCCTCAGCCATTGGGGTAACTATCTATTTGGTCACTTCTCAAACACCAAAAATAACTGTAGCGAAATTTAATGGAGTTTACAAACCTTCCTGGCACATAAATACACACAGAGACGTCTTCAAAAAGCAAAGCTTCCAAAAAATATTAACACTAGTTTGGGTTTTTTTTACCTCTGCCTAATCTATTTGCTGCTTTTTCTCTCTGCAAAGCTACAATGTTTATTGTGGACACTGGACAGAGCAGCAGAAGTTAACCGAAGAGGGCCTCTAGGATACTATTCCTGGTCAGTAAACCCTTGCCTTGGAATTTACCTCCCTGCTCCCTCCATCAGGATATGATCAAAGATCAGATGGGTTCATGAACAACAAAGGAATGGGAACACTCTGGGGTTTGGAAGATTACACGAGAGATTTGTTTGCATGTTTTCAGCATGCCTCATGCTTGTTGATGTTTTTAACCTCTCCACTTGTGCCAAGAGATAACAATGACTAACTTAGGAGGGGAAAAGTCATGGTATAAAGAAACAAGCGTACACATACTGAAAGTGCAGTTGGCTCTGACTGAAAATAAGATGACTCACAGATCCTCAGCATTTAGCTTTGTTTCTGAAAGCCAGATAACACCAAGAGCTGCTACAGCAAGGGATTAAGATTGTCTGTTTTCCTGCTTAACTCAAATTAAAAAAATTTAAATCATGTTTCCAGTTTTGGAAGTTTCACAAAATTTACCATTCACTCTTCAGAGATGGGACAATTTTTAATTCAGGTTTATAAAAAGAAATTATTGTCTCTAGATAGCTGCTTTGGAATTATTTTTTTTTACAGAATGTTTCGTTATCCACTCCCTCCATCCTGCCACAGATTTTCTTGTAACATGTTTTACTGTTAATAAACAACTGAAGTAGGTACTTTTCCACAGTCACAATAAATGGATTCTCAAAGAGTGTAAGTTTGCATTGGTTTTAATAAGACCACAACTTTGATTTAATAGCAGGGTTGCTCTGTTAGCTACACCTTCTGCTTAAATGCAAAAGACCACTCACTACAGGGACATTTAATGCACGTGCAAAAGGAGAACTTTATGAGAATAGAGAACAGCTACCTGCAATGTGACTTCTTCAAAAATCTTTGGTGGTTTACCTGTTAGATAGTTTTGTTCCTAATAACAGTTTTGTTATAAAGTTGCCCAAGAAGAAAAATAAAAATAAATCATTTTAAAAAGAACAAAACATCCGCTTTCCCCCTCTTTCTTCTTCGATGTGTTGGACAGGTAGCTACTTCTTAACAACTTATTCTCCACTCCATCACTAGAGTTTTTAAAGAAAATACTGATAGTAGCAGAGCCAAGAATTCTCTGAGCAGAGCTCTGCAAGAATATTTGAAAAAGTTGTTGGCTACGAGTCTGTGGAGAGCCTTCCAAACACTTGTCCACCCACAAATAGGAGCTTCACTGGTCACGAATATTTTTACATTCCTTAAAAGAAAAGGAAAGCCCTTGACCCAGTGTGTTGTAACAAGGACAAGACTGATATGGTTTTCTTGTACGTTCAGAGACCACCTAGACAGTAACACTGTACAGTTGTACCTCCAACTTCAACAAGGATCAGACGGATTCACCGTAACACATGAAACTCCTCAGAGGAAGCCCAAGCAATCTTTCATGTGCAGACAAAACATTTTAGTTGCTCAAGGAATAACAAAGTAATGAAGGGCAAGAACAGGATTAAACTAGGCCGTTTTCAATGAGAAAAGGAAAATGCAAAAATGCCACAACATTGTATCCTAGGCTGGATGCTGTTTAATGAAACATATTTGTGATGTCAGCATCAAGGTAAGCAAATTTTGCTTATACAATTTTGGTTAGTCACAATCAGAAGTCTTCAAACAACTTCAGGTGGACCTAGTCAAGGTAAATGAGTAAATAATTCCATGGTAAATTATGTTTATACACATCAAATGCAAAGTAATTCTCATGGAAGGAAAAAAATGCTGACAATTTATATTACTTTATATCAAATTTAAAAAAAAAAAAATCAACTTAAAGAAAGCAACCTGAACGGCTGTGAATGGCTGTGAAGACATCTCAGTGAAGAACTAATCAGTGTCACCAAGAGCTCTATAAAAAATAGCAAATTGTTAGGATGAAAAGCCTACATGATGGAGAGGGAGGAATTTGCATAATTTATATAAAACAGCAGTGCAGTCTCATCTAGAATATTACATTCAGCACAATCCATCACAAGTTCAAAGGGACACTGCAGAACTAGACAGAGTTCAGAACCAGGTAACAAAAATGATGACAGCATGGAAAGAGTCCTCTACAGAGACTGGGATTGCTTGCTTTAAAAACACCTGTAAAAGAAGAATAAAAAGCTATCCGTACAGAAAGCTCCCTGACTCATAGGAACAGCAGAAGGGTCACTGAAATTAAAGATAGGATATTCAAAACTGATAAAAAATAAATGCTTTCATTAACAACAGAATAAACCAAAACATGGTTTTCCTTCCCCTGTAAAGTCAGTATAACCAAACCCCACAGACAAGCTTTGTAAATTTGTGTTCCCAGGTGAGTCTGAAGGCAAAACACCATCCAGATTCATTAAAAAACTGGGTTTGTATATGTGTAACACGAAAAGCTGTAACTAGAATGGTTAATATTAACAAGTCCCCAGTATATACAAAACCTCAGAGTATAAGGTATCTGCCTATTTGAAACTAGGAAAAACCCAAACAATGTGGGAGGCAGGCTGCACAACATTTGCCCACACACTCTCTTGAAAGCACAAGAAGCTTCATATTTGTGGCTAAAACTGTTACCTGTTAGCTCAACCTAAAACTTATTGATATAGGACTAGATGGACTATCATCTTGACCCACTACAACACGTTTTGTCATTTTGGTTTTTTTTTAATAAAACCTCTACCAGTATAATGTAAATATTATTGCCACGTTGAATTGTAAATGATCAACTTAAAAATGAAACTCTTTAAGCAGGCCTTCAGTGAAATTTTCAGTTTATACAAACACTGTATCAACTGAGGACAGACACCTCAGTGGAAAAAAAGAGGCATCACTCCTGCTATTCAGCTAGGAGACTCACCAATATTAATGCGTGTCCTGGCAACCTAAGAGACCTATTGATTTGCAGCCGTTCATTCAAGTGCAGTGAAAGCCATAATTAGATAAATAGCTTTGGTAAAACTAATCTGAAACTCATTTGTTTCAGGACTGTCTGTTTAATGAGATAAAACAAGAAATTAAATATCTGCTGAATATTCCTCTTTGTATCCTCCAACACAGTAGTAAAAATATAAATAAAGAGGTATTAATTTAACTACCATTATTATTTTTTGCATTTTATGTATTTTGTTGCAACAATTTCTGTCAGACAATTACAAAGACACTATTTATGAATTACTGTACTCTAACAGGCTGAGCAGTTTTATCAATCTTATATACATGTGCATACTGAGGAATAAAGAGAAGAGGTCTTCCAACCATTTGCAAACACTGACAGTATAACTTTCAGATGGTATGCAAGATATAAGTTTTTAAAATATCAAAACTCCAACTTTGAACATGATTATGCTGTTCTGGGTGAACGGAAATTAAATTCTGTTTAAATTTTCCAAAGTGTTTATAACTGTGAAATCTAAAAGGATTATTAAATTTTATTTCCTAACTAATTTTTTCCCAACAACATGTGACTAAGACTACTGTAAAGTATTCCCATGCTAGCACTGACTGATGTTACAGTTTATCCTGCTCAAGCCAAAACACACTTAAATTTGGGATAGGTTATGCCCTCCCATTTCTTCTTTGGCACCTAACTACTAAATTCTGCTCTTGTTCCTTCAGGGCTTGCATCTCCCATGAGTCTGGCCTTCCTTAACAAACACCGCACGGCTTGGTTTGTCCTGCAAAACAGATTCAGCAGTAGACTCACAGTCCACACCCCCAGGTTTCCTTTCACTACCAAGAGGCTTCAGGCACTGCAGGAATGACAAACCCCAACAAAGCACTGGATTGTTCACGGGCTGAGACCCAGAGCAGATCTAAGGGACACTTGTAGCTCATTCCTTCAACCACCCAATAAACAACAGCTTTGCAACTTTCGGAGCTAACCATGCACGTGCATTGTTTTTCTCCCCTTCTTTCCATATTTTAAAACTCGATGTACTACTGAAGTGCATTCACCTATGCGATGAAATGGAACATCTGCTCAGCAGAGTGCAGTAGCAGTCTATGACAGCAAGTGATTACCACATCCATCTGAAATTACAAAGTGTTTTAGGACCACCGAGTCTAGCTCTCTTGGCCAGAACTGGGCCAGAAAACCACAACTAAATGCTTATCATCTTGAAAAAAAAAAAAAATAAACAAACCCCAAACATCTGCTTTCCATCCCTCTCCAAAGCCTAAATATCATAAATTCTTGATATTCACAAGTGGTCTGGACCTCAATTTTCAGGGTTTTTGTTCTGTTTTGGCTTTTTTGTTTCTTGTGTTTTTCGGTGTGTTTGGTTTTTTGTTTTGTTTTTTTTTTTTGTAGGGTTGTTTTTTGGGAGGGCTTTTGTTTGTGGGGTTTTTTTCTTTTGTTTTGTTTTTAGAGGTCTTTTTAGTTTGGGGGTTTTTGGGGTGCTTTTTTGGATTTGTTGTTTTTGTTTGGTTGGTTTTAGCAGTTTTTTAGTTTTGGTGTTTTGGGATGATTTTTAGGTTTTTTCCAACCCAAAATGCAATATTTCCTGCTCCTCAATACTAACCTACAAACTGCACACTGTCTACTTCATTAGGAAGGGCATGGTTTGGCATGACCTGCAAAGAGGCTCAGAATGGGCAGCTGCAGGAGAAGGTAGCAGCAGATCACAATAAAACCCACACCTATAAAACCCACTCCACAGTTAAACAGTAAGACTGCTGGAGAGGCTCTGAACGATTTCTTTCCTTACTGCTCTAACTCACACACGGCGCTCTTCAACATCTTCATAAATTACTTGAACACAGGACTGGAAGGGATACTAAGCAAGTTTTCAGATGACACAAAACTGGAAGGAGCTGTTGACTTCCTCAAAGGCAGGGAGACCCTGCAGAGAGACCTCAGTAAATTAGAGGGCTGGGCAATCACCAACCATATGAAGCTCAACAAGAAAGAGTGTCTGGGCTGAGGCAACCCTGGATGTTCATACAGAGGCAACCCTGGATGTTCGTACAGATGGGGAATGAGATGCTGGAAAGCAGTGCCAGAAAAGGGACCTGGGGGTCCTGGTCAATGGCAAATTGAATGTGAGTCAGCAGTGGCAGCCAGGAGGGCAAACCCTGTCCTGGGGGGCATCAGGCAAAGCATCACCAGCCTGTTGAGGGAGGGGATTGTCCTGCTCTGCTCTGCACTGGGGCAGCCTCACCTGGAATATTGTGGGCAGTTTTGGGCACTGGAATGTAAGAAAGATATTAAGCTGTTAGAGAGTGTCCAAAGGAGGGCAGTGAAGATGGTGAAGGGCTTTGAGGGGAAGCTGTATGAGGAGTGACTGAGGGCACTTGGTCTGTCCAGCCTGGAGAAGAGGAGACTGAGGGGATACCTCACTGCAGTTAAAGCTTCCTCATGAAGGGAAGAGGAGGGGCAGGCACTGATCTCTTCTCTGTGGTGGCCAGTGAGAGAACCGGAGGGAATGGCCTGAAGTTGTGTCAGGGGAGGTTTAGGTTAGGTATTAGAAAAAGGTTCTTCGCCCAGAGGTGTTTGGGCACTGGAACAGGCTCCCCAGGGCAGTGGTCACAGCACCAAGCCTGACAGAGTTCAGGCAGTGTTTGGACAATACTCTCAAGCACATGGTGTGACTCTTGGGGATGGTCCTGTGCAGGGCTAAGGGCTGGACTCAATCATCCTTGTGGGTCTCTTCCAATTCAGCATACTCTGTGATTCTGTAATTCATGTAGCACATGCAGCCACATAAAGACCTAGGTATGAGGTTCAGGAAGCAAGGAAAGAAAGGCCACCTCTTCACCAACAAGGGGAAAAAAAAAAAAAGAAAGTTGCATTCTTCACAATCAATCTTTTAAAAAAGGAAAACTAGAAATCATCTGTCATTTTAAGAGTTAATGGGTTATTTCAGTTCTAAAACTGAAGGCAAAAGATCCTTACTGATACTATGAATACAGCTCTACTGGTATTTATAGAGATTGAAGGGGTTTTTTTCTCCTTCAATCAGCAGAATATTTTGGGTTTGCACTATAAAAAGTATACTGACTTTTAATCAGCTAGCCTGCTGCATCTCCCCAAGAAAGTATCTTGCAAAAAAAGGAAATAATCAGATAAAATTGTATACTATAGGATTTAGATTATTAAATTAATAATTGACCCTAGTTTAGTATAATGGCAATAAGGACACCATTTTACAAGGTCAGACTAACCCAAGCCAAACCATAAGTTAACTGAGATAAAAGACATAGTGATAATTATGAATAGCTACTGCCTTTCATACCTAGAATTTGAAAATATTCAGATCCTGTTTCCACGGCTTTTAACTTTAGAACCCAAATTACTTCTTTTTTATCCTTAAACTCATGTCAAAAGGACAGATAAAATGAAAAATGTTTAAATCAAAAGGTGTCATGGATAAAGTGTACACAGCAGATACTAAAAAGCAAACTAAAATATTCCACTGCAATGGATCCATTCATACGAACCCTACAGGATCTGCAAAGCAGCCTGATTTGGGGGAAAAAGATGTTCAGGAGTTTGTGGACAGGAGCAGAGCAATATATGGGTGGCCCAGCTAAACCAGCCCTGAAAGACTACAGAAGACCAGTGCTCTCTCACTCTGTCCAGGGTTAAAAGGTGTCCCATTTTATTCTCAGCCCTACGGAACCATACTGAGTCCCAACCAACATTCAGACTTTTTTTCTAAGCGTTAGTATGAACCCCTAATAGAAGATGGGTAACATCTCAAGGAGATGACTGTGTGGCCAGACCTACAGTATCTGGGTACCTAGTGAGCAGGCAGAGAAAGGCAGCAAGACCCATCTGAGGTCTCAAGTACTTAATTAGAGCCAGACCAAAAGTCTGTATACTGAACATTGTCACTTCATACATGGGCTGGTGCACCCAGCCAGGGGCGAGGTCAGAAACCACGGGAGGGCAGGAGCACTTCATCTGCAACTGAATAAGCAAGTTATATAATATAAAGTTATATAGTATAAGTAAAAAGTTACATAGCATAAGTATAAAGAACAAGGACCCTCCTTTCCTATATGTGAAATGTTACTTTAATTGTTATATCATTAGCATAAACCTGTTTTATCAGAATGGCTTCTGTGAGTTAGGTTGAAAAGATGGCACATTCTGCTTTCCTTTTTTTTTCTTTTCCCCTTTTGAAAAGCTATCACTGTGTATTTTCAGCATTTTCATAAGCATAAAAATGCCCAGTTTGTTTTGCAATTTCCTCACGGTGCAAATGGCATTCAAACCACTGGGGACATACAAGGAACAACAGCTGAATACAAATCTTAATGGAGTTAGTCATAATTGTACAGTATGGTGTTGTTCATTCATCCTGGCAGCTGGGAAATCTAGTGTGAATTAACCAATAACACAGGTTTGCAACCAAGCAAATTAAAGTATAAAATTTCACAAAATAAACTTTGCTTATTTCCCTTTAAGTATGTAACTAAGGGGACAATCCGGTCACATTTAAATCAACACTTTCAGGGAGAGGCAACACTAGCAGAAGTTTTGTAAATACACTTATACATTCGTTTTAATTCCAATGGAGTTGATCTTATTTCCTACATAGATTTCTTTGATAGGTTTACAAGCCACAGAGAGCAGCACTACATCTGAGGATCTGCAGCCTACATCCCTTAGAAAGAGGAACAAAACCAAAAGTGAAAACAGTGAGATCCTCATCCAACCAGAAATACAAAAAAAAACATACCGGGCTGATCAATACTTTCTTTTGGAGTCCTTAACTGAAGGCATTATCACCAATGCAAGACAAGAAGCACTTAAAGACTGAGTGCAGGGAAAATGAGCTCACAGTATTTTCTGCTTGAGCATAATTTGGGACAGGGGCTACAGTCAAGTCTGTGGTTTATGGTAGGTAATTGTAGGTGAAAGAGGGACTAATCAGGATATGTTCTGGATCAAAACAGAGAAAGGAAACTGAACCTCTCCTATTGTTTAAAGCAAACCGCTGCATTTTTTATGTTTCAAGGAATTAATGTCGATTTTATGCAGCTTCCATGAACACAAGCCACGTGATGGCATCCATTTCCCGTGCATTGGCAGCAGCACCAGCTAGTGCTGCATCTGGACCTTCCCAGGGATGCTAGAAAGCAGCTCAGATGTCAGTCCAGGCATTGCCAGCCTCACTTCCAGGGCCAGTGTACGAGCACACGCAGTGGACATCATCCTGGCAATCAGACTAAGCCCCAGCCTCGAAAAGAAAACTAATTTTGCATTCTGCAGAACTTCTTAGGTTACTTCCTACACAGAAGTGTGGGTTTGCCTGCCATTTCATCCAACTGTAGTTATTAAAACCCAGGCACAATTTTTCAGATTTCATAACATTTGGGCTAATTAAGAAGTATTCTCAATTTAGTAATTCACTGAACACTGACTATGAAGCAAATTATGCAAATAAGCACAAGAGACACTGAAATTCCCCATCAGCTACCATGGTCACTTCTGCTAAAGCTGTTTTACTCATTGCTCCATATTTCATGTGTCACCACTCACAGACCTGACAAGTTTAAGGATACTATATGTGATATGTGAAAGACAATTATCCTAATTGAATGCATTTAGCAGGAATACATAATAACCCTGATTAAAATAGGAAAAATTCAAGACTACTTATTGTGACTATTTTTAGTCACATAATAACTGCCAAAGTGATGGGGGTATTAAGTTACTGAGCAGAACCTCTATGGCAGACTTGAAATCAAAATGTCACCAATATCAATCAGCCAAATCTGATAACACTTCTGACAGTAAAACTTTTGAACCATTGAGCCAATCCAGCATTTTTGTGTTCTGATTTCAGCCAGTACAGCATCTATACACAACACTGCATCTTTTTAATGCAGAAGAAATGTCAACATAGGTACCAGAGACATTCTTCTGACTTTTTCCTCTCTTCTCATTAACAGCACCGGACAAAAGAGTGTAAAGGTGCTAATAGAACATGTTGATGGCACAAAATTGGAGGTATTGTCAAAACCAATGTAAAAAGACATACAGAAAGATTAGGTGACTCCAAGAACTGGAATATCCGGGGAAGAGTGTAATTCAGCAGCATGAAATACAAAGTTACTGAGGCACTATGAAGATGAGAAGATGCCAACAAGGATATGGGCTGCCATAAATATCAGTTGTTTGTGAGAGAATTACCTGGGCACCAGGCAGTCCTATATGCTTTGCTCAATAAAAATCTGTCAACCACCACCATAATGTAGCCATGGAAAGAAAGGCTGAGAATTCTGAGTATTTCCAGCAGGCAATTTCTAATATCCTGGCAAAACCTCACTGACAACACTATAGCTCCCCCAATTGCCAAATTGATTGATTAGAGAATAGCTACTTGAATAACATAAGCAATTGAAAGTTTCTAACAAGAGATGAAGAAAAGCTTCACAGAATGTAGGTTGAGAGGATCGGATACTTCATTTAATTAAAACAGATTGCATGTAGTTTGATTTTTTTTCCCCCTGCCAAAGAAGAGTTGTCTCCAACAGCATGACAACAGCTAGTGCCAGAATATATGATAGATATCTCTAATACACTCCAGCTATTTTCAGCTCAGGAACCTTCTGTGCCTGATGAGGATTATGTATGCTCAATCATTTCTCTTCCATGAACTTCTCCAGTCTCACCCTGAACTCATGAAGACTTCTAGCAGCCATACCCTAACTCCTGTGGTTTATTTTCAACCTATATCCCTACAGTCAATTTACATCCTGACGTAAACATACAGCAAAGTAGTTGCTCAAAACAGAGCTAAGGTGAAGACAGTCTGAGAACACCTGCCTGGCCAAAGACCTCTAGGAACTTCACAAAAGTAATTACAGGGTCTCAGAAGAGAAAACAGTCAACTTCCATCAAGCCAAAAGGTACATCCCATGATGAAGGTTTGTACAGACCAGCAAGGTCTTTCACATTATCGGAGTAACAGGGTTTGACACCATGACATCCTAAAGGTTTTCCAGATCCACTACTGCAGCAAATAGCAACATCAATGCTCACATGTAACAGTATTTATCTGTGTGTAAATATGAGCCTAGAAAGCAGCAGAGGAGATCAAAAATGTGTGTGTCTGTGTGTGTGAAAGACAACTTCTGATCCTGAGCACCTCCCTGCTCTCTCAGGAGCAGCATTAGCTCCTTTAAGAGTGCAACTGAGCGTGGTGAAAAGGATTTTTGGCATAATGGAGTGACTGCTACACAGGTGTGTCTGCAGGACCTCACTGCTGGTGCCTCCAGACACAGGGAACTGTATTTTGTCACTAATTACAACAAAAAAGGGAGGAGAAGAAAATATATTTAGCAGGCACCAGGAAGAGCAGCAAAGACAGTTCAAAAGCAAAGTACTCACGCTTACTACACGTCCATTTAACACATAACTCAAGGAGGCAAACGGAGAAACAGAAGAGTCTTTACAAAGATTTTGAGAAAGGACATGGCAGAGGAAAACAGTCCCACAGGGTACAATGACCCACCACAACAGATCCCTCCTGTGCCTCTGCACAAGGTCTGACACACACTCAACTCCCACAGCAAAAGCAGCAAAAGATTGGGTCATTTTCTGCTATTTTATCCAGCAGGCATAAAGAACATACAAGCAGAGGATAATAAGTGAAACCTACACCTTGCAGCTCACTGTGCAAATGCAGTCTAATCACTGGTACCATCTTGGGTCTCTGTGCTGCACCTGCCCTAACACTGAATCTAAGAAAAAAGCACCATCAAGGACAAGGCCAACATCCAGTTCAAAGTTCAGAAGCTTTAAAAAAACATTGGGCTTCCCTAGCCAAGAAACTGGAGGTTAGTTTTATCTAAATGACTAAAGCAGTGGAGTGTATTGGTATTTACCTGTACAAAGCACAGAAATATCCAGGTAGGATGGTTCCTACAGCTTTTTCTACAAGCTGTTTTTCCACCTCCAAGTTCTTTGCATATATTAGTATTGGATGTATCCCAACACGTAAAGCCAAAAATACCTACTTGCTCTCCAGTTTTAGGGGTCACTGAATTGAGAGGGGAATCTTATTTTGTTACACTGTATTTTCAATTATCCTCATGCCTGGTCACAATTTTCAGATAGACTAGTGCCAAGGGCCAAGGACTGAGAGATCCAAACAGATTGAAAAAATTTATTCCACCCCATACTGCTTTGTAAAATGTAATCAATTCTTTTAATGTATACTACCCGCTACTACCCAATGCTTTCCTTCCCCCTGGAGCACAGGAAGTATTTGAACAGCATGCAGTGAAGTACATCCTTAAAACAATTATAGTATCCTTAACGCTTCCATTCTGTTTTATTATCCATAGTCCCCAGGCATGCACAAATGTAGATTATCTGCACTTTATAAATGTGGAATCAAACTGCACTGCAGGCAATCCCTGAGCAAGTCAGCATCAGAAGCAGACCCCCTGTTCAGGGATCATAATATTTTTCTAGGAAATTAAACAAGCCAGAATTTCAGCTGGTCAGCATTTACTTGAAAATAGCTCACCTAAGTGAGCGACACTCCTGATGAAACCAGCTGGACAAATAAGGGTCTCAACTTAGTGTTTGAACAAGCAAAAAAACACAAAGCAAAAGTCACCGGAGAGGAAGATCAAATGAAGTTTTTTTCATAAGCAAACAAAACCCTCTGAAAATTAACTTTGGATTAACTTAATATTTTGTTGAGGTGGGGAAAAAAAAGAGGAATCTCTGTTTCATATTTGTGTTATGCAACCTTTCTCCAACCTTATGTTAAGATTTTTTAAATTTAAGAGTCATGTTTAAAAGGGAAATATAAAAATGCTGCATTTTATTGTTTTAACATATCCCTTTCCTCTCTCAAATATGGTAATTTTCAGGGTTTAAGTTATCCTTTTTATGAAATAGAAATACGTGAAAAGTGTCGTGCCCCTAGAAATCCATTTCTAAGGGGAAATTGTACACGCACAGAGCAGACAGGAATCGACACAGGGTACTGCCAGCAGAGACAAACTGCTCCCTGGAGAATCGCACACGTGGGAGAGAGCCACCATTCACTCCAGATGCCCACTTAGTCTCCAAAGGGAACAAGTGAATTCACGACACTGCTGGACTCCTGGTATGACCTGCCCCTCAGAACACCCCACTAGGCACTCACAGGAGTCTCTACAAACCCAGAGATGGCAGAGCACAACATTCCCATTCTCCACACAGGACATGAGTTTGTAACTCATCATCCTCCCTCCAGTCTTCTTCCTCCCAGGACAGACAGTTAAAGAAAAACTTTACAAGATGACTCACAGGGCACTTGGAGGCAAAGCCAGAGGCGACACCACCACTAAATCTGTCACACTGTGTTTGCTGGTACATAACACAGAACATCAGCAAAAAGAGGCAGAGCTTCAGCTGGGACCGTGTGAAACAAAAGGGGACCAAGGCTTCAGCAAGCACAACTGAGGAGCTGCATGACCCAGGAGCTACACAGCCTTCTCACCAGGATGTCAACTCACACATTGCAAATATTTACAGAGTAACTGTTGTACGGCTCACTTGTCAAATGCTTTCGGTAGTGGTGAGGGTAAACCTGAGGCTGCTCAGCATGGTGTCTCCCTGAAGCATCATGAATTTGTTTTGCTAAAACAGTGTTTCAGACCTGCCTGCAAATCAACAGTGTTACCAGCAGCAGTTTTGTACTGCTTCTTTCCTCCTCACTGCACACTTACTCCACTTCTTTGGTAGTATGCTTTTAAAATGGAACAAACTACACTCAATTCTGAAAAGGGCTCATCTTTTTTGGAAGAAAGATATTTGTCACAAACACGGTTCTAGGGCAGAGCAAGACTTAGCTATTTAAAATTTACTGAATCCACTTAGCTCTGTGTTTTCATGGACAACTTATGTCAGGTGGATTACTAATTCACTAGAACAATAAAAATCATTAGGCATCTGCATACAGACTAGTCTTTATTCTGTGGGTTGAATGTGTTGAGGAAAGAAATTGATCTTCCTTGCATGTATATCTTCTCATAATAAAGCCTTCACCCAGGAAGTTTGGTTTGAAATTCACACCCTGCTATATTTCACAACAACTTCCCTATGGAGAGAAAGCGTTTATTTACATGGGCAAAGTACTGCAAAGTTGATGAGGGTACAACACACCATGCTGACTTCCCCCTACTAAATACCCTGCACAGGCATTTATCAATGCACCAAAACCACACAGCAGCTCGCCCGATTGCCCGTGTAGACAAACCCAGCTCCGTGCAGGTAAACCCACCCCTTCATTTCGACTGCTCAGGTGGTGAGTTGCAACCCAGTGTCGGCCTGCAACTAAGGTTTGACCTGATCCCCGTATCAGTGGGCTCCAGTCCCAACTGGGAGAGCTCAGACCCCTGAGTGGCCACTCGCCACTGCAGTTCCCGGTCACGGCAGTGTCAGGCTGTACTTCACTGGAGCACTGCCTGACCCGTAAAACCGCACCACCATTCTGAAAAATGGGTGAACGCGAGTGAAATTTGGCTAGGGATCTCCGCGATGCCCACCTGACCCCACGGCCTCAGCCTCCGGAGGCAGGCGAGGCTGGGGGCCGGGTGTGCCCATCGCGGCTTCACACGCCCCCGGGCACGCCGGAGTTGGCAGCTGTAACACGTGTGTGCATCGGTGTCCTGCCGGGTGCTGCTCCGTGAGCGGAGGGCAGGCGCCGGCCCGCACGGGGGGAAGGGAGGGACGGGCAGAGCCACACGAGGAACCCGGAGATGGGACAGGGGCTGGCGCTCACCCTTCCTGGCATTTCATTTTTGGCCAGAGCTGGCAGCGGCGGGCCGNCGCTCTGCCCGCCCGCCTTCCGCGGCCCCAGCGCCGCTCCCACCCACAGGCAGCACACGGGCGGGCGGGCGCTCGTTCGCACGCACCGCACACCTTCCCCCGCACACCTTCCCCCGCACGCCGCGGGCAGCCCCGGGCGGCGCAGGAAGCTCCGC
Organism: Sclerurus mexicanus; assembly: GCA_013396755.1. Lineage (NCBI taxonomy): Eukaryota > Metazoa > Chordata > Aves > Passeriformes > Furnariidae > Sclerurus > Sclerurus mexicanus. The sequence continues at coordinate 2,789,218 of VWZF01004461.1, read as the reverse complement.
CGCTCCCGCCCCGCGCCGCGAGCCGGCGGTGATAAAGTGCAGGTAATGAGGGTGGAGGAGGTGCGAGCGGGAAGAGGCAGAAAGTCCTTTTAACTCCTCTGCCCTCAGGGACAGCCGCCAGGGCCGTGTCCCCTCCGCCCCTGCAGCCCCGCGCCCGGCACGGACCCCGCACCCGCGGTGAGAACACGGGGGAGAGTGGCCAGCCCGCTCGGAGGCGGCGGGTCCGACCCGAGGCGAGCGGGGTTCGGGCTCCTCCAGGAGCTGGGTGGCCTTGGCTTGCTCCTGGCGTCTGTCAAGACCAGGGTAGAGAAAGCCCCAAGCAGCCAGGTGTGATCCCCCAGCGTTCAGTCTGCCCGGGCTGGAAGCCTCGTGGGGTTCCGGAGTCACCCTGTGATCCAGAGGGATTATTTATGGCTGCAAGGGGTGAAGACCTCTGTTCCCTTTGCAGTGGATTCTTGACTCAAAGGGGTGTTTCATCCTCCATGCTAGCATTGGTACTGGGGAAACCAAGCAGTTCATCCCAGGTGAAGGACTTCCTTCCAGTCATTCAGGTAATCCCTGGAAGAGAGCCCTCGATGCCAGAAACCAATTCCTGTACTATTTGTATAAGTCTTGTCTAGATTTCAGTTCCATGAATTATGGGGGCTTTATTTAGTCTCTGCAGTCAGCCTTTTCCAATGCAGATATTGCTTTCTCTCCGTCAGACTCCATTCTTTTCTATTTAGATGAGAGAACTGATTGCAACGTGTGGCTCCCTTCTACCTCAGAGCTACAAATAAGGGTTGACCCGCTCATCTAGGTTGAATTCACCAATGCCTAAATGTCTTAGTAAATGACATTATAGTCAAGCCAATCTCAAGCCGTATTACTTGATCCTAGCCAAGAGTTTTCATTGGTTTCAGGACTGACCCTAGTACTCTTCCAGCCCCCCAGGGAACTGGCTTAACCATGAAACTAACCTTGGGAAGAAAAAAAAAGAAATAGGGTTTTTTTCATCAGTGATGTGCTCCCTAAACCAGCTTCTCTGGCATCACAGAAGCACCCACAGCAGAAAGATGGCAGATGTCCTCAACCTGTGTCAGGATGCTGAGACACAGACTGGCCCCTTTCAGCATCAGTATGACATTGGATTATCTGTCACCTGAGTGCAGTGGCAGCAGCCTAGCCTTTTGGCTACACTGACCCGAGAGCAGGCTGCTGTGAAACAGTGATTCTGCCTGCAACCCGTCAATGTGCACTCCCTTTGCATCCCTTACATGGGATCTGGTAACCATCAGACTCTATTCAGATGATCGATCTGGTGGAAAAATAACATCTCAGAAAATAATGAATTTTCCATTGGCCAGACAGCAGAATTGATCCACCTTATGACTGCACAGCTGCAGGATCGAGGAAAGCAGAAACCTGGAAGTGAGCTAAAGCAGAACTGCTCCTTTCAGTAGCTGTCTGTCATTAAATCAGCTTAACTGCGTTCTGTGTGCATGATTTGATGACATGCATGAATCAGACCAATGAAAGTTCTCCTGAAGAGGATAGGGTTTGCTCCAGCCACATTGTGCCACCAGCCTCCTTCCTGCTGGTAATGGACTCATTGTCCATTACATTAGCTGGATCTGAAAATTTAAGTGTAAAAAATAATCACTTCCTTTAGCAGAATGATGTGGCCCATTGCATGATGCCTGTTGCTGACACAAAAGACAGAAAAGGGACTGGATAACGACAGCCCTAACTTGAAGAAAAGAGTGTGTTGCAGACCTCAAAATGCCAGAGAGGTCTGGGAGCCCCAGTTGGCAACATCAGCATCAACTCTTTTGCATGTACAGGGGAGATTATGACATAAAGATGCTTTAGCCAAGGCTGTGCTGCATTATCAGATATGAGCAATACAACAAGCACTGGCTGTTCCGCGTGATACCTCGTGGCCTAGACATTTCTATTATTTCACTTGATTTGTGCTTTCCAACTGCTCTGCAATGTAGTTTTGACAGCTGCGTTGCCTGGCAGCCACTTTGTCACAGTTCAGGATGTAATTATGAAGAGAAGTGTATCTATACCCAAAATAATAATGGATCCTTAGTGTATGGGCTTCACAAAAGGATCATGCTCTTCCTCTGATTCTTTAGGCACTTGTACAATACGAACAGCAGTCAGACAACTCAATAAAGTGAAACTTAATGTGACAGGCTGGGGTAAAGCAAGTAGTTTAATTATGCTAAGAAAGGGTAAAATCATGCCATTGCTCAGGATTTTTTTGTTTTTTTTAACTAAGCAAGATAAGTATAACGTGTACAGTGTCAAAAGATAAATAAATATGCCCTGCAGTGTGTTTAAAAACTATCAGCTGCCAGATAACATAATTTGGACTAACAATTGTCAGAAAAATTGAGTAGATAGTAGTTAGGCCTCTATTTTTGTTTGGACCATTCCAGTTTTTTGGAGGATTGTGGCAGGAATTGTTTAAAATTAGATTTTGTGTTGCCTTTTTTTGCTAAGTCACTGAAACTTTAACATGGCGAATGAGTCTGCTGTTTTTCCTCTCAGGAAAGGGATGGGAATCAGAGGGCAAAACTGGATCTGGTCAGGAAGTATATGGCAAAACAGTTGCATTAAAAAAATATCCAATGAAAGAGTGTTTTGCACCCAGTATGTTGTGTTCAGAGCATCTTGCTTTCAGTGAAATGTCACTGAAGGGAGAGCAAGGCTCCGAGAGAACATGGTCCCTATTCTCAACAGGTTTGGTCCCTGAGTGATTGGATTTCCTATCTCTCGTAGACAGCAGCAGTAACACAAAAGGAATGTCAGGTCCAATGACCATGTGCAGACATTGGAGACTTCCACTTCTCCAGATTAAACACTTATGACTTGGTCTGTTATAAAGCAAAACCAAAGAGATGCTCTCTCTGGTGCTTCTAGCAAGAAATCTAAGTTTGAATACATCTTCCAGAGTGGAGTCTTGACCAGGTTTTGTTCCCTTACTTGCAAGAGACTTCATGTAAATATAGAAACGTCTATGTTTAAATAGATACAGGATGGAGTCCGAAGACCTAAACAACTCTACTGCACTTTGCAGATGTGGAGCCTGGGAGTGTCTGCTTTTTTGAATGTGTTTGTTTTTCTTCCATGGTGTAGCACAATCAAAAGAAATGCAGTAAAAACAATACAAGCTGTTTCATGCCTATATGTGTTTCAGATCAGTTTTTAAGTAAATCTTTGCAAAAAAAGAATTATCTGGTATCAGACATTTCCTGACAAAGCGTGTTAAACTCTTATTTTTGACTTAAAGTATTAGGAATTCTTGACTCTGTTAGAATGATTTATAGATACCGCTTTGGTTGTCCCTGCATGGAGTGAAGATGGGCAGTTCAGGGATAGAATTGCAGAATACTGGGGTGCAGGAGCCAGATGTCACTGACAAGCAGCAAGCCTGAGCCAGCTGCTTGCGGCAGTCCATTTTGAATACTTGCTCTCCCTGACCTGGCAGGAGGCATTTAAAAGAAAGCAAGTATTTTTCCAAAACAACACCCACTGTACAACCCGCCAAACATCACTTCCCCTTCTCCATGCCGTCCTGCTGGAGTGGGGGCAGGGGTCGTGCTTTCCTATCATTTCAGAAATTGAGTTGATTTTCTTCTGCCCATCTCTTCAAAAAGCAGGCAAGCGGTTTTTCTTCATAACACATCTTCTCCTATTCAGGCAGAGGTGAGCTGGGCACTGCCCACCTCCCTGTACAACATCCAGATGGACATCAAAAGAGGGCCCTTTCTGTGGGATTTGCCCTATACTCTCATGAGAATTGTATCCTACAAATTTTAGTCTGCCAAATGTTACTCCAGGCCCACTGCATTTGAATCACAGAAAGCCTCTCATGCTCTGAGATCTTGCCAGCTCTCAAGCTCCTGCCCTGGCAGATTTTTATTGCTGGCTCTAAACATAATATGTGCAATGACCCTGTAAAAGAGAAGGGCTGGGGAAGTCTTTGCACCATCCTGCCTCTTCAGTGCCTCACAGCAGTCTCGGGGCACGTTTCCCAGTCCCAAGAAGGGACATGTGTGGCCCTCATCACTTCACCCACAGCACAAATGTGACAGGAGACGATTCAGGTACCATGCTGTGGGCTGGAGATACACTGACGAAGTCTGGTCATCTCTCACCTTTTTCTGCTTTGGTTCACCCAACTTCAAAACAAAACCAACCTGCTCACATCTCAGAGCCGCTAGGGATCTGCTTTTTGGCTGAATAACTTGCTTCAGATTTTTGAGTTGTTAGCTCCCTTCCCCCTGATCAAAGAGTGGAAACCTCAGTTACATTTTAAATATTGAATATCACCAACTTACTATGGATATAAATGTCATAAATTTATTATCAGTGCCATATACATACGGGGCATGTGTGTGTGTAATGCATACTTTAAAAAAAAAATTGGTTTCTCAAGTAATTTTTTATTTTTTTAAAAGAAAAATGTCCAGATGGCTTAGTACCATGTCACCACAGAGACCAAATATCCAGTGATTTAAACTCAGAAGCACTGCTTGCAGCATTTCCAAGATGTCAAAGGTCTGCAAAATGTAATGTATGCTCAGCAACAGAAAGATACCAAAATGGGAGCGGGATGAGGAAGCAGGGAATCAGTGCACAGTGTGACTTGAAAGACACCAGAACAGGAGAATAACTACTAAAAAGAGGAAAGAGGTGGAAGATAAAGGAGATATGTAAGTAGGTGAAATATTTCAAGCAGTTTCATGATTTGTGTGACTCAGGGCTGGAAAGTCTGAAGCTTCCTCTATTAATTCAACCCCCACTTTTCTCTTCACAGCCTGTGAACATCTTCACTTCAGTGTCTGTCCCTTTCCCCCCTTCACCTCACCAAGAGCTTCTCGCCCCTCTGCCCCCAGCACCTCTTCCAGGCTTCAAAACTGAGGGCATTTTCAAATTGCTACTCAGCCTGTGTTTTGCCCACAAATCTTCCATGGAACTGGGACATGAGCCCTGTTATTGACTCCAGCACGCAAAGATGAGCAGCCTCAGCCCCTGGGTTTGTTGCTGCCATTGTTTGAACCAGAATTATGGCACTGGTCAGAGGACAGGTGTGCAGGCGGGTGTTTGTAATCCTAAATGGATCTCTTTGCATTTCTGCTAGCAATTTGGTCTTTTATAAGAATCACTGGGCCGTGATGACAAGGGCAAACCTAATGTAAATACAGCCAAAAGCATTGTTTGGTGTGTAGCAAACTTTTGCTTGATGCAAATCCAAGGAAGAACGCATTTGCTGTGGTAACTGTGATTTGCCAGAGCTAATGAACCTGACTCAACTCTTCAGTTTGATTTCTTTTTAACGTACTTGGAAGCAGGGGACCTTATGACCCCTCAGGGAAATGAAAACTCTTAAAGCTCTCATGTCTGGCCTTTTCTGTCAAAACAATGTTGTCACTGAGCTATAGCTCTTTGTCTTATAGGCCAAAATTAAACTCCAAAGCCAATAAGACCCTCAGTGGAGTTTGTTCAGTTTGTTCATTGTTTGGGTTTTTCTAGCTAAACTCAGAAATGTCAAAATGACAAATCAGTATCTTTTAATTAACATTTTTAAAAGAAACATAAATGGACCTGTGAAATCAGGGGGTTTTTCTGTCAGCTGCAGCCAAAATTCAAGCTCCTTTACTCCCAGGCACATGGGCATATGCATAATTTTATTTTTTTTTTTTTATGTCCAATGTGAGAAGCTTTACATACATTTACAGAAGAGACTGTGTAGGAGATTTTGAAAGAGACAAATTGCAATTAGATGATAAATTCTCACAGTCAATGGAAGATCTCCCCTGTGTGATTGATGGTTAATCTGCATATTTATCTTTTCTTTCTTAGCTGTTAAATTCTCTATTTATGTTTAAATTCATGTTCTCTGTTTTAATTTGTATTTTATGTTTCTTCTCCATATATGTGTGTGGATGCTTTAGACTCAATTTGTAGAAACTGTGTTTAAGACACTGCTGCCTCTTTGAGAGTCTGAGACCTTTCTGCGAATCTTCCAATGCTTAAGCTCATCAAGCACATTTGAGAGGTATTGAAATCCAAAAACCATTAAGTCCTTAAAAGTATTCTGAAAATAGGCAGCCAGTTAAGAGCTGCAGTTAATACTTCACTGAGGTAAAAAGTGCAGCCCTTCAAGAGAGACCTCAAAGTCCAGATAGGGTCTCAACCTCAAGACACAAATCCATACAAAATCAGGCTTCATTGATTCCCCTGCTCACAGAACTGCTACAGAAGTGTGTGTGAGAGAGATACATTTCTCCAGCATATACATCCCTACAGTGTCTGCTCAGCTGTCAGATGAGTGAGCTACTGTAATGTAATGACTTTCTCATATGATTATGTTATCATTTGCAAAAAGAGATATTTGCATATATGTGCACACAAATATGTAAGGTCGCCTTTTGTTTTAATTACAGTGTCAGTATCTCTCACTGTCTCCATGTGAACAGACCTTAGCCCTGCATAATCGCTTTGATGAAGGAAAAATACAAAACCACATGGCAAATATTTTGAGTTTCTAGAATAAACCTGGATCCATGTTGACAAGCTTTTCCCAGGGATAGTAACATCAGTAAAATATTTTCATTCCAACTTCCTGAGAGATTGGAAAAATCAACAAGAGAATTAGATTGATTGCCAGAAATAATATTACCATTTTAAACATGAAACCGTCTCACAACATCTTGTGAGTATTGAAATGCTTTAAAACATTTTCTTTAAATTGATTTGTTTGTGTTTGTTCAGGTTTTTGCTTTGTTTTAAATGTGCGTGATTTTTTTCCACTGAATAAAAGCATCACAGCTGTTGAACAGAAACAGGGAGACAGATGACTGGAAGAGAAAATCATGTCTAATTGGGGAGTCAGAAGACCGTCTCCGCTGTACCAGGGGTTGGTCTAGGTTTGCTCTGGTTTTGTTAAGAATAACATTTCCTCCTAGTAAATGTAGTGAAATACAGCCAGACAATCACTAGTGGAGGTAATAAGGCTGTGAACAAATCCAGGTGTCTTTGTCCTTTCCATTTGGGTGGTGGTAGAGCAGGGAGAGCTCACTCCAGCAAGTCAGGGCCAGGGACATACTGCCATCCACATCTGCCAGTGCGGGAAGGCCAGTAAACGTATGTCTAGGATATAGTGAGTGCCTTTTGAAAGGAACCACACAAGGGCATTTTCAACTCTGTGTCCAGAGTTAAAGCTTGATGAGCTCTCAAGTCTCACTCCAACAGTCCTCCTGGGATTCCTGACTGTACAGTTATCCTGTGGGACATCTGTTTGAAGGGACTGTGGGTAAACATGATCAAAGTGATCTTGTTATTCAAGGAAGTAGCAGAGAGCAGGGGCAGGCTTGGGAAAGGAGAGGTGGCTGACCAAAACTCTGTGCTGAGATACCCAGGGCACCTGGAGAAAAGAAGAAATTTTCTGTCCTGCCCATCCCAATCTCTTCCCTCTTCAGCCTCCTTTAACTGTTTACAAGCACCCCTGGAGACTTCTGAAAAGCAGGAGTCAGAGAGCTAAAGAAATTGGGATAGCAAACCAGTTTGTTGTAGGACGTCAACTGGTAGATCCAGCTGAGACCATCCATGAATGATTACGGATGTTGGCTTGTAAAGAGGTGGGTTTTAGTGGAACCTCACTACAAAGGTTTGCATCTATATGAGAGCATTACTTGCTCTGGGGTCTGCATGCATTTAGCCCACTGAAATGTGTTTAGGTTACCTGGAGCACCCAGAACTGTAAAAGAAGACACCTATGGTCCAGTCTCCCAACAAGCCACATGTAAAACCTGCTGGAAGAGAGCCACAGTAAACACATGGCATTGTACATATGAAAGACATAAGATGAATTTTCCTTGCCTACGAGAGAAAACCTTCCTCTCACTGAAGTCCTGGAAAAAGACCTTTTTTGTATTTTGCCTGCAAGTCATTTAGTTTTTTTTGAAAATTGGATACACTACTGTTGTAAACAGTGTTATATCTGTAACCGTAATGAAACAAAATTATAAATTCACATGAAAATTAAGCTATTCCTAACAAAATACCAAACCAAACTAATCTAATTAACAAGTTGATATTGAACATATTAACTTACAGACAAGCAATTCATAAACTATCTAACGATGTATTAAGCTAACAGCCAGAACAACGGCATGTATCAAAGGGAATTTAAGACATTCTGCCAACTAGAGGACTTGGCTAAACTAATGCATTTGTAGCTGGATCTAATTTTTGAATTAGAGCTTCAATAATGCTCTTATGGCAGCCTGCCTGGACTGTTGTGGTTAGACAATAGCAATTCTTCCCTTGTCTTCCAGTATTTTCATTCATTTTCAACACAATTTGTGAAGAATAGGACTTGAAAGCCAGTCCAGCTTCCCCCATCACAATTAACAGTCAAACTTATAGGATAATAATTAGGACATACATTATTGCCCCAAACTTATACGTGACTGCCTTAATACAGTCAGGTGTTTACAGCTAGATACTTATTTCTAAACATAGTCCTCATCAGCAATTCTAAAAAAAAACACAAACCCTAACAGACACTAAAGAAGAGAAAAATATTTAATTATATATTTACATTCTCTTTCCCACTTCTTGCCAAACTGTATTTGTCTCGGGAGACTAATGTGCTGTTTAATTAAGATCTAGGTAGCTTTCTGGTATTAATAAACTAATGGACTAGTAAGTTATTCTTACTGGTTTGCAGTGATTCCATTTTTAGTATTCTTTGGGTTTTCTGACTTGTGAATCTTTCAAAGGTTAAAGTATTTTCTTGTAACAGATTCTCAACAAGCTAATAAAAGGCACCTGGGAAAAGAGGAATGTAAGTGCTTGAAGAAGGCTGATAAAGATAGGATGAAATATAGTGAGTCCCTCCAAGCTTGTATTAGGCCTGTATTACAATTCATGAACATCTCCCTATCAGCTCTCACTGAATCTGACAGTCAGTAAGAACTGATTACTGATTTAGTAATTCATGAAAATTCTATTTTGGCAAGTGAGAATGCTGTCTGAATGGGAAGTTATTAAAACTAACTGGGTCATATAAAATCAGACAGTTTGTCTGTGAGCCCCACTGGCAAAGCTGAGCTGACTTGGGGAATGGCTGAGAAGTTACCCTTTTTTAGTACTTTGAAGCACATTGGATTTCATTAAAGACCAAATAAATGCATTTCAAAATGAAGAAAAATGTAATGGAACCAGCCGATATTGATTCTTCACCTTTGACTTTTATCTGTCCATATTCTATCTACAGATGAACCAAAGAACCAGGCCCCCTTTCCTGTCAGTGGAGAGAAACAAGAGTTTGTACATTTGAATTCAGCCACTGTGTTTTGAATAAGGCAAGTCTTACAAAGGACATTTTTAACTCCACTGATTATAAAGTGAACTAAGGCAAGCATCTCAAATCTAGATGGCTGCACTGCAGACACCTAAATTTTGCACTGGGTTTTCACTCACACTGCTGTAAAATGGGCATAAAATGTAACTAAGCCAGGAGAGAACATTTGCATTCTCCTTCAGCCAAAGTTAACAAAGCTCTCAGGTAAATGTATACCATACATGCCCTACATATTCATTGTCTTGAGTATTAACCACATGCCTTAATTAAATAAACAGGGTTTATCTTTTGTTACATCACAAGAAAATGATAAATACTTGTTTTGAAGCTATATGTTAGGATCTGTAAGACAGACTCCATGTCTGAAACCTTTGTCCTACCAAGTTATAGGGAAAACACTAACTTTAAGGTAAGCCATATACAAACAGGCCTTTTGTTGTTTAACCTGTTCTCTGGAGGCTGTGTTGCTATGGTTGAATACACAGCACTTAATCTGAGGACACCATTCAACCTCACTGTGTTTCCCAGTTGGTAGGCACAACAGAAGACAGGAGCAGTGAAGGAAGGGGGAGTAAATCATGTTTGCAGTCTACCACAGACTCTAGCACATGTAAGAGAGCTCACCAATGTGTTGAAGGTAGTGAAATAAACCAGAATTCATCCCATTTCAACAACACTGTGGTGAGACTGCTGGACTAAAGCTTCCAAATTCTTTCCTTTTTCTTCTTTAGAACTGTCAGAGATAATATCTGATCAAGTAGCTAGCCAGATGCTGCTCCCTAGCCCAGCTGTCAATATTATGGATATCACAACCATCATTTCATTAGGACACCAGCCCTAAGTTCAGAGCTTCTGGCTTGGCCACAAAGACTTCACGAACCACCAAAGTCTGCTAAAATTCAAATGCCTTCTTTCCCAGAGGAAAACGTGAGGGGTTTGTGGGGCAATAGTCTACTGACAATTAGCACACGACTACCGTACATCTCTGTCTTCCTACCATTTTATACACCTTCCTAGCTTTCTGCCACTGTATGTGCTTCCCTGTCAGAGGCAGGACACCAAAGTACCAAGTGGCAGAAAATAAAAGCGTAGGTTGTTCCACACTCCCGTAAAACCTTCCTGCTCACATCCCTCCACTGATACTGCCAAATCTAACCCCAAGCCTTCCTGTGATTCACAGGTGATTTAATCAGTTCTGAATAGATAGATCTTGTAATCAAATGAGCTCCAGAAATGCAAAGCAGCATAAAAAGACATCACCACACCCAGCAATCCGTCAAGGCTCCCAGTGCCCATTACCTGCGACCAGCACATACTGAGGAGAAGGCATGAACCAAGAACTCTGAATACAGCAGTTGTTTTTCCTCCATCTTGGTAAGCAGGACAGAAAAAGCTGATGTGGAACCCACAGGAGAAGGCTTTCTTCTTCAGAAATACCATTTGGCATTCAGAGTGCCCTGGGTGCATGGGTAACAACCTGCTATTGACTATGGTCGACCCTTCTCCACTCTTCCTAAGCAAGTTTACAAATAAAACAGCCAAGGATGAAGTGTAGCCTTGTGTAAAGGAAGCTTAATGTATATATCCAGATCCAGGACTTGGATATGAAACTTAGTGGGTGCAAAATCTCCTCTAGTCAGTGGCTAGACAGTAAACGTCCTTTCTTACGCTCCTGGAACTGCCTGAAGCATTTGATGCAGAGTCCCAGTTCCTTTTCCTGAGAAAAAAAATAAGACCATGTGAAATGGTCTGAGCTTTTTCTCTAGCAAGGCACTAAAGAAATAATGACAGAATACTGGAGCTTTATCAGAAACTTTCACACAGCTCTTTTTCAATATCTACAAGCAATCACTAGGTACAGCAGATGGAAAACCAGGACTTAAGTTCCAAGTTGTTACTTGGCGAGTCACTTGTATCACCTTTCTGAAATCTAGACATCACATAGCATCACCTAGCAGTCATTCATGGCTGGCTAGGAAACTTGTCTCTGGTAGATTATAATCTGCTTTCTGTAAATCATGCTTTGATCATCCATCATCTGACTATAGCATGCAGTGTGTGTTCACAGGAAACTGCAATTACCGTAAAATACTGCCAGGCATCTTCTCAGAAAAGCAGGCTCTCACATGCATGCCAAATTTTGGTACCACGAGAAGCCATCCTCTCATACACAGTTCTTCCCCTAGGAGGAACACACAGTAAAGTGCACCATGGCCCTGACTCAATTCATGCAGCACAGTGCCAGAATGTGCAGTATAAGAACTCCACACAAGCAGGGGCGTACATATTTTTTTTGAATGTTCGCGCTCAGCTGAAAGACTGCAAGTGATGACAAATTGAAATAACTTTTGAAATTGATTCCAACACTTAAAATTTTGTTTTTCAGAAAGATATTTATAACAGGCACTTTAGTCATCTAATTAAAATATGATTCAGAACTCATAAGCCTGAGAGCCCACCTTCCCCTGCATATCCAAAGGGAAAGATAGGGATACCAGCACCTGACTGAGAGCACCTAAATAGGTGTGCAGAACCCTAAGTTTCTATCTTTACCTTCATTAGTTTAAGATAACCTAAAGCCATGTTCCAGGTTGGTCACCTTCACATAATTACTTCTGATATAGCTAAGAAATGTTGATGCAGATCAAGTCTGTTTGTGGATGTAGTGAGAATCACACTACTGCAACATGCAATCAGTAGCACAGCTGGAACTTCAGCCCACACTTCTGCTCCTTGCTGGCTCCGGATAAGCTTAAGTACGTACTTATGCCCTGCTCAGTGGGGCCTGTAGAAACAGATTTCAGCTGTTACAACAATACTCTTGTCTCTGGCATGCATCCATGCAAGGAACTCCAGCTTCTCCAATTTCTTGAGTGTTGCTTGTTTCCCGGAACATTTGGAAGCATCACAATTGTCTTCCCCATTTCCCTGCCAACCTGTGCTGCAGGGCAAAGGGTTCAAGTGGCTTCATTCATTTTTGCCAGTGTTTCTCTTTTATTTTTGACAGGGTGTTTAAACAAATAGCCAGGAATTCTGGATAACAACTCCCTCTTACGCTTCATTTCTTGTCTATTGTCCCATGGCAAAACTTAGCATTCCAGAAGATTTGCCTCATGTTTGCCAGCTACTGACTTCAGTGGCTGCTTCTTCAGTCATAAAACTCATTTTGTGTTCCTCTTAGTAGCTATTTTTCAACGCTCCCAACGCAGTACAACTTCAGGGCAACTCCACGGGCAGCTCTCCAGAATTCAGTGATGCTCTTTTCTCAAAGAAGCACAACACTGGCTTGTGCTGCTGTAGGCAGGGGGCCAGGAGGTGTTCAAAAGCCATTGAGACTTCCACACTGCTGGCAATGGTTGTGTCCCCTCATCACCCACCCTTGTTGTTCTCCTGTTTTATCTCAGCATAAAGCTCAGGAGAAGAAACGACAGACTGGACAGAATTAGCTCAGGAGCAGAGCAGGCTCTCAAGGTAGGCTACTTGTTTTTTCTCTGTGCCAACAGCAACACGGCTGTTTTGGTTTCACATCTCACTGGCAAAATCAGGAGCAGAACAATGCGGGACAGCCTTGGCTTTCTGAACGATTGAGCATGTGTACTCCCTCTGCTCCCAGGTGGTTTAAAGCACAATCACTATCTTTTGTTGATGATGTTTTGTTTTTTTAGAAAGATTGAATTCTACATCCTGGCTTTCAAAAGCCCAGTTCACAGTGTTCTGCCTTTGCCTGCTCTAGGGCGTATAGAGGCAGTAGCAAAACACCAGCATGGAAGTCAATGTAGTGTGACAGCTGCAGTTCTTACACTCAGCCATGCAGTAGGTTTTGGTCCATGTAGGAAATAGTTTTCTAATCCACACTCTCCTGCTGGAAATTCTTTACAGAATCACAGAATCAGCTAGGTTGGAAAAGACCTCTGAGATCATCAAGTCCAACCTTTGACCTAACACCTTAAACAGGTTATTGTTTCCCTCACCGGAAGCTTTACAAATGAATCACCAACATGAATCTGACTGTCCTTATGCATTTTTTAAACAGCCCAGCCAGAAAACATTTTGTATTCAAGACAGTCTCAGTAGGAAGAGTTAAAATCCAACCCCCCACTGACAGGTTTTTAGAAAAGCACGTAATTCTACAATGTCACCTTACCTTTGCTCTTGAGGCTGAAGTTTCTGGGAAAAATGTGTAATGAGCACATTGATAATGCACAGATACTCACACTACGTGTGCACCTCAAAGCTGTGTTAGATTTTATTTACCCTTACTTTGCTTTTTTTTTTTGCGCACCCCTTTAACTCCCTATTTGCATCTCTATACATGTTTGCCGTGGTATTAAGAAAATGTCTTTTGTAGTGGTATCTCTAAATCATTAAGCAGTCTTCCCGTTACTACTCGTATAAACAATCTACAGAATATACTATAAGCAGTGTTTGAAAGGCTGTCCAGTGCAAAGATTTCTGAAAAAAAATGGTATTGATAAAGGCACTAGGTTGAAAACAAATGGGTTTCCATGGTGCTGGTGGTCCCTCAGCTGAATCACAATAATTGACTGTATGCATGTTCTTAGCATGGCCCAGTTGTAAAATAAAATGTGTTAGTTTAAACCACCACAAAGGTGCCACACCCTCAAGCAGTCAATAGGATGCAATGTGGCTATTCCATCTTACAATCTGCACTACATTTTAGGACAGACTTAACTGTGACCTTGGTGCAGCTTTGGAGGCTTCCACTGTTATATGCCAGGTAATAAAGAGCCAAAAGAGTCATTCCTTACTATCAGATTACACTACAGAAAAAAACCCAGGGATCAAGAAATGCCCACCAATGCTCCTTTGAGCTATGATGGTCAAAAAGCGAAATCTGACCTCAAAGATTACTGGAAATCCAAAGGAGATTTAAATGAGAAAAATAAATTGCTATTAGTCTTTGAGAAACTCAGCTACTTTCTAAAAAAAACTTCAAAATGCAAAGCAGGCTGAATAATCAAAATCCGATTTTATCCAGACCACTGGTTACATTCTGCTACTCCTGAATATTCTGCTCCAAGTTATCTCCATCACAGGAGAGAGAAGTAGAATTTCAGCGTAGTTCAGAAATTACTAATACCAGATGGATGAGAAGCTGGACCATTGGGTTCAAAAGACAACCCTCAAGAGTCAGCACAATTAGCAGCTGGTTGTGAATGGCAGTGCTGGCACTGTTGAATACCTTCACCAGCAGCCTGGATGTGGTGGGATGCAGTGCACCCTCAGTAAATGCAGTGGTGGTTTAGCACGTGGTACCACTGTGTTCAGTTTTACATCATCCAGAACAGAAGTGAGATCAAAAAAACGGTGTGAGCTCATCAGAGGGCTACCAAGACAGCTGGGGCTGGAGCCCCTGCCCAGTGAAATAAGGCTGAGGGAAATGGGCCTGTTCAGGCTGGGAGAGAGATGGCTTTAGGGGGCACAAACAGCAGCCTGACAGGGCCTTTGGGGGACTGCAGGGAAGATGGGTCCAGACTCCTTTCAGAGGTGCACAGTAAAGGGACAAGAGGCAACAGACACATCAAGGGAAATTCTGGTTGGTTGGATAGAAAACAATTTCACTGTGATGATGGTTAAGCAAGGAAGAGAGATTGTGTGGAAGAAAAAATCTGGTCTTCATAGAGATACTCAGAATTAGCTAAAGACTCTAAACAACTTGTTGTGACTTTGAACTTGAGCAGAAGTCCCTTTCAACCTAATTTAATTTGTGATTCTGTGGCTCTTTGTAAAATAAAATTAATTTCTACTTTTAAATGATTTGTGTGAATTTGTAAAGGAAGAAAAGTGAATTCCTTAAAATGTAACCTTTTAATTAATACACTCAGATAAAATGAAATTATTTATGGTTTAATGTAGAAGTACTACACAAGACTTTAATCATGCAAATGATGACTTGCTTCCTTTCTCTCTACAGATTCATGAGCTGTACTCATCAATGTAATAGCTGATCAACTTCTTGTAGTGCTCTAAGCAGCATGACTAACATCTGGCATGTAGTTTGTTTCATGGTTACTGACATTCTCTTCTATCTGTTTAGATCTTGACTTCTTTTGTTAGGGACATTCGCATAAACAGGATGTTTCTCTCTCTGCCTGTGCTGATATCATATTGATGTGAGTTCTCCTGCAATAGCCATTTTTGGCAAGGTAACATTAAAGGCTGTGATTACCAGCAAACAAAATCAAACCCGCATTCAAAATGACAGAATAAAATGGAATCTTGTCCAGATCCTGTTAGAAAAACTGCTCTCTGTCTTCACTTTATCTGATAGCAGCAAATGTAATTTGCACAGCTGTTCTTCAGGGACTTACACAAAGGCTTCAGGCTCTGGGAAGACCTAACCTTTGTTTCTCTCTGGGCTGATTCTATCTCATTTTTATAAGGTCATAAATCAAGGTGAGAGAAAGAGAAAATATATTTGGGCTTTTGAATGCAAAATGAAAAAGGAAAAAAGCTATAATTTAAAGCAAAGTCCTCCTCCCCTCCCCTTTTTCTTCCCAAGTGCAAGCTCCCTGCTGCACAAATCAAAAGTATGCACCGAGACGGTGCCTAAATCTTTTATGAAATGGGTCCTTCACTTGCACTTCAATGGAGCTTGCTGTGCATTAACATTTCTTTTAATGGCAGAAGGCAATAATTCTGCAGTTGGGGCACAGTGCTTCCTGCTGCACCTGGTATTTGGGCTGGATATGGGTTGGATGAACTATAAAAGGGAAAGAGAATTGCTTTTGGTGCCTTTATGCTGTCTCCTCGTGGACCACAAGACCTGAAGGTCCCTACAGTCCTGCAAGGGTAGAAAACATGCAACTTTTAAGATCCATAAAGTCCCTATACATAGTCCCTGTATGCCTACACTACGTTGCCTGACCTGCCATGTCACCCACTCTGCAGCGGGCGTGTGGTAGCATGGGGATAGTTAAGTAATCCAAATCTCAAGGCAAGGTGGGAAGTAAGCCAGCAAGGGTGGCCAAGGTCAACACTTCTGAATTGCCCGGGGACACAGCTGCATGTGAGTATTCTCCCACAGGCAGCATATGGAATTCCCCATGGGAAGGTATGCTTTTCCCAGATAATTGCCTCCTGGTGCTCCCTCACCTCTCCAATGCACTCATCTCATGGCTTAAGGAAACACAGGGATTTTGACATGAGACAGTTCACAGACATGCACCAATTTGCCCAGCTATGGAGGAATGGATTCTCTGATGCCAGGCATATTCATTTTTTACTCAGCTCTCTTGCTTCTCTCCAGCCGTTTTGTTGCTTGCTCCAGTTATCCCACTAACCAGCGAAGCAGAGGATATACGAATCCTGCCTTGTTTTCCCAAATCCTCCCTCTTGCACAAAATCCTCTATAACCTAGGAGGCCTCGCTACAGTCCCTCACCCTTGTGCAGACATCTGAGGATTGAAAGAATTTCTTCATTCTTTTTTTTTAAGTTGTTGACATTCACATAGCCCAGGCCAGACTAGCTCAGATCAATGCAGCTTACAAGGGTGCGCGCTCACAGACGTATTAGCACCGGCCTTCAAAGAAACACCCTCAAGCCCAAAAACAACAAAAAAGGAGTCTTCAAAGGATGTGTCTACCCCCTCTACAACATAACATCCCATGTTCACTGCAAATAATAGTCCCAGAAAAATCTGCCCTGACAAGATTCAAGGAAGACATTGAAGTGGACTCAGCTGGATTCCCTAGGAAGAGCGGACTCCTCCAAGATGGAAGGAATATTTTTTTTCTAAATGGTAGCTATGTTTAATAATACAAAAGCTGCAGTACCATCACCCAAATATTTGTTTTTAGTTCTGTGCAGGCAAGTCTGGCTATGTTCAGTCACATCTTGCTTTACTATACACTTCACTGTGGAATCCTTCCCTACATGTTTTTGAGTTTTTTATGCACCCGTGGTACCTCCAATGCACCCTTCATTGCATTATTTAGGTATAAACTCCAGCTATAAACTGATGGGTAGAGCAGGGAAAAGCCCTAATTTCCTTATACTTTAACCAAGGAGCGTGTTTTAGTGTCTCTGTCATAGTTCTAATTTTACCTGGCATCAGATATGAGTTATAACTTGCATTTAGAATAATTTTTCATCATTGCTTCTTGAAACTGTCAGTGAGTTTATTAAAACTGAAAAGGTAATACCCCATATTCTTTTATGTATGCTGCTTTTTCTCGTCTAATTTCTTTTGTCTGAACCAGAAGTCATTGACTCCAAACAGCTTTTTAAAGACAAATCTAACGAAAATATGCACTAGAAGTTGGGGTTGCTTTTGGTTTTTTGGTTGTTTGTTGTTTGGTTTTTTTCCACAAGAACTAGATGTTCAGCTATGATAAAAATATTTCCAACATAATGTTGCAGTATGCCCACATATCCTCCTGTGCTGTCTTTATACATTCTGTATCATATTTTATTTCAGCCTGTTTCTCTGCATTCAGAAGCAACTGGTAATGTGTATCAATGCTAACTGGTTTTGTGAAAACTTATACTGAAGCACAGAGCTAAGATCAAAGTTCATTCATGCTTTTGAGGTGCTACTGAAATTAAGTAATTGGCTTACCACAGATAATTGCAGGAGAATTTTGTAATGAGAGAAAAGGTGTTTTATCTCGGTTTCTTGGGTCTGTGTTTATTTGGACTATTGCAATCAGACACAAGAAAAGCTGTCAGAAATTGCACTGACTATCTTGATTACAGTTTGATCTTGTCTACATAGTTTCTGCCCAGTCACTGAATTCTCTGAAAATTAACAGCAAAGATTTGCCACATAATGTTGGGAAGTTACACGCCATAGCTGCTTCCTGCAGTCATCCTCCATTCTCATTTTCTCGTGCTAATTTACCCCAAACTCTGACTGCACAGCTGAGTAATGACTACATATATGTAATGACACATATATACAGGCAGAGAAATGGGTAGCTCCCCCATATATCTTGATTTCCATATCTACCAGAGTAAGGACTCTCTATCTGGAATGGCCTTTCCTATAATCTTGTTCAGTAAAACATCTTTAATTCTGTTCCAGCTTCAAAAGACAGCAAAAATGTATCTTTTAATCCACAGTGACTGGCAGATGGCTATTACCCAGCATTTTACTTTTCCTGAGCATAGTTTATCAATGCCGCACCAATGCCATTCTCTCTTTGACACTAGCAGACTTCAGTTCACATAGTGAGCTTTTTTTGAAACAGAAATCATATTCCATTATCTCTGCAATCATTGTCTATTCTCATTTTCACACAATTGCTGCTTTATTAAGCAAAGTATTTAGAAAGTTCCTCCCAAAACCTTTACACTGAGTGCTTTTCAAAAATTAAATGCTAACAGAACAATTTCTCTCCCTTCCATTACTAGAGGAATGTTAATTAGCAGGGCTGTTTTTCTCATTTCCTCAATCTTCTCCCTTCAAACCCGCATGTGATAGTTAGACACCATACTGATGTGGGCGGCAGAAGAACCAGAATAGAATAAAGAATTATTAAAGCAGCACGTTGCCTGTCCTAGTGAAGGTGCACGAGAAGAAGCTGCGGTGGGAAAGGCACGTGAAGGGGGAAGCCAAGAAATGAAAGAGAATTTTTATAGTTTCATTTGGACCGTCTTGCAAATATCTGCTCCTGAGTTTGTACTCTGTGGACCTAACTGCATAATTTCACATGGCACAGGGTCACATCAGAAGGTGACATCGGCAGAACGAAACCAATATGGATGCTGGGTCAGGTCACGGGAACAATGGGGAAAGGTTCACATATTTAAAATGATTGCTTCATTACACACTGGCAATTGAATATTGCGGCACTGGCATTCACAGACTTATGCTGATGCTCCAAGTGGCTGCTCGGCTTTAATTATAGGCAGACATTAGAGGAACATGCATGAAAATGAAATCTGGGTTACAGGGGTGTTTGGAGAGCAAATATTCCAGAAGCAATCACCAGCAAGTGGCAGCCACCACTACAAAGATTACACCTTTCCAAAGAAGCTGGAGCCAAGAAGCCAGTAGGATACCTCGCAATGAGAACATGGGCACAGAGAAACACAGGCTTTAATCCACAAAACTCATTCCGAGTGGACAGTCAAGCATCACTGTGGGAGGAAGGTATTTGAGAGGGAGATGAGGTAGCTTAAATCTGTAGGTCCACAGAGTCAAACCACTAATCTAGTATCAACACTTCATACAAATGATGCCATTTGATGTTGCACAACAGCCTCCTCACTTTGTGCCCATGACTTTTACTGTTGCCCTCTTCATACTACCTAGTAAATAGCCACCACGGTGTTTGGTGTTCACTACAGCTTTTGGAAAACTGAATCCCCTCAAAACTGAGCACAAATCCTCTGAAAAAGTAGAACTTCGCCCAGTGAGGAAATTTCCTCACTGGAGATGGCTGGGTGCCATCTCTTTGGCACCCTCCAGGCTCTGCTGGAGGGATAGGGAGATCCATAGCATCGCAGAGCAGCTGTCCCATCAGTTCAGGTAAAGCTTAAAGGCACTCTATGAAGAGCGTAATCCATGAATGTATATTGTAGAGGTGTGCTGCAATATACACATGCACTACACACAGTAAAGAATGTGGTGGGATTTCTTTGACAGATGTACAGCACTGACTTAAAAAAACAGCTCCTTCCACCGTGGTGTGGAGGTTTCAGATAAATGTTTTGTCTCACCTCAAGCATATGACTCACTGTCCATCTTGAGCAGGCATTGTTATCCCCAGTGTTGTATTTCTAAAACAATTTTTCAGGAGCACATGACCGTCACATTGCCAGGGTTCACAGTTCGTACAATCACAGAACCACTGAGTCTGAAAGGGATCTTGGCAGCCACCTAGACAGCCTCCTGTTGAGGTTACCTATGGCTTTGCCCAGTTGGGTCCACATCTTCTCTGGGCAACTTCTTCAAGTTATAACCTTTCCCTGGTTTTTGTTTATAACCTTTCCCTGGTTTTTGTTTGTTTGTTTGTTTTTGTTTTGGGAGTTTTGTTGTTGTTGTTGGGGGCTTTTTTAAGGGGTGTTTGCGTTCCTTTTTTTAATCACTTAGGAAAAAAACAAGACTTTCTCATTCTAGGCAAGAGGAAGTATTATTTCTTCTGATTTGCTGAGATAGTTTCAATAGATCTGACAAGTGTTAACGAGTCAGGAGGAAATTCCAGCGACAGTTACATGAACCCTTGAAAATAGGCATGTTTAGAAAAGGAATGCTGGTGCTGAGCCACAGTTATGTCACTACAGGTATTTCTAGACTTAAAAGAGACAGCACTACATTAGTAACCCTCATCTGAATGACCTCAGGTCAGTTCTGGTTGGATGAAGTGTGCATTTAAATATCTTCACATCAAAGAAAAGGGAGAAATGATTACACCTACATCCTCCACTTTAATTTTTAAACCAATTCACCCATTGGAATTGTGTCGAATCAAAATGTTACCTCCAAAGAATTCTGCACTGGATATATTATAGCAGGCAGAGCAACCACTTCCTCCTGTTGTGAAGGAACAGATCGTTCAAGACAGGAGCCTGGGCTGCGCTGAAGGCAGATAAAATTACAGCCAGTTCCTAAAATAGATGTCAAAAGCCCAGCAGGTTTCTCTTCCCTCCACGGCTGCCCACGTCATGGGAACAGTTCCACCATCGTCACACTTGTTAAACAGCTCTTCTCACACCTTCCCAGGCCTGAGAAAGAGACCTTGCCTTCGGAACCCATTCTTAGTCCTGTCTGCACTGGTCCCCTAAACTGCTAAATTTGTCTCAAAAATTTAGCTCTGGAAGGCATCCACAAAATTATGTCATTTATTTGCATAGAAGTATAGGACAAAATTGGTGTATGACTGCTTTTTTCCTTCCAGACATACATACTGAGGAGAAACTCAACTCTATGTGGGGAAGCAGATTTTACACCAGCAGCATGTGAGCACAGAGCTGGCGGAATAGAGAATCTCATGTTGAGCAGATGGCAGGTGAAAAGCCTCATGCACTGATCCACAATGGTGATGCACAGGGAAGCTCTCCTCGGCCTTCGATGGTCACAGGTTGTGTCGGCACAGCCCTCAGACCCCACAAAACTACTCCTTCTGCCCACCAGCAGTGCTTCAGCAGGGCTCCAGCCATGCTTCCTACATGGCCTGCAGCCTTTCCCCAGCTAACGGGGACACTAAGGCCTCTAAAATGTTTTGCATCGCCCAGAGGCTCAGTACTGCTGAGCACCTCCAGGGTGAACGAAGGACCATGGAGGTGATTGAAACCTGAACCTTCCACTGTGGTCTCTTGAGTTATAACACTGTGCCCACAGTCATCCAGCTGGCAAAATGTAGGTATGGATGTGGTTGGCCGGAGAGCAGTACTTGTGAGGGATGTTTCTGCTTTACGTGACCCCCAAGCCTTTCTCTAGCATCACACCACTTGGTCTGAGCACAGAGCCAGGAGCAAGTTCTAGCCTCCTGGTCTCAAGGACACAGACCCTTCAGATGATGCCAACTCGACTTCAACAGCAGTTTGTTGCCAGGGGAACTGTCCAATTCCCAATGCGCTGCAAGAAAATCTCTCTCTCTCCCCATGTCTTTTCCAAGGTGTTTAGAGAGTGTACATCCTGAGGCTACCAGTCCAGTACCCAGGCTTCCTCTCCCAGCTCTCTCCAAAGTGCCAGTAAGAAAGCAATCAGGACAGTCCAGCAATCAGTGTCTTGATATAATCCTTCCTCTTTGTCAGCAAGTAGGAAATAAATCATTCACTGGAGCCTGCTACAAATATACCACCCAGGCACAGATAACATTCCTGAAAAGGGATGTGGAAGACAAAGACTAATCAAGGATTCTGCAGCTGTCAGAGGAAGGTATTTTCTGTGGTAGAGAAAATACCTCATTTTCCTGAGTATTTCCCATGTGATTTTACCTTCATGCAAACTGTAAGTTTAGAAACTGGAACCCAAGAGATCTCTAGAGGTTCTATAAATTTTCAACATAGTTAAGCATAAGATTAAATGAAATTGGAAACAAAATACAAGTTTTCTGGTATTTCTGGTCCAGTATATCTAGTCTTATATGAAGGTTAAGTGAGGGGAAGGAGAGCTATAAGTAGCCAGGAGAAAGGCCATATAAAATTTAAACTTTTGACACAATCTAAATGGCAAAGCTGGAATGCAAATCAGACACAGAGCACTTGTTGATAGCAATACATTTAACTTAGGAAAGGATTCTTATGCTTCAAATATTTTTGTAGGTATTTCACTGATGAATGAACACAATACTTGTTTTAACTTCACTGTCTCTTAGGAGAGGATGAAGTCACACCTGCTGCTAGACCAAACCACTCAGAATGCCCACATCAGTGTTTGGGAAAACAGAGATTAAGGTGTTTTCTCGTCATGTTGGAGGATGAGCTTTACCAATATTTTTCTAACTATTAGAGATACCTTTTGGAGTTTGACACGTGCATATTTCCACATAAATTCTGGTTGGTAGGTTTAGAAATCTATGAACAGAATGCTCTGTTCAAAGCACCTATTACTGAACATTTCTGGAATACACATTGATTTCAAAAAGGTAATAAATGTGTTTTTCCTTCAACTTTCAACTGCTTAACTCTGCAGTTTATCTTATCACTCCTCTAGGAAAGCTGATGAGACTGACAGCTCATTATTTTTTTCATCATCCTCTTTGTGATGATAGAATTAGAATTAATCACCTTGAGAAGACACAGGGATATTCAAGTTGCAGGAACTTTCTTTTTAAGGTTATAATTTTACTTTGAAGCATCACAGCCTAAGACTTCAAAAGTAATTTTCCTCTGCAGTAAAGAAGGGTTGAAGGAAGAGGGGGAAAAAAATAGTTGTGGTGTTGCAAGTCATAGTGGTTGATCTCACAGTAGAAAAATACCTTGGAATCTGTACCTGAATACATCTTGATATTTACTGAAGCCAAACGCTCTACAACCAAAGATTTAGTAACTGAAATTTGCAAACAACTAACGAGTCTTACGATACTGATCACACTTCATCAGACTTTGCTGTCATACCTTTTTTCACACCACGCGTTAAGGGCAAACCGAGTGAGATAATATAAAAGAAATTGATACGTCTTCCTGCTGCCTGGGCTCTCTGTTCCTCTTCCCATCACAGGACTAATGCACAAGCAGGACAGACCAAAACAAGTCTCTAATTAGCTCAGCTAATTAGTTTAAACAGCACCTTTCCCACTCTTATGGAGGGGCGGGGAGGGGAGGTAATTTCACTTCCCATTCCTCGTTTCCCCAGTTAAGACTGATCTCTTCTCCTGGTATTTGCACACCTGATGGTCTGCCAGCATTCACACCCCCGGGAGGTTGTTAACACAATCAAGAAAACAGGGATATCCATGGTCACAAAATAGACAGCAAATACCCAAAGGGATGCACCCCTTCACAACTAAAGCACATACACATATCTGTAGCTCTCCTATTAGTTGTTTCAATTCCTTTGGATGTAGAAAGCATTATTCAGATATAATTTTTGCCAAAAACAAGCT
Organism: Sclerurus mexicanus; assembly: GCA_013396755.1. Taxonomy (NCBI): domain Eukaryota; kingdom Metazoa; phylum Chordata; class Aves; order Passeriformes; family Furnariidae; genus Sclerurus; species Sclerurus mexicanus. Next base: position 2,765,334 of record VWZF01004461.1, on the reverse strand, counting down.
TGCCTTTTTTTTTTTTTTGCCTACATCAAAGGAAACTGGAATTTCTTAAAAATTGAACTTTATAAGACTAGTTTTCATTCATTCCTTAGTAGTCAATTTAAAAAAATAGGGCACAAAACATCTGGATTCTTTAGGAGTTGTCTTATCTCCAGTAATGTATGTGAGACACAAACTGTATTATACCAGTCCTTCCCCAAGATAGTGTTCACCTTCCAATAAAAAACAGGGAGACAGACTAACAACCAAGACTCAGACACCCAAAGATACACCAAAGGGACTCCCAGGAAGAGCAAAATCTTGGAGGAGGAGGATTCGTCGTTGAAGAAAAATTAGGGTCTGCTTGCCCAGAATGAATATGAAGGCAGCCCAGCTTCTTTTTTTTTTTAAGTACATGTCTATAATATAGAGGTGATGGATTTCAAGTCCAAAGAAGGGCAGGAAAGATGATAAAGGGCCTAGAGCACAGGTCCCATGAGGAACAGCCGAGGGAGCTGGCCGTGTTTAGCCTGAAGAAAGGGAGGCTCAGGGGAGACCTTATTACTCTCTACAACTACCTGAAAGGAGTCTGTGGCAAGGTGAGCATTAGCCTTTTCTCCCAGGTAACAAGTGATAGGACAAGAGGAAATGGCCTCAAGTTGTGCCATGTGAGGTTTATATTAAATCTTAGAAAAACTTCCTTCATGGAAAGGGTTGTCAAGCACTAGAACAGGTCGTCCAGGGAAAGTGGTGGAGCTGCCATTCCTGGAGGTATTTAAAAGACGTGTAGAAGTGGCACTTAGGGACATGGTTTAATGGTGGGCTTGGCACTGCTGGGTTCATGGTCGGAGTCAGTGATATTAAAGGGTTTTTCCAACCTAAACTATTCTTTTATTCCATGTTTCTGTATCCAAAACTACTGCCAAAGGAGAGACTCTGAACTGTACTTGGGCAAAGCATCAGCGGGTTTGGGAGAAGGTAGCAAAGGTGCCCAGTGCGAGGATATGAAAGAGGAGTGGTGGGGAACCTGGGAGGTACAGTGAGCAGGTCTGGGGGTCCCACTGCCAAAGGAAGGCTGCACTGGGAGAGTGGGGACTGGGCCAGACTGGGTGGGTGAGTCAACATGGACAGGAAGCATCGGACAGAAGATTTCTTGGTTGGTTGGAAATACCAATGATGTCTTCAGAAAGGCTGAAGGGAAGGGAAGTTCCCAGAGCAGCTGGGCTTGTCCCCAATGGTTTCATCCCCTTTGTGCTCTCTGCTGCAGCTGGGTGAGGTCATTTCGCCTTCCTCTTCCTCTTCGCTTTTGTGGTGAAGTGACGTCTTTGGTTCTAAACCGGACAAGGGCAGAGCGACTGCATAATTATTTCCTTCCCGGTGCAGGTCAGGTCTCCGTCACTGACTGTAAGATTAGGGCTGTCTTAAGATTTTCAAGGCCACCAGCACAGAGATGATGAAGGACCCACAGCCTCCAGTGGCAGAGGCGCTGTGGAATTTCTGCTAAGCACTTTAGGCAATTCTTGCACCCAACACACCATCCTGTGCAAGACGAAAGGAGAAAGTTTTGTTCACAAGGGGAAAACTTCCCTGCAGTCAGGAGCTGTACTCATAGTTTGAAGAAGCAGAAGGCATGGCTGTCCAGTACACACAAGAAGCTACTTCAGTATTTCCTCTAATTCCCCTGGTTTCTTCTCAAATAGTCACTTGGAAATCCCATATTCCTAACAGATGTGCTTCACTCTCGAAAAAGATGCCTTTACAAGAAGGAAATGGCAGCTGGGCTAGTTGGAAGATACGAAGGTTAGTCCAAAAGGAACGGGTTGGTGATTTCAGACCAGCAAGAAAAACCTGCTGCTTGCATAGCACAACCCAAATATAATTTAAGCTCCCTTGGCTGCATCTGCACATCCTTTTTTCAAACTATGATCATACCACAGAGCAGTCACACAGTCCCATGTTCATCTTCTCATGGTGCGCTTTGGTGTTGTTTGCAGGGGGCTATGGTGGTCATGAGCTAGGTTGCTTTCAAAGAAAACTTAACCAGGTGCTTTCATCCAAGCGTGCAAAGATGAAAATGTACTTTAAACCTTGCTGGGAATACAAAAGCCCAAATGAATGATGGGGGGCATTCATCTGAAGAGCCAGGCTAACCTTGCTTTGGAGTAAAGGGGCAAACTGCAGACAGGGGAGGTGCAGGGGCTGCAGCGTGTTCATCTTTGATCCTTGGGTTCACTCCCGTCACCCACAACCCAAACAGGACATTCAGAGAAGAGAGAAATGGACAGAAATGCCTTTTTCTCCTTGTGTCTGCTTCGAGTTAAGGCTTTGAGAACACAGAAAGGGCAGTTTGGGGAACGCGACAGTGGTGGAGTTGAGGGGCAGTAAGTACGATACAGGTAAGCAGAAATTTTGATATATGTGACTGTTAATGAGCCACATTTAGTCAGTACAAATTCAGCATAAAGCAAGCAAAAAGGCATAGGGATTAGGGAGATAAGGTAGGAAAAAGTGGTGCTAAGGCACTTGGGTCAAACACTATAACCATCATATAAAAATATAACTGCTTAACCCTAAAAAAGGCCTGACAGTACATTTGATACAGCAGAAAGACACCTCCTAGGGAGTTCTTTATATGAGAGGTTAGGAGAAACAAGGATAAACTATTATTAGAAAATATACAGCCAGAGTATGTAATGCCACTTACATTCAGAAACATTTTTAATCAATCTTCCCCACATTACACATTTATAAAGCTTTTAAGAAGCTTAGCATTTCAATGGTCTTTTGTAACTATAAATCAGGAGGTATGTCAGTGGCACTGCAACCACATAACCCAAACCTCAGCTGTGAAATGAGCGGAATCCCAACCAATCTGATGCGCAATTTAACTTGCCTGGTGGAAGCCTCCAATCTGTCTTGTTCCCAAGTTAGGCGGAGGCAACGGCTGATAACTACAGCTCTGCGTGCACAGATAAAAACATGACTCTGAGCAATCAGCAAAAACAGATGCCTACAGAACTGCTTTTCCGGCTGCATGTGGTGCGTCTGACCCTCGCCCAGCTGCACAACCACTGCCCGGAGCAGGATGTGAAGCAGATAGACACCAGCAGGCACCCCATCATGGGCCATTTTCCCTCCCCCAAGACAGCTGCACCACTCTTGTCAGGGCCAAGGATTGTTCAGACACCAGCAAACAGCAGGGCAATAAGGTTGCTGAGCCCCAGAGTGTAACAGGCAGCCGTGGGGGTTTGTTCTTGGTGTCAGGTGAGGACTGTGTGCTGGGAAGAAGAACAAACCTCGCAGGCCTAGGCAGCACCCAGGAGGGACAAAAGATTCTGCCTGGAGCCAAAGCTCATCTAAATCCAGCTGTGTTTCAAACATCCAACACACTGCAGCAGCAGCCTGAGCCATTCTGAAATAGGAGACATGATACCTTTACCTAAGACTGATGGTTTTCTTAGTTACTTCTTTCTTTTTTTTTCTGTTTCTCTAAGAATTCGTGCTATTTAAATGGAAATGTCAAGCACTAGCAAACTGCAACATGGCACCTAACACAATGTAAAGGTAAAGCTGATTCTCCAGCCTATTGCTACACAAAAACCCTAGGGCACTGTAGGAGAAAAACAGTAATCAATAAAATACTATTGCATGTGGCACTTAAAACAAGAGGCAGTGTTCTTCAGAGAGCAGTGCTAAGAGAATAGACTTCTTTTGTGAGTGTGATGGTACTCAGAGCTCATTAAATAAAAGCATTGTCAAGTTAATTAGTTAATGTCTGGTAAGCCCTTTGAAGAAATATGATATTGTGCACATCAGTGCCAGCTGTTATTTATTTCAGGGCTAGTGGGGCATATTCTGTATTCGACAATGCCAGTACAATGCCCTTTGGCTCATGATCTGAATAAAGACAGGATGTACTATCAGGACAGAATTTGGCCTTCAAGCTTTAAAAACGCTGCTTTTAGTATCTGCCATCTCTTCCTGACTTTAAATTCTACCCCAAAGCAGAGAAAACAAAGTTTTCTTATACAAACAAGAGATATATTACACCCACAGAAAGCAGTTCTACATTGCCTACAATTTCCACACAAGCCATAAAACGGTACCAGCTACTCTGATTGAAGCAAGCTTAGGCAGCTCTGAGACACACAAAACATGAAAAGAAGTACTACAGAACAGTGGCATGGGCAACACAGGAGTTATTACGCTGTGAAAGATGCATACCCAGACTACACCAGCTTCTAAGAGCTCTGCAGAAAAATCAGAGCAAGACACATCTGGTAAGACAGATAAACACCCTGAAATGCAACCCATGCAGTCTCTTAAGTGTACTTGAGAGGCTTGTGTTGTGGCAGGAAAATACTGACTAGAAAGCTACCAATAAATCAACCCTCCTAGGAAAATATTACCTCTAGTCTTTCTTAGTATTTAAACCCTCCTTTAAGTTGGCCTTCACATGTTCTTTAGACAAAAAGCTGAGCGTAAAGCTCTTCAGTATACCTATAAAGCAAGATGCCTAAAGTCCAAAACAAGTGAGGCATCCCTAGAGGGACGATGTGGTTTGAGTTTGTCCCCCACAGAGGCTCTGTAGGGGTGGGAACACACACACACCTCCTGCCAGCAAACATTGTGTCATCAGTAGTGGTCCCTGGCCACACAGTTATACATCTACCCTGTGGTGAGACCAACAGTTCAACCAAGAAGGACACCACCACCTAAGTCATCCATTTAACATTTGCCCTCAGACAACATTCCAAAAGCTCAGCTCCCCTGATATTTTGGTTCAGACAATGCATGGCAAGTATCCCTCTGTGCATGAAGCCAGAACAGATCTCTGTTCTTTGGAGATGACACAAGCAGTTATATATACATATAATTATATGTATTATCTCATCATAATTACAGAAGATACTTTTATATACTGCAGGCTGTGTCAACTGTTTACTGCTTAGACCTCGCCTGTATTTACAAGACAAGTTCATAAATTAAGAAAACTAAATTAATTACTATATGTTGTTAAATTTGAATTCTGTTCTTTAGAAGTTTAAGAAAGGACATCAGAGGAAGAACTCATCCAAGATAAACCAGTATTATTATTCTAGAACGAAAGATTGTCCATGTGTGGGACAAATTTGAGTATCTCAAGATTAATAATCCTGGAGGTTTTGCCTGCATGTAAATACACCTCTTTGCCCACTCAACTGCACAATCACTCTCCAAAACCTCAAAGAAAGCAATTTAAATTTTCTTTAACAAATGCAAAGAGTGAAACAAATCAGGTAACTCAAAAAGGCCAAACTATGAAAAATAGATTTCATTACCGAACCAATAGGCAGGACCATTTGGGAAATTGGAACCATGGATTATTACCTCCAGAGATTCAAAAAGTCTTTCTTTTACTGCATTAACTTTCCCCATCCATTATTCATCAGAGATGCTAAATTAGACAATTTTCATGTCAAGTCACTTCTAGGAAAACCTTTCCTGTACCGGTGAGGGGCCAGAGGCCAGCAGGGCTGGTGTGGCACTGTTGTGCTGGGGCTGAGGGGCCATGACTGCCCACCTTCACCTTCCCTGGGGCACAGCACATTAGGTCTCCTGCCTGCAGGAGCTGGGATGAGTTTTGCTTCTCCTTGAAAGACGAGCTGCACCATTTCAGACCCCAATACCTCCCTGCCATTACAAAAAAACAACTCCTTGTAGGATTTTGTCTTAGGCTTCTTCATATGTTTGCACCACTAAGGTATTTGGAGGAAATCAAGAGTGACAGGAACAAGTAAAGGTAAAAGACAGATAAGATTGCACCGGGAATGCTGTCAGGTAAAGGCACACCCTGTCACAGTGTCTTCAACGTGCCCCTTCATCTTACCCTGCTGCTATGGCATTTGGTATTACCTGGTCCATATTTCTGTTGGTTTCTGCACCTCCTGTACTCCTTCTCTCCCAGAATCTATCATTCTCTTTTTCCACCCCTTTTTTATCAGTGTCTCCCTTCTCTTCTCCTCTTTCAGAGTATTGCCCTTAAAAGCTATCCTGGGATGCTGGGAAGAACTAAGGCTGTATCTCTGTGAGTTGGTATATACATGTGTTTGTGTGCACGTGTGTGCAATGCTCCTCCTCTCTCAGTAGCAACAGAAACACCTTGTCCTTCACTGCAGTCACACGGTAAGGAGTGGAAGAGTGTACAGCCTTGGGCCCGTGAAAGGTCCCGCTGCTGAGGGGAGTAGCAGTGGTCAGACACTGGAGCACCTGGGGAATCCACTCCAGCATCCCAACAAATCCCATGTCTTGCAGCACCAGTTCTCAGCAGTGTCCCAGATGCTGCCAACCTGGGAAAGAAGTTGAGCAGGACACACAGAGGCCAGCCCATTTCTTTGCCACTGGTAGTTCAGAACCGGCCCTTCCCAGATAATTTTAGCTTGCTTTACTAGTTGATCCTGAGAGCAAGCGGAAATTCTGTTTTTTCTCTTAACGTTGTTTATACAATAGTGTGATGAGCTGCATACATACAGCCAGAGGGAAAATGAGGCTTAGCAAGTACTATTTCTTGGCAACCAGTTTTTAAACAGATGTTCAGCTGTCGTAAGATGTATTGTAGTGGTGGGCTGGGCCCTAGTACAATGTGCAGCCAAGGATGTAGTGACAATTGTACAGGATTCATTAAACTTCCTGAATGACCTCACTTCAAGGCTCTGCAGAGACCAGATAAGAATCACACAGCTTGGCCAAGAGCCTTAAAAGGGAAAGGAAAGGGAGGGAAAAGAATTTTTCTATAAATGTGGACTTCTTTCTCCAGGTTGTGGAGCAGCACCTGCAGGGCCTGTCAGAGAGGGGGGCAATGCGGCTGCTCTCGCTTGATTTAAGCAAAGATTGATGAATGGGTCAGATGTGCAAGCAGACAGCCACAGGCTGCAACCTCACAGCAGTGTGCAGAGCAAGCTCCCTCTCCAGCTTCCCTCGCAGTCCTGCTGCCCTCACCCCTTTTTGTGTAGCACTTACACAGCACTTCCCATCCACTCCAGGATACCAGGGCATGGGAAGATCCACCAACACAAAGTTATGGGCACTTATGCTGCAAATAATGCAATTTCCTAATTCTGTTTCTCAATCCCCTGATCACCCACAATTCATAAATGCACCAAAATCTGGCTCAGTCCAGCTGACAATAATTTCCTACAGTCTGAAAGCATGGAAGAAACCATTACTAATTTGGCTCCTTCCTTCCATGTCAATCTTCCAACACTAGCAGTGAAACCTGAAAACAACCCACATACTGCCACTTCACAGGATATACAAACTGTGCTACCTGGTGTCACGCCACTGCTCGAGCATGTGGCAGACTGTGATGCAGCACTGAGGCACTGAACTGCAAACATACTGCAAAATAATGACATCCTAGGTCATGAACAAAACACAGGTACTACAGAACTAAACAGGGCCAGGACATGAACTTGAGCACAGCCTGTATTCTTGAACTTTCAGCAGGCTTCCTGGCCTGACTGTGTTTCCCAAAACAATGCCCAGGCTCATTTCAAGCAACACCACGCTGTAGTAATTAAGAGCAGATGGCCAAGACTACCTTGTTCTGGAGAGAAAGAGCTCATCCATCAGCAGTCCCGCATCCCCTTGGGATGACCAGGACATGGCCCATTTAACTTGCTCGTCAGGGTGACCATGCAAAGCCCAGAGATATGCCCTCATGCTGGTCTCTGGACATGAGCCAGTTTACACACCTTCACCTGGGAATGAAGGATTGCTCCTCAGAGCAGATGCCTCTAGCAGCATGGAGGTACTCAAAGGTATTCAAGTGCTTAGTTTCCTTTGATTTCAGGCGCACAAGCACCTTCAAAAATAGAGTCTGAATTTCACCATAACTCTAGGAGTATGATTTCACATCACAATTAGTGTCACATTCCCCTGGGATGTTCCTGCTCTCCACCACCCTTTCATCAATTTTTGATGGCTCTCTTTTCCATCACACCAATCAACTTACCAAGCAAGAGCCCACCAGGTGCCTGGCTATGGAAACAGTGTGGCATGCAGCCAAAGACGGCGTGAAGAAGAAGGGATGCTGCTTTCCACAGCAGGCAGCAGATTGATTGTCATAGATGCAAGAAGTGCCCCTGGAGAAATAAGCAGTTCTTAGGGAACAATACGGCTGCTGTTCTCTGCACAGGCAGTGCTTGTTGTGTCCTACAGTGCTGGAGAAAACATGCTGCTATGGAGCTCGGTCTGCACACCTTTCCCATCAGCATCCTGGTATGTGCACCCAGTGCCAAATGAAGTTCTTAAGCTCTACTCACTCAACCCTGCTGCTGACCTCGAAAGGGGGTTTGCCCACAGAACCTATGGAAAGGAGTTCAGAAAATTACCCACAGAATGAAAAATATTCTCATGCAAAAATTGTATTCCTCAATGTAGAAAATATCTTTGGCCTTTCCTACCCACAGTCCTGAACAGGAAATCATTGTGTCAGGATGGCAATCAGGAATGTTTGGTCATCTCAGTGGTCTTAATATTACACATACATCCAGTGTGTTTACATGTTGATCTGTGTTATATGTAACACAAAGGGTTGTGGAAAAACTGCTGGAGAAGGTAAAACACCAGAAGAGTTAAATAACTTGCAGAAATCCCACAGCAAATCACTGATAAGAATCAAGAACAGAATCCATGTGAAACAGCAAAACAGAGCAGAACCCAAAGTGATTGGCAAGATGCCTATTGATTTCAAAAGGACCACAATTTAATCCCTGGAGTCTTGACTTCTAACCTGATCTTTTTGTGGCACGGCAGATTATCAGCTGAGAAACTGCTCTGCTTCAGGTTGATCAGCATGATGATACATGTGACATGCATCTTAATCAGCAAGCTATGATAAATGTGTTTTTAAGTACTGTTTAACAAAATCGGTCTAGTCAATATTAGAACCATCAAAAATATGGTGAAAATTTTTTTCCTAGATTAAGTTGCTTTATGTGATGCAGGATCCAAGTCCCTACTATTCTTACACATCACAAAAGTCCAGAAAATTTACCATTTTCTTCAGCCAAACACAACAAGTTTCCTTCCCAAATACAGAGTTCACCCTATGAAATTTAGAATAGCATATTCAAATAGGTTTAAGTATTTTCATTTAATCTTTAACATGGGTTTAATTACTGCATGGCTTGATGTCCTGGAGCTCTCTTTTCAAAACTGGATTCCACAAGGACAAGAAGAAAGGAAGAACTGTGGATGTCACTATGCTCATTTTGGGGCATCTGTCATCAGTAAAATAATACAGAAAATGGCCAAAAATAAGTTGTGCTGCATTTTCTACTTAGTGTTCTGCATATGGGACTCAATTTTGCTTTAACACCTTTAAAAGCACACAAGCAAACACATTTAGTGACCTTGTGCTGATTCCCACCTGAATGCTTTCTGCAGAATGGCCAGGCTTTACCTGTAGTAACATCACAACTGGAAAAGTAACAATGGGAAACAAAAATTACAAAGAATTAAACTATAAATCAGTTGTTAAAACAGGTATGTTAACCTGCTTACAGTGGAGGAACAGAACATAATCTTTCCTGAAAGCTCAGTTCACCTCCTGAGCAGACGTGGCAGTGGCAGTGCCAATGCCACTATAAATTAACCACCTGTAGACCCGAGGTTAAAAGGCTGATTTATGTCCAGCAGTAGAGCAATGGTTACAAAGACCCTTCTCAGCCTAGAGACAGGCTGAGAAACAGTCCCCAGGTTCAGAAATCCTTAATTTCAGCTCAGGCCTGTGATTAAAAATAAAAAGCAAAAAACTTTATCTTACAATAGAAAGTGTCCACTGTTTAAACAATTCTTGTTCGACCCATAGGACTAAGAGTGTGCAAACATGATCCTTGAGGACTTATTCTTCTCAACAGGTGGTATTACCCAGTGATTGAGCAATGGTTTTTCTTCAACATGGTTAAAAAGGTTTTATTGATAGCAAAACAAACAGCAGTAAAATACATCAAAACCTCATGAAAGATTTTGATAAAAGGCAACATCATCTGTGTTCAAATTGTCTTAGATGAGATTAGACTTAGAAACCCTAAAAATGGCCCAGAACTCAGGACTCTGAGATTTAGGAGAAAAAGGGAAAAATAGAAAAGTTCAGCAAATTTCTTCCACTATTTTTTAGTTTCCTGAGCTTTCTTAAATTAAAAACAAACAACAAAAAAAGACTAATTTGCACAGGGTGAAAACCCCCAGTTTTGCTAAGAGGATTCCATTCCATCTCAGACTTGGCAAAATAATTTTGGTGCTATTTCAGAAAAGCGCTTTTCCAAAATGAGTGCTTTTCTGCCTTCCACGTTCAGGCTTTTCCGTCAGCCTTCTGGTGCACATCGATGTCTCTGACACTTCTCAAGCACACCCTTTTACCTGGCTCAAGCCTTCCCTGTGCTGCATTTCCCCGAGCACACCGATTTCCTGACACCACTAGCAATCCTTGGCAATGGCTTATCTGGGTGTTACAATGATCCTCTTGACTCCGCCAGCAACCCCAGAGACCTTCTCAGCATTTTGCTCACACAGAAAGGCAGCTAAGTTCCCTCACAATCAGCACTGGCACCTGATGAGCAGCAGCTTTTCCGTGGCATCCCATGGATTTAGTTTATCACTAAATAAGATTGGGCCCATTCTAGTCAAGAAGAAAGTAATACATTTGCAGCATCAGCATGAGCCAAATGTAATATTTCCAGGTTTTCTTGTGACTGAAGTCGCTAGCATTCTACTATGCCAATGCTACATTTTTATAAGCTAGAAAGCAATTATTTTAGTATTGAAGCCCAACATCACATATATAATCTTTAACACAGAAAGCAAATCGCTATGAATAGGTAAGATACTGACGGAAAGAGACTCTGCAGGCAGAAGGGTATGTTGCTCCAAGCAGCTATATCCCCGCCTCCCCCCAGTAAGCTATATTAACTGCTGACACCTCTTCATGACAGATAATAACCCCACTAACAAGCACCTGACTCTGCCTAAGTATCTGTTAAAAGTGTCACTGTCACTCCAGTGGGAGCTCTGCCTAATGCTCCTCTCCCGGTGAGGTGAAGCTGCTGAGCAGTGACAGCTCTCTCCTCTGCTGCAGCCTTCTTGCCAGGAGCTCAGGCTCCTACTTTTCCACGTCCAACAGCTGGCCAATGGTTTTTCTGCCATACTCCCTGGAGATGCTGGCAGGATGTAGTCCCCATCCTAGACAATGGGAAGCCCTCTCCTATCTGCCAATGGAAGTTGTGGTGTAGGGTATCAAAGCCTTTAAAATGACATTGCCCAAAAATTCTGAAATGCTTTCAATATTCCAGTTAGACATGAGTGGGATAGCAGGATACTTCTTCAGATCCACTTCTCAAGAAGAGGCAGAAAAAGCATCCAGCTGTTGCTTTTCCAGGGTTTTTCTTTCCTGTAACAACATCTTCTGCCCCATGGGACTTTGGTTAGCAGCAATGCCCACATCTGGAAGGGTGAGTGCAATGTAATGGACCTGTGAAAAGCTGTGATAAACACAGTATGCTCTGGGCTGGGGAGGGCAAAAGAAGGTAGGAACCAACTGGATTTTTTAAGCTATAGATATTAGTTCTGCCAGCTAGAGTAAATTTAAAGAAGAAACAAAACAGCAGTCAGAGGGAAACACCTGCAGCTCTTTGAGAGTCCCTCAGCTCTGAACTTTAACTTCTTTGTTTTACCAGTTTAAATTAAGCAATTAGGAATGTGCTGACAATTTTTTTTTAACATGCTTCCCAAGCAAATGTTACCCATGAGTCTTTGACAAGACCACAGCACAGAAAGGGCACATAAAAGATGACTTTGAAATTTGTTGTCACATTTAACAGATAAAAAGCCTTTTCTCTGCCACAGAGGTGGAGAAAAGCAGAGTATTTGAATCAAAATAGCCTGCTGGGTACCTAAGAAAGATAAGTGCATGCAGAGTGTATTGAAGGGGGTTGATAGGGAACATATGTGAAGACTTGATGGTGTTGGAAGGATCTGAAGACTCCCTCCTCCCCGCCAGCAAGATTTCTTTTTGCTGCACAGTTCGAACCCGGTTCAGTCCCTGTGATCTCCACCACCATGCCTGTGCAACCAGTGCTAGACTTCCCTTGTGAAAGCAAAAAGTTATACATAATCTGCCTCCTGGAAATGTTCCTCTCAGCAGTCCTTCCCTTCCCATGGGTCTTCTCTAAATCCTGCCGTTCTTTGTGTTGATTAATCCCCTAGATAATTCTGCATGGGTTTAAGTGATGCCTGGGAATCGGAAACTTTCTCCAGCAGGGAAAGGGAGAGAAAAACAGTAGCAGTCAAAATGTTGTTTTGGGGGTTTTTAATGTCTGGGTGAAAAGTCCACTGAGACAACATCAAACCACATATTTCTTAGGCAGTAGCTAGCACCAAATCCTCAGCTTCATTCCCCTTACACCTGCGAGCTTTGTGGAGCAGAAGACTTTTCCCATGAGACTCCACTTCCCAGGAAGGTTTATTTCCCCATATCTGAGTTCTGAGGCCACATACCTGGACACCGAGAAGGGAGCCTTCCCATCCATTTTAACACTTCATACCACATAAACCACCAACCTACTAACATCCCTGACCTGCTGTGTTTGCACCAGCAGTATATTGCCTTTTCCAGGACAGTAGAGAGGCCATGGGAACATTTCATGAACATTTCAAGGGCAATGTGCCGTGCTGTCATGTTTACAGATTTGAACATCCTCACTATCTCACATGAAGCAGAAGTTAAAACATACTCCAGTCTCAACATGAGCTGTTTCTTGTATCACAAGCTCCACTGGGCCCATGCAATGAAGATCAGGCCCATTCACTGACACCTGCTCACTTTGGGTACCTATGCCATGAACAAGTCCCTCAGCGTTCTGCTTGCATCACTGGACTTGTTTTAAAGCTGTCTTTGTATCAACACGACACACCTGCAAATGCAAAACCTTCAAGCTACTGAGGATTTAAAGCGAGCAAATAGGGCACAACTATAATGGGAGTGACAATTCCTAGCAGAAAGGACTCTTTAAAACCACAGATAGATGTCTTTTTATAGCTTCAATTTTTTAAATGCAGGTAAGGTTTGAAGATGACGCTGTGGCGCCACGTGCAATGACAAACTAAAACTGGTTCAAAACCACAAAAAAATGGAGGCAGAGAAATGCAAAGTTACATTTCTGCATGGCTGTTTTGCCTTCCCAACATGGAGAAGCCACCACTGCCTCTGCCTGCTGGCAAGAGACAGGTGAGTGAATGGCTTTTGCCTTCTCTGGTCCTTCAGGTGCTCTGGGTGGCCTTGAGTGGAAGTGGCAGACACCTCTGTGCCCCATCCCCTCCACCATTTGCTAGCCATTGAGTTTCATCTTCCTGCATCTGGATTTATGCCTTCCAACGTGGCAAATTTAACCCCAATGACCCGGAAAGTTTGTATTACATCACGACTCCAGGCCCTGGGCCAGGGAAGATTAGCAGGGGGAAGCAGAAGGTTTTCCAGAGGAAAACCCCTACATACAGGGAAGAAAGCCAGGCTGAGATTTACGTTTGTGGTCCAAAGTTGAGAATCAAGGGAAACTCCAAGTGTTGCAAGAGCAACATTTGCAGGGTGAGCATACCTCGAGAGAGCTAAATCACCTCTGTGGTGACACTCCCTCCCTCTGCTGCTCCCAGCCCACCGCTGATGAGCTTCAGTTCTCCTCTGTCTCTTTCTACCAGCTTCTGGCTGAAGCGAGAGCACTCTTGAAAGCACTGTGGTCCCCTGGGACTCTGTCACTCCCTGTGCACCAATGCTTAAGCCTGTCCAGCTCACACATCCCAGAAGCAAGGTCCTTCCCTCTGTACCAAACCTCATCTGCTTCTGACAGCCATCTACAGGATGACCATTGCCTAGCTTAACTGGAGGACAGGATTTCAGAACAAAAAGCACAAACATTTGTTAATGAGCTGATTGATTCGTACTTGTCAACACGTAAGTGGTTCAGAATAGCTACACGGGTTCTCCTCGATGCTGCCCGTGCTAACTTTTTGAAACCTCATCTTTCTTCTTCCCCTGTCAAAACTCTGATATTGCCTACAGTTCGAAAAATGACTTCTCCTACATGGCTCTAGACCACATGGCCGTGCCAGTAGTATTACAGGGATCAAGGGCTTCCAGCCACTTGCTGAGCCATCAGCGTGCATCTCCTGCCCTGGGTCCACCACTCCAGGCTGCTCCGGGAGCAGAACCTTCCCCAGGAGAGATTTCTCTGCCCTGCCTCAGAGCTGTGAATAAGGTGGGCTGGCTATGCCACAGACTGTTGACTCAGGATGGGCTAAGCTTCTTTGGAAGCTGAGAAACCTTCTCTCTCTGTATACAAGATGAATCTGACACCAAAAAAGCAAACAAATTTGGGCCTGTCAGAGAAGACGCCATTCATCTGTCACTCTATTGATGCCACTATTCCTGGATTTTAGGCTAACTACAGAAATCTTACTTTTTGCAAAGCCTCTTTTCTTGTATTGGAACAAACTATGTCACCAACACACCTTGAAATCTCCGGGAAATGCAAACTTGTGGCAAGGAGAAAAATCAAGCCACATGAAGATTTTTTATTTTCACAAGATTCTAGATCTCTGTAGTTTATAGGTGAAGAATATTCCAATTTTACAGGTACAAATCAGGCTATTGATACAAGTCATTGTTAAGTAGACTGTACAGAACACGGCCTGAATACTGCCCAGTCAGCATTAAAGAAAAAAAATTGCTAATTAGGTGAAACAGAAGTACCTCAGCCTGGCAGTGCAGAGAGCCACAACTAATGAAGCACCATTGCTGCTTCTCAGGTGATCAATCTCTGTAACTTTTCAAACTCTTTGTTCTACATTTAAATATTTTAATATTAATTTATTCCAATGAAAACGCAAATGAATAATGAGTTCTATCAGAATCGTGGCTTAAAGAAGCTTCCAACAACAAAAAATATAGCAGACTCTTGTTAGTAACCAGACTCTGTTCTGGTTACTAAAACCCAGAACACCTATTTTAAGCAGAAAATCTGCGTATAATGGACTCCCAAGAGGCTATTCAGCCAGCTACAAAAATTGTATGTTTACCTTGAAAGCATCCATCAGTACAGGCTTAATGATATCTAAAAAAATCCCTAAAACCTGTGTTTATGGGCTAAATAGCTTCTACAGTCTAAAATAAATTCAGTACAAAATGCTGGAGTAAGAACAAGAGTGCAATAAATAGTAATTAACTTGCAGGCAAAATGCACCAAAAGTACAGACAGAATAGGATATTCTTGAAGGTCCCTGCATAATTTTTTTTTTCTGACTGTAGCAATTCCTCCTATCCTTCCAAAATAGAATAATGGGTGTTTCTACATAACTCATTTCCAAAGGAGGAAAGAAAAAATTCCTGAACTGCTAACTTGCGTTTTCTTAGGCAGTCAGAAAATGTCAGCCAGGTCATGTTTGACTCCCAAATGGTGTTTCTGCTTAAATTAGTTTATCAAAGCATAGGGAGAAAATCAGTATTTTCTTTTTTCAGCCTTTCTCAGACACATTTACACCTGTAAAAACCAACACCAGATTACTTTCCCGCTCTACACTGATGCCTAAAATGCATATTATATAGTTTTTAACATAACTTTCTAACACTTTAGGGTAAGAACTTTTAGCTAACCACCCTTTTTACCAAATTTTTAAAATATTTTTAATATTTCTCATCAAGGATTTCAATAGATAGAGATCTTTTAGCAAGGCAGAGAACTTCTCATCTGTAGAGCATGTATCTAGAACATAACAGGCATATTATTGGATATGTCCTAGTCAAAACTCCCCAAAAAGGACCCAGCAACCGTGAAACTAGCCCAAGCAGAACAGAGAGCCATGACAAAGACGAAGGTGGGGAGGAAGGAGAGGCCTTGTACGACCACCAACTCAAATCCAGGAGGAGTGCCCCTCTGGGCTGGGTGTAACCATGATGTGATGGTTAGATATTATAATTAGCTAGTGTTATAAACTTGTAAAAACCTCTGCTGTGGGTGTGTGCAATGTGCAATACGTACATTGCTCATCAAGGGCCTTAATTAAAAAACTGCTCTTGACCTTTGTATACTAAAACTGTCCAGAGAATTATTCCTCCATTTTTCAGCAACAACATAAAGAGGAAGAAATTTATGCACCTGTCTGAAATCTTTGCTCAATTCCATCACCAGTCTAAGAAAATTACTACCTGTCCCTTCAAAGTTTGCACCTTTGTCAATGGCAGCTATATCTCCAGTCTTCACGGCAATATTTCCTTTATATTTATTCAGCATTTTGTGGGTTACAATTATTTTTTCTATTTGTTTTCCCAACATCAAGTAATGAGAAACAATTTTAGAGAGGTGGAGTGAGAGGAGGTAAGATATTGTCTTTTAGGAGTGAAAACAGATATTCAAAAAATGTGAAATCGATCTGAATTTGGTTTTCCTGCCAGGTAGCAAGCTCCATGAGCTGGCTCCTTGTGTGAGAACTTAGGGGGTCTGTGCTTAAGTGCTTCTTTAACTGACAGTTCAATGCATGAAGTTCCTGTGACTATATTCTAATTTATACGTTCCCATCATCCTGGCATCAGTATTTCCAGTCCTGTGGCCAGACTGTCGTTACTGAGTCCACTGATGTCATCTGTTAATCTGTGACAGCTCCTTCCGACAAGTGTGGCATTTGGCAGAAAGAAAACGCGGTCCAGGAAATCAGTTTTGTTTATGAACTGCTGCCTCCCAAAGGGAAGAGTTGTTTCTGTTTTTCCCTCCACTGTGGCTGTGATGGAAGACTGTACCCAGCCCTGCTCGCATGACTACAATGCTAAACAAATCATACATTTTGGATGAGGCCTTGGGAAGCACTGGGTTGCCTTGTGGCTGTTGCAGCTGACTGTCGAGTAAGACTGCCAGGTTTCAACAAGGAACTGCTCAGCTTCTTTATCAACAAAATAATAAAGACAGCTTTCAAATACGAGTCATTCAGACAAAGCATCTCCCACACATTAATGTTCTAAAAGGTGAGGAGAGGCAATCGATGAAATTGAACCAAGGGGCAAAGGACTTCAGGCTGGGACTCTTTTCCTGGATGGAGCTGAAGCAGCAACATCCCTAAAAAAAATATCAATATTCAGCAGTGCAAGCGGAGTTACCCAATGCAACAGAATATCATAAATATCCAATGGATAGATGGCTGGGGCCTTACTACTGCAACTCTGCTTCTGCGAGGATCAAAGCACTCTGAAATGGATCAAATGAATAATTAATAAGCATTGCCTGCACCCCACCAGCATGAAATTGCTCATTTCATTCCAGTCAAAGCTAAGTCTCGGTTTCCTAAGACTAGACTTTTTATTAACTTTACTGCAAAATCCTAAATGTTCTAAAGATGTTTATTCAATGCTATTTACAGTTTGGTCATGATATCCAAAAAGAGTTTGTTCTCTTTGTGGTTTGCCTCGCACAGGTGAATTACACAGCAGTAACAATCTGCAGGATGCACAACCATAAGCACAGCAGTCAGTCAGAAATCCAGTAGCTGCTGAGCAACTTGACCTAGCAGTATGTCACTCCTGAGACTGGAAGTATAGCATGTCAGCAAAAGCTATAGGAGGACACAGATGAGACCAGAAAGCAAGACAGTGGTGTATAGTTCACATACCGATTTCCTTCACCCCCTCCGTAGAGGAAGAGTTAACAAGTATCATTCACAGCTGGACCCTGGCTCTCCCCCAGGATCCCTGGCTCTCCCCCAGGATCCCTGGCTTTAGCATCCTCCACCATCAGCCAAACAAGGCTAGATGCACCTCTTCAGAACCCGTCAAAGAAACATAAAAACTCAGAAGAAAGCAAACAAGCCATAAACCAGGAGGTTGTTCCAAAGGGAGTCTCCATGGAGGTGCCTGGATTATCTTAATAGGTTTGTTGGTTTAAACACAGTTCACAGTTTAGCAGTTCCAAGCTCTGCCTTCCATGGGGAATCCCACAGGGACCTTGTTCTCATATTTTCTTTCCTTTTTTACTTTGATCCAAGGACAGAGGCATCTAGCTGATAGGACATACTAGGTTTACAGAGTCAGTAGAATTCAAGTTTTCAGAATAAGGTCCTTGGAGTTTCTGTTCTGGGAATATGGCAACTTCCTGTTGTATCACACCAGTAACATAGCTGACCTAAAAATTAACCTACTCTTAATAGTATTATCATCTCAATATCAGAATGAGTCCTAGCACTAATTACACATCCTCAGAGCTTCTGACCTTTAAGAATTAAATTATTTGAAAGAATATAGAAAACACGGAGGAAGTAGAAATACCCATTTTTGCAACTGAAACAATCTCCAAGTAATTTATGTTGGGGTTGGGGGCGCAACTCACAACTTATGTAAGAAAAAAAATAAAAATTGAACACTTTCCTCATATAGCCCAACACATAACCTTAAAGTTTATTATGATAAGCAAATGATGTCAGCAACAAATGCGGGGAGTGAACAATTGTCTGTATGTTTTTGTATTCCACTGAAGACACATAGTACATTATGTGGCACATTAGACTTAAAAGCTCCCAGTGTATGTAACGAATTATGCAGCAGTGTTTATTGAACAATTTTACTACTAAGCCATCTTAGATTTAAATAATAATAATTTTGCATATAAGGTGTACAGTAAGAATGATTCGTGCATTCCAAGTGCCTAGAGCAGAGTGTACCTTACTTAACAGGAGGCTTAATAGGAGCCGATGGCTGAGGGCTTAGCGGTTGTGCAGAAAAATGAGGACAGAGGAACACCATGCCCAAGTTCTTCTTGCCATTTCAGCCATCCTAGAGACAGCCACGTGCTGGGAGCTCAGGACTGTAAATATTACAGGTTTGAGTAAGTAGGGGCCTTAGCTGGCAGTTGCAGATCATTCTTTCACATACATCTAGAGATAAATGTAGTCAGAGATAAGCAGAAGTTTATGAAACACAAGTGAGAACTGGGAGATGGTGAAGTGACAATATATTGATCTGGGGATTTTGGTCCCATTAAGTGGAGATCCCTCAAATATTCCATCAAACCCATCAAGAAGGAAAACCTTTACAGCACTATTCTATGTGCTCTAGGGTCTTAATTACCTATGTATTAGTATAATGTAACATTATAATTTGCTACAATTATGTAATTACAGCAATATTACAAAATGTTATAATGCATAAAATTGGTATCATAATGTTGCATAATAATAATCTGCAATATAATACATGGACTGATTTGTATACTATGCAACACTACATTATAATGTTACATTCTGGCATTTCCCATGTTTCAACTGCAGATTGTCACTTAAAGCGTTCACTTAAATCCCTATCCACAGCTCCCTTGTGCTTTCTGGCCTACCTTAATTTCTTCTCTATCTTCCTCACATAGTTTTTGCCTAATCTGGCTTGCTCACTGGCTTGTGTTCCACCACAATGTTTCTGCCTTGGCGCATGTGGTATTCAAATCTGGCCCTGGTGGACTATAAACCATTTTGAATTAATGCAGAATTGTTCAGGAATGTAATCACAAAGCTCCACAAAAATAAAGCTTCTCCACCACTCAAGGTCTGGCTTTGTCTTTTTCACTAACTGGAAAATAATAACCTTTTGGAACTATCAGTGGAGCATAGAAACATCCTTTAATTTGAGTATATACTGTAAATTAGCATATCTGCATACTGATTGCTGAGCATATCTGGAACCAATGAATCCGCTACAGTCTGTAACAGTCGCCTTATGGCTCTATTAGTCATGAGAGCAACAGAGCCCTGCCCTGCATCACTCAAGGACCTGCAGACTACCTCCCAACTTTGCTGTCCACTTTGCATACTCCTAGCCAATCTTTCAAAAATCACAATAACTTGTTTGGTTTTTTTTTTCCTCCCATTCCAATTTAGCAGTAACAAATGAACAGTTGGTTTGGGCTTTGAAAATTTAAATCTAAACACATTATCCATATTACTAACGCCTATAGATTTTGTTCCAGTTTTAGACACCTTTAAAAATATGGTAATTTCATGTTTCCCCTTGAGTTTGCATAGGATTATCTAGGCAAAAAAGGCAGAAAATCCCAGAGGTAGCCAGAAACTTTGTTAAAACCTTTTTCATGGATAGTTGAAATACTTTACTTTTTAATGAAAAAATTCTCTATTTCTAGCAAATTATTAGCTATTCCCTTTAAAAAAGTCAGGTGGCATTTCATAGAATAATTAAAAAAAAAAGCTTTGTAATAAACCCTGAAGTTATGGATACAGAAAATGAGAAATTAAGATTTCCTGCCATACTACATTGGTTTTGTAGCTTGAGTGGCTAAATCTCCTCTCTGGATTAGAAGCTGCCACCAGAACACACGTCATCAAGCACAACCAAGGACTACTCTGCTGGTGGAGTCAAATAACCAGACAGGAGTTATGCCATCAAGTCACAAAAAGAACAAGCCAGATATATTTCCAATAGCATTTCCAATGTTTTGGAAGTTTTCTATTTTAATTTTAATAGAGAAGTGTTATTTTATACAGAGTTTTTAATACTGCATGTCTTGAATGTCTTGTCTTTTCCCCATTTCCCCACGAGCTCCAGTAACTTCTCAAAGCTGAAGATAAAGCAGGGAGCTCAGCACCTCAGGAGCTCGATAAAGTACCAATTCTCATCGTAAATGATTCCGCATTTGACCAAAGGGCATAGCTGGAAAGACTAACTTTAAACTTATCTCTGCTTAATTTAATTTGCTTTCAATGGTTTTCTATTGGTCTCTGTTAACACAGTCTACTTGGCATTTTCTTTCTAGGTTTTTCCCCTCCTCCATCACTTATAGCCTATTCATTGGAAGAGAAATGGACAAAAAAAGCACTTTTTAATTAATCCAGAAGGTTTCTTTCAATCCCCTTTAAATCCTCTTCTTTCTATTTATTCATGTAATGTTCTATTAAGTTTGGCCTCAATTTTGTGACTGGACCACATCTTTCAAGGGAAACCTTTCCAAAAGGCTCGTTGTGTTTCAGTACAGGAGCAGAGAGCTGCCTTGCTTGTTGTTCACTCAAGGAAGCCATGTACTTGGCTCATCACCTTGAGTAACCTGTGCTGATAAAGTGCATGATTCTAGTTTCTGACCTTAAATACTCTAAAGGAGCCAAATTATCAACCACTGAACAGTCATTCTGTGACAAATAAAACCCTGAGGACATGCATGGCTGAGTAACTTAATTTATCAGACACGTGGGAAAATTTCGGCCATTGTGGGCTAGTGTTTTAGTACTTATTAGTATGTAAATTATACCGTTGAAAGTATTACTTATGACTATTTAATGCTTAGATTCCTATTTCCTCCCCTTAAGCTGTCTGTTTTCTTGTAACCTGTAAGCTTGTTATTCCTGTTTAGCAATAGGTGGCACCATCTGGTTTTCATTCACCCGAACTTCACCTTCTCTTTGAACCCCTTCGGCTGCTGGAGAAACAAACCGCCAGGTCACAAAGCCCTGGAAGGCAGGGGAGCGTCCCAAGGACATCCCTATCCGTTGCCGTGGGGAGAGCTAGATGCGGAGCAGCGGGCACGCAGCAGCCGGGAGGGACCGGGAGAGACCGGGAGGGATGCCGCGGACGGCGGGGACCGCCGGGGATGCCGCGGACGGCGGGGACCGCCGGGGATGCCGCGGACGGCGGGCGCCCTCTGGTGCCGCCGGTCCGGCGGTGCCCGCGGAGCGGGACCGGGAGCGGTGCCGGTCCCGTGGAGGATACCGGGGGGCCATAAACCTTTGGCTCGGCCGCAGCTTGCCCTCGCCCCAGTGTCAACAGCACAGGGGAGCACAGAGATGCTGCTTCAAAAACACAGAGACGCTCTCCATAAGTAAAAATAATAAAAAAAATGGTTTTTGAGAGTGAGAACTGCCTTCAAGGTATTTAAAACGGAAAAAACCCACCCTATTTCTAAACTGAGGAATCAGAAACATACTTGCAAGTCCTCAAACAAATAATTGAAAGACTGCTACTCTGACATGCGCGGGGAGAGGTTTGGCTGTGGTACCACTGAGCAGCATTCACAAAAACCCAAAAGTCAGGCAGCATTCCAAAGCACAACTGAAACACAAACAAACAAGCAAACAAACAAAAACCCCACCCGGTTTCTGATAATAAATTTTTTAAACTCCAGCTTTCTAATAAAAACCAAAGTTCTGACCACAGAAAATGAAAAATTTGGGTTTCCTGCAATAGCAAGCTGGATTTGTAGCCTGGGTGGCTGCATCTCTCATCTGAATTAGAAGCTGCCACCAGAATACACCTGTCATCAAGCAATACCAACGACTCATCTGGTGGCTGAGTCAAACAACCAGACAGGGGTGATTCCTTCCAGGCACAGAAATATTCTAGATTGAGGCATAAGAAATGCACTTCAAGAAATAAATTCCCAAGCAAGTAACGAAAGACTATTCCTCTGACAGTTGCTTCGTTTTTTGGTTGTGGAACCATGGACCTTCAGGGCTAGGAAAAGAGAGAAAAAAACCTGGAATTACAGGTACAGTGCGACTGGGAAGCAGTTGTCACAGAGAGCCAATGCTGACAGTAAATGGAAATGCTGGCTGCATTAGCCATCTGTTCAGTGGATGGGTTCTCTTACCTGGATAGCTGGGGTTAAAAGAGCTTATGGCCCCATGAGAATTGGGGCTGGAAGGGCCCTGTCAGACACCATGTGAAGGATATAATATAAAACCCACTCCCCTCCAACTCCCTAAGGGTGCCTTACTACCGTTTTGGAGATGCTCTGCAAATAAGCTTTGGGAATTTTTTCCTGCCATAATTACATTCAGCTGTATTTTTAGCCCCTCTACTAAGTACATATTAGCTCTGTAAATGGCTTGAGAGATTTTTTATTAGATTATTAAAATTTTTCTTAATCCTTTTTTCTTTAATTAGCTGTTATTCACACAAATTGTGCTAATACCAAATGAAAAATACTTTCACAGAATTCACCATAAACAATCAAAAGCACCTTTTCAACATGATTTCTGTGAAGTTAGAGCTGTTTTGTCCTTATTCCCAGTTGCACATCAGATGCTGCTGTTGCTCCCAAACCAGAAGGATTTGTGTTTTCTGTAACCATTAGTTTTCTCTGATGTCAAAATACTTCTTGCTGAAAAGATGTGGTGGTACATATATTGCTGTACAATATGGGGCTTTTTGTCTCTAAAACAAGGACTGGGTCAGTCCTTGTGTCCTTCCTCAGTGTTTTCAGAACTAAGGCAACTCCACTGCAACAGGAGATAGACAGGAAATCTATGTCATCTCTTAACTCTCTAACAATTAAGGCTCCTCCCATAAAGGTTCACATCAAATCTTGATTATGGGTTAGGATTTGCATAAAGCCACACTAAGGCTCAGCAAGCCAGCTGCCTCATCAGTTAGCAAATTTTAACAAGCTGTTGACAAAACCCTTTCCTAGCACTACACTGCCACGGTCCACAGGCTGGGCCGACAAAGAGCAGGCAGCTGCTCTTCTCAACACCCAAGGGCGAGCTACAGAAGTTGCACGAGTTCTGTACCTGGGAGAAGAGGGTTTGAAGCCCTTCCTCCACAGTGAGCACTGTACAGGCCCAGCAGGAACTTGGCATGCAGTGGAGCCACTGCACAGCTGCATCCTGAGCATCCCACCTGGTTGCCACCGCATGCAACAGAGACCATGCAACTCTGCTTGAGCTCCTCCCACCCTCAGNCCCAGTGTCAACAGCACAGGGGAGCACAGAGATGCTGCTTCAAAAACACAGAGACGCTCTCCATAAGTAAAAATAATAAAAAAAATGGTTTTTGAGAGTGAGAACTGCCTTCAAGGTATTTAAAACGGAAAAAACCCACCCTATTTCTAAACTGAGGAATCAGAAACATACTTGCAAGTCCTCAAACAAATAATTGAAAGACTGCTACTCTGACATGCGCGGGGAGAGGTTTGGCTGTGGTACCACTGAGCAGCATTCACAAAAACCCAAAAGTCAGGCAGCATTCCAAAGCACAACTGAAACACAAACAAACAAGCAAACAAACAAAAACCCCACCCGGTTTCTGATAATAAATTTTTTAAACTCCAGCTTTCTAATAAAAACCAAAGTTCTGACCACAGAAAATGAAAAATTTGGGTTTCCTGCAATAGCAAGCTGGATTTGTAGCCTGGGTGGCTGCATCTCTCATCTGAATTAGAAGCTGCCACCAGAATACACCTGTCATCAAGCAATACCAACGACTCATCTGGTGGCTGAGTCAAACAACCAGACAGGGGTGATTCCTTCCAGGCACAGAAATATTCTAGATTGAGGCATAAGAAATGCACTTCAAGAAATAAATTCCCAAGCAAGTAACGAAAGACTATTCCTCTGACAGTTGCTTCGTTTTTTGGTTGTGGAACCATGGACCTTCAGGGCTAGGAAAAGAGAGAAAAAAACCTGGAATTACAGGTACAGTGCGACTGGGAAGCAGTTGTCACAGAGAGCCAATGCTGACAGTAAATGGAAATGCTGGCTGCATTAGCCATCTGTTCAGTGGATGGGTTCTCTTACCTGGATAGCTGGGGTTAAAAGAGCTTATGGCCCCATGAGAATTGGGGCTGGAAGGGCCCTGTCAGACACCATGTGAAGGATATAATATAAAACCCACTCCCCTCCAACTCCCTAAGGGTGCCTTACTACCGTTTTGGAGATGCTCTGCAAATAAGCTTTGGGAATTTTTTCCTGCCATAATTACATTCAGCTGTATTTTTAGCCCCTCTACTAAGTACATATTAGCTCTGTAAATGGCTTGAGAGATTTTTTATTAGATTATTAAAATTTTTCTTAATCCTTTTTTCTTTAATTAGCTGTTATTCACACAAATTGTGCTAATACCAAATGAAAAATACTTTCACAGAATTCACCATAAACAATCAAAAGCACCTTTTCAACATGATTTCTGTGAAGTTAGAGCTGTTTTGTCCTTATTCCCAGTTGCACATCAGATGCTGCTGTTGCTCCCAAACCAGAAGGATTTGTGTTTTCTGTAACCATTAGTTTTCTCTGATGTCAAAATACTTCTTGCTGAAAAGATGTGGTGGTACATATATTGCTGTACAATATGGGGCTTTTTGTCTCTAAAACAAGGACTGGGTCAGTCCTTGTGTCCTTCCTCAGTGTTTTCAGAACTAAGGCAACTCCACTGCAACAGGAGATAGACAGGAAATCTATGTCATCTCTTAACTCTCTAACAATTAAGGCTCCTCCCATAAAGGTTCACATCAAATCTTGATTATGGGTTAGGATTTGCATAAAGCCACACTAAGGCTCAGCAAGCCAGCTGCCTCATCAGTTAGCAAATTTTAACAAGCTGTTGACAAAACCCTTTCCTAGCACTACACTGCCACGGTCCACAGGCTGGGCCGACAAAGAGCAGGCAGCTGCTCTTCTCAACACCCAAGGGCGAGCTACAGAAGTTGCACGAGTTCTGTACCTGGGAGAAGAGGGTTTGAAGCCCTTCCTCCACAGTGAGCACTGTACAGGCCCAGCAGGAACTTGGCATGCAGTGGAGCCACTGCACAGCTGCATCCTGAGCATCCCACCTGGTTGCCACCGCATGCAACAGAGACCATGCAACTCTGCTTGAGCTCCTCCCACCCTCAGCTGTATTCCAGAGAGCTATTCCAGCCCCTGATATGTCATGGGAACTGGCCTTATGGCTAGCAGATGTTTAGTTTTGTATTACAGGATGAAGAGACTGAAAGTACTGAAAACCTACAATATTCCCTGTGTAAAAGAGCATACATTGCAACTCTGCTTGCAGATCAGAAGAGACAGCATGGGCCAAGACTAGCATTTTCACCACAGAAATCACACTGATAACACATACCATATTTTTGCACTGATATTTCTGTCCACCAGTAGTTCCTTTACCAATTCATAATATCTTTTTCAGTGAATTGAGGTCTCAAATGTTCCAGTTTCTGCTCAGCAAGGGACACTTCATTTATGAGAAAGCCTGGAAACAAACTTGGCTTGCACTTAAACAACTCAAAAACTCCCAATTAACCTTGATGAGAGTTGAAGGGAGTTCTGAAGTAAATAAAGCCCATTCTGATATGAGGGAACCAAACATGGGAGAAGGGGCCCATTAAAGAGTCAGACAGCTCCTGACTGAGCTCAGATGCGAAAGGAAAGCACACAGAAGGTAGAAGCAAAGACAGGCTACCCAGGAGGAATATGGAAACTTTGCTTGAATTCACAAGAGTGAAGCTATGAAGGCTAAAGCTCAGCTAGGTTAGAACACATAAGAGATCATGTTGATTAGCAAGAAGCACTTCTATAAGCTCACTGAGAGCCAAAAGGAATGAAAGGAAAACACAGCCCTGCTGTGTAGTGGGAAAGGAAACCTAGTGGCAAAGACATAGACTAGGCTGAAGTATCCAATGCTTTTCTTCCTAGCCTTAGGTTGCAACAGTAAGATCTGCTATCTGGTCTCCCACTTCCCTGATCCCGTTAGCCCAATCTGTGGGAGTATGTCGGGGGCAGCAAGGGGAGAGCTGTCCACCCTCCCTTTGCTGGGTGAGACTTGGGCAGAAACAGCACAAGTAATAAACTTACCACTGGGGCATTGTCCCACGACCCCTGAGCAGGAGCAATAAGAGCAGCAGGTCCCATCTCATGATCATCACACAAAGGCAAGGTAACAACTCAGATCCAAGGTCAATCCAGGAATCCAAATAATTACTCATGGTCACCACAAACCAGGATTGAATAGGTCCTACTGTTGCAACATAGCTCAGGAAGAGACTCATAGTCTGAGCCTGCACTTAAAAGATCTCCTGGTCCCATAATCAGTGGGTGTGTAGATGAAGATCCCAAGTGAGAGGGGTCAAGGCAACTATTAGTGAGCTCAGGGCCTCAGCAGCAAAAAGAGGTGCTCACAGAACCAGATAGGATGCACCTGAAAGTCATGAAGTTGTTACTGTGTGGCCCCACAAATCATTTTTGAAAGGTCAGTGTGACTGGGGGAAATACCTGATATTTAGAAAAAACATCTTGTAACTATCTTCATCCCAGGCCAAACAGCTGTCTTTTGGGTCCAGGGAAGGTTATGGAGCAAATCCTCTTGGAAATCATTTCCCAGCCACATGAAAGTCATGGAGATGATTGGGATCAGCCAGCATAGATTGTTCAAAGGTAAATCATGTCTGACTAAACTGGCCACACCTGATGAGATGCCTGGTTCTGGGATAAGAGAAGGGAAAGATCACAAGCTCTGGATCTCAAAAACCTTTTTAAGGTACAGTGGAGGAGAACAGAATTACACTGAATGGAAAAGAAATAACAAGACTGATTGATGAGACCAGATGTCGAGGAGGAGAACTTCAATCAAGAACTGTTTTCCCAGACAATAGAGTTTATTATGGCGTACTGGGTTGTTACGGGTTCCCTGGTTTATGAGTTTATAGCTGTGAAGTTAAAAATCCTTATTTGAATATTGTTCAAAATGGTGTTTCTTCTTCTCCCTCATGTTGTCCATGATCCTCGATTGGCCAGATTTTGCCACAGTGGAGTCTTCCCTCAGGTGGTTATCTCCACCCTCCCTTACCTTTTATAGTTGTAGCCCTCCCCTGTTCTTCCTCTCATGTTGTGCTCCTGCCAAGTTCTGCCCCTCTTCCAGGATGTTCCATGCTCTGCTGTATATTAAGACAGCACTATCTTAATAAACGTACCATTCTGTCTTCACCCCTGACTTGGAGTGAGCTTCTCCTTCTCGTCCCTGCAAGGGTTTCGTCAGTACAGTGTTTCCTTTGTGCTACGTGAACTAGTTGAAAGACTTCATCTATGCTTTACCTAGGCCTGCTTCCACAGACCATCCCAGACAATTTTAGTAGATATATATGCTAATAACCTGGATTAGATGAGGTATCAGGTAACCGTATCTGTGTGCCCCATTTGAGGTCTTGAGAGGTTTTTATTTCTTGTTTGAGTAGTAAACTACTTCTGCCAGTTTTCTTTTTATTGCCTTTACTTGAGCAGCAGAGCAGAGAGGGAGGCATTGTTGACTGGGGCCAAGTGAAAAGCTCGTAGGAAGAGTCAGTGCAGAGACCTTGGGTTTCACACAGTGTACATGGCATCAGAATGGTCTTTCACTCTAGTACAGTGAGGCTTAAGGAGAGCACAGTTTCTCTTTCAACAAAGCATATAAAACAACCTTTAACATTTTATTAACTGAAAACAATACACTGTCACAGGAGCGCAGTTCAGTGGGACTATCTTTGGAGTAACTGAGGCAATAGTTCCTTCAGGGTCCACTGCTGAGCAAAGGGGTCACTCATGGGAATGAGCCCAGCTGGTACCCCCTGCAATGCAGAACTCCTCTTGGCTGTGCACAGCTTTGCACTAAGTCCTGATGCTTTTCCCAGATCTATTTCTAAATTTCACCAATACATCCTAGACCTGTAACTGAGAAAGATAAACAATGCATTGGATCAGTTAACTTGTTCTTCTACTGCCAGTGCAGTTCCACATTAGACTTGCAGCAGCTTTATTGGAGGCACTTGTTAACAGAGGAGGAAAGTGAAGTTAACTTTGTAAAGTGCATATGTGGGCATTGAAATTGGATGACCTCTCTGCTAAAGGAATGGGATCTTCATGAAATAAAACACAATCAATTGTTAATGGCTAGGCATTATTTTTCTTTTTCATGTACTAACAATTAACTCTTAAGTGTGATTATGTATTTTCCTTCATAAGTCACATTGGTTTTCAAAATGTAAAGATTATTACTTCTTATGTCATCCTTTAATGTTCTCTAAAATGCAGAAAACAGGTTCCTCTGTACAACACTTCTTTTACATTCAGGTGATATTTTTATTACATTTGGGTCATAAATGTGACAGAAATTATATCAATTTGAAAAATTATTTCAATGACAAAAGAGAAAATTACAATGGATTGAAAATATAGACATACTTAGGTTTTCAAATGAGGATATTATGAAAGAAAACTGTTTCCTGTGTATAGCACTTGGCAGAAAAAAATAATCAGGCTGAATCTAAAACTGAAGGAACACACACACCCTGTTCATTGCAAAGTTCAAATGTGACTTAAGTGTGACTCGAGTGTTCAAGTGTGACTCAAGAGTTCAAGTGTGACTCGAGGCTCAGTGCTGTGACTGGATGTCTGATTCCTAGAGAGACTCTTGTGACTACTCACGTGAGCAGTTTTAGCATCTAAATGTTCTTCTTCTCAAATCCTTCTGAGAACTATGCATGTCCTTAATATTACGGGACCATGGCAAATGGGCACTCCGTTCAGTTTCTGCTATGAGCTGGGGACAGCCTCTGTGCTGGCACCAGTGCCAACAAAAACTAGAGGTCTTTTTAGCGTAATTGACTCTGGCTGGATACCATTACTGCTGGGGACATCTTCTAGTAAGAAGGATGCATGATTCATCTGTGCCCCTCACCAGTGCCAGAACACACCTCACACGTAGGCTTTTCTCTTGCCACTGTCTGGGGCAATCATCTGATTAAACTCCATGAGTGTTTAAGACTAGCATGGCTTAAAAGAGGCCCTTTGAGGTTCTTTTAATGACTCGTGGAAAAAATGAAATTGTGATGATGGAAGAGCCATTGGAGTCATACTTGTTGCACTGTACTGTTTTTTCCTCTACAACTGTATGCAAATTCTTCAGTGGGTTTTACTGGGATCTGATGTAGGCTGTTGTTCTCTGATGTTTAGGGAAATTCCCAAATTAAAATTTTTCCAGTACCAGTTTCATAATCCCATGAGACATTTCATAAAATGCCATTCATGTCACTCCCTGACACCTTCTTTCCAATTGCAGGATATATGCTTACAGCATAAAGAGGAAATGGTTTGTTGAAATACCTATTTTTACATTTATACAAATTATTGTAACACATAATTTATATTAATGTACAATATATTTTGTTACATTCGATAATTTATATATTATTATATATAATTAATAAATCTATTATTTATGTTTATATATTTATTTATATAATGTATTAAATTAAGCACCCATCTGTCAGCCTGACCCTCTTTCCAGGGAGGTGTGTTGCCTTCTGGGAGCCCAGCTCAGGGACGTTACTGAGAATCTGCCAAGCCTGGTCAAGGCCACTGATTATAACCTCTTATTAGTGTTCCAAGTGGAAGCGGGCAATATAGCTGGCAGTAATCTGGGAAGCATTAAGAGGGACCACAGAGCCTTGGGAGGTGGTAAAGGGCTCTGGAGTTCAAATAGCTTTTTCATCAATCCTTCAAGTCAAAGGAGAGGGGCTTGAAATGGCCAGACAAGTCTGGCAGGTCAGCAAATGATTAGAGCAATGGTGCCAGTTGGGTTTGGTTACTCAGACCATGGGACTTGAATTGTGTGGATGAAGCTCTCAACAGGCAGATAGGACCGGCCTCACACTCATAAGCCCTCGTCCTCATGGGGGATTTCAACCACCCCAGTATCTGTTGGAGAGACAGCATGGCAGGGCACGAACAATCCTGGAGGTTCCTGGAATGTGTCAACAACTTCCTTACACAAGTGATTAAGGAGACTAAAGAAGAGTTGCCATGCTGGACCTTGTTCTCACCACCAAGTTGGAGCTGCTGAGGAATGTCATGCTCCAAGGCAATCTTGGCTGCAGTGACCACAAGATGGTGGAGTTTGAGATCCTCAGGGCAGTGACGAGGGCACGTAGCAAGCCCTGACTTCAGGAGAGCAGACTCTGGCGTCTTCAAGGACCTGCTCAACAGAGCCCCATGGGATAGAGCCCTGGAGGGCAGATGGATGCAAGAATGCTCCTCTAGCAAAGGTCGATCCATCAAAATCACTTTGCAGAAGGACAGTTGAAAAAGCTATATATTTGCTAGACTAGAAAACTTCCCGATGTAGCATGCTGCTGTTCAAAACAGAGGAAAAAAGCACTTTAAAATAAAGTCTCATGTTCAATGTTTCAGATGATTAAGAAGGCATAAAGTTTAGGACAGTGAAAGTTCTTGGAAAGAAATCCAATTTTGAGTAGGAGAGCCTTAGAGACAGACGGAGTAGTCTTCCAAGTCAGTGTAACTGATCAGCAACCAGGTATGTGACAAGATACTTAGCGTTTTTAAAGATCTTTATAGAATAAGAGATCTTAATAAAAACAAAACATCAGGCAGATACTTTTTTTTCAGGCTAACTTGTGTTTTTATTTCACTATTCCTTTCTTGAACTAATTGCAGAATCCATCACCACATAACTTGCTTTCATTTTCTTACATCAATGTGTTTTTTCTTGACCCAAGTGAAACAGGATATCCATCTTTCAGAATTTCTGCCCTACCTTTTGCAATACCATTCTTTGGATGAGGTAAGAGCAAAGCATTTAGCAAATCTGACTTTGGTTAAAGGAAATTTGAAGCTTTACTATTGCAATAGAATAAAGCTTTTGTTGTTCTACAGGATTGACTAATGTGGGACACTTCCTACTTCCCCTTACTTTGATGTCATCTGTTTAAGAGAAGAACAGCAGAAATAATAACTATATTTTACTGTTTATTTTTCTACTTTGCCATGACACTGACTTTTAATGAAAGGAGTTTTAAAGAGCACGTGAATCTGTTGCAGGCACCTCTTCAAACCCCCTGCCTTTAGGCAAACTACCCCACTGCCAACCATGCAAAGAGCTGTCTTCACCCCATTAATGGTGTATAGTGATTTTCTTTTTAAATAAATTTCTGACAGTTCGCTGTCTGCTCCATTGTAAAAAATTCACTAAAAATCATAATGAGAGATTGAAAAATAAACTGATTTCGCTAAGGAGATTTTTTTTCAATTATATGTAACATGCTATGCCAAGAACAGTATACATAATAATTTCTTAATAATTTGCTCTCTAAAATTTCAGTTTTACATTGGAATGAAAGGAGTCGCTATTTGCTCTAGGGAAATACATAATGATGAGAAAGTAATCAGGGAAGTAAAGAGTGATGCTGCAAAGTGAAAGTTGAGCAACTATGATTTTTTGAGCTAAATTGCTTCTGCTTTTACAATTTTCAGTTTCCTAGCTTTTCAGTTTCACTAGCTGGTTAACTTTCGGGCTCAAAGAAGAGCGGAAAGATCTTGGCCAATGAATCAACATATCTGTTCCTTAAGCATCAGACCTTGCAAGGCCTGGTCTCAGAGTCATCCAAGAGATCCTCCACTAGATGGGGAAAACCTGCTCCATAGGGTTAAGGTAGAAAATGAGAAAAAAAGAGGAAATATCAAATTTTCCATATTACTTAAAAATAGAAATTAAAACCAATATCATTCAAATGAAATCACATGTGCATGTGCCCTCTAAAAAGTATTTTATAGAGATGCTATCAAGGTCTGTCCTCATCAAGACCGTGTCTACTCTCCATAGTGAATATTACATACCACTTCAAAATAAGTTAGAAGCATAACAGCAGGCCTGAGTGATGATGGATCCTCCCGGATTTATTGTGAGGTTGCCTTTACTTCCAGGAAAATGAGCTGTTTTCTCCAGGGGGTTCTCACCTCATGCGTAGTCCAGGATGAGTGATGTTAAAGCGAGGGGACAGCGGCTCAGCACTCTCACTGTTTGTTCAACAACTGATCCCTCTCTTACCTGTCACCATCTGTGTCTTTCCTGAAGCTTTCTACAACTGGAATGGTGGAAAGGTAGTAACCACAACAGGATTTGTATCACAGCCTTCTAAAAGTTCAAAAGTATTAATTTATAAGAGGAAAATTATTGCCTTCATTTAATTCCCATGGGAAACTGAAGTCAGGAGCTTTTCCTGAGGCTTTACATAGACTGGGCCAAAAAATAAGAACATTTTTCATAAAATGTTTAATACGCTTAATTCACTAAAATTGCCTCATTTTTGAAATAAAATGTTTCCAAGACAGCTTCAGCTACACAAATTAATGGCAGAGGAATCAGATCTTCATCCCTTCTGATGCTGTCTCCATTCCTTCAGATATCACAGTTTCTTCATGAGCATGCTGAACACTGCAATGACTTTGGTTCTAGGTACCTGGAAAATGAAAACCACCGCTACTGTTGTTTTAGTTTTTAAAGCCTGGTGATTACCAGTGGGCTACAGGGCTTCGTAGACAAAACACTGCCAGTGGTTCACCTTCTTTAGTACAGAAGGTAACAAAATGACTATACGTAAATCTTCCCTAGTGGTGATAACTTCCAGGAAAAAAACACCAATGAAATAAAGTCTTTGAGGAGTTGTAGGAATTAATGTGTATCTACAAGTTCTTCAAACTAAGCTTTCAATTATTTTTTATTTTGAACTAAACATGTCTCAGTAGTAGGTGTAGGATTCAATTGGGAGGTGGGTAATTTTGAACACCTTCATTTTATGTTCTGAACCTTAGGGGGCAGCTGCTGTATCCTTAATATGTAGTGTATAACTGGTACCTAACTGGTTATAAAATTCTTCAGGGAAAATGATGCTTTAAAAGGCTCAAAGAACTAACACTCAACAAGAAGACAGGAAAAAACAATTTTTCAACATTGTTTCATTGTTTTTAAAAGGGTCAAGACCATTCCACAGAAACGAATCAACCCCTGGGGACCTTTCTTCCAGGGAAGGTGGTTACAGCACAAGGAGGCTTTCAAACAGTGTTCCCTGAGACTTCATTCCAAGTCTGCTTTTTCCTTTTCACATATAATTTCCAGTAGTGAATAAAGCCCTGAGGAGAAACAAACCTAATTGTTTTTACGTGGCCCCCCACAATCACCTACTTGGGTCCAGTGGGAGTCATTCTGCTGACGCACCTCTCGTCGGCCAGCTCCACAACATAGTGGTGGCTGCCCTGCCCTCATTTTGCTTTCACTCTCCACTTGGCAGCAGCATGTGTGTGGGATTTCGCAGGGTAGCCTGCCAACTTTGTAACGAGAGATGTGTCCAACTACTATTGGTTGCTTTCAATTTGTAAGGGCTAAAATAACATTATTTGAAGCTTCAGACAAATGCCAGGAAGGGAAAAAAAAAAAATCTCTGCTGTTGATTTACTGGAACACACTATTATTGAGACGTGAAGGGAAGGAATTTAAAAGGAACAAATTACATGGATTGCACAAGCTATTAATTTTACAATTTGATGAACAAGCCCAGTAACGCATGCTCCAATGTGAGAACATAGGTAACGAGCACCACAATTCACATCCATCACGTCTCTCTTAAACCTATCTCTGCATAACTTCCCACGCTAACCAGCTACTACACTTTCTCAAAAAACAGCTGAATTTCCCCCTCCTTCTCTGTTTGTTGTTTCCAAAATCATTTCCTTAATACAGTCAGAGCACAACTAGTCTAGTCAGATTTTTAGGAATTAAATTCAAGATCATTACAATATACCTAAACTGGATGTTACTGTTATTTAAACCCTAACAAGCACACAAAGCCTTTCTCAAAACATGAACTGTTGCATTTCCTATACACAGTGTCGTACCTCCTTAACATAGTATATCAGCCAGGGTGTCTTATTCAAGAGTCCTCATAGGATTTTTGTGGGTGATGGAGCAGAAGGAACAATGACAAGACTATTAAACAGTGAACCTAATGCTGAACTACAAAGCAAGACTTTGCACAAAGACTAAGTGCCAATTCTGTGCTTCTTGCTCATCAAAATTTACAGCCACAGAATTCCCAAGATATAAAGCAAATTTATAGAAGGAAGACTCTTTCTAAAAACTTGCTAGACAGGTTTTGTAGCAATATTGTGCAAGGTAAGAGAGTAAAAATAACTCATAATATCTAAAGGTAAGAAAAATGTTTCAACCATTTTGGCCAACCGTAAGTTCTGCTCTTTAAATAGGACTCTGGAAATTCTCTTTTTTCTTAGTGTTTCCCAGAGAGTTATCACTCAGCAGCCAGAGAGGACCTCATGTAAGTTTGATATAAAGAATCTTTCCTGGCATAAGACTACTGATTAGAGGTTAGAAAGGTAGTAGGAGTTCATTCTGCTATTTTTAAAACCCTCCTCTGTTGATCCAAAAAACCCACCCCATTTCTAAGAAATTGAAAGTATTCTGATTGATATATTTCGTTTTTTTCAAAAACTTTTCCTCCAAGCTATTTTCCACTGCCAAAAAATGAGCAATTTTTCAAACTAAGTAACTCCTTTGGGGATAATTGTTTTCACATTGTATCAGAGGCTATTTCAGATTCCTTGTGCTCCAGATGGTCCTAAAACGCTACCTCGTATAACTGTGGTACAGATAAAATCCCCACCACCTTGAAGATGCTTTACCTTTTCCCCAGACTGGGGCTGTACCCTCATGCCTTTCATCTACTCCTGCCTTCTACAGCCTTCTCCCCTTGACCCAGTCCCATCGCTGTCACCTCCCCCAGCTCTCCAGGCCCTTCTCCCAGGGCAGAGGCAGTGCAGAGTCCACGGGCAGAAGCTGTGGGAGTATCTCGTGGCTGTCCTCCAGAAAATTTGCCTGCCTTCCCGGAAGATATAGGACAAGCAAGAGATTCTGGAGAAAATACACATCCGTAGGGAAACTGAAACTGGGCTGTTTGCAAGGGCTGTTTGCCCAGCTCTGTAGCAGTGCAGTAAGTTAAACCTGAGGAGGCCATAGGCAAAGATGGATGCTGGTCCCAGCAGCCTTTCTTCATGGCAGACTTTCACTGACAGTTTAGTCTTCAGTGCAGTTCCTATCCTTTTATTTTGCTCATTAAAGTTAATTCAAAATACTGTTAGTACCAAAGATTGACTGCAAATTCCAACCAAGGGAATGTTGTCATGTGTTCCTCCATTCCCTGTGCAGTGGAAAGACTACATATAGTATTGGCATTCTGTTCTAGCAGCACTTTTTTAAACCTGAGATAAGGGCAAGGGTCAGACCTTAACACCAACAAGATAAGTCTGACAATTTAGATACCTCTATCCTGCCAACCTAAGGTTTTGAACTAATCATGGCAATATTCAGTATATCATAAGTACTCAATTAACTCCCCAGATATCTAGAAAAGTTCTGTACATACCACCACGAATATTCTGCCAGAAGAGCCCAAGAGAGCTACTTCACCATGCAGTTATCTCACTCATGACATTTACTGCAAAAATCACTAGTATGAGGTCCTGGTGGAATTCTTTTGCTACTGCATTCCTAGAGTCTCAAAGGCAAAGAATGGGAAGGTTTTCACCCTTGCTAAGAAGAGATCAAAGAGGGTCACTCTGGTCCTCTCCTGGCCTGCCCGCAGATTAGAGTGTGAACATGTAGGTTCTCAGCCCTCTCATTTCCCTGCAAAAAGTGCTGAACTCCCCCTCCAGAAAATCCAGCATGCTCGTACTTGACTAATACTGTATTTGACGTTGTAAATGTGCTCTGTTCTATCATCACTACTTTCTCCACAGTCAGCCCAAGAGGGATCCTTGTACTATTTTATCTCATAAAAATGGAATAGTTTGGCAACAGTATCACTCACCAGCTGTCAGTGGGTTTTGCTTTTTCTCCTTCTAAAGAGAGAAGACATTTTCCAGGTGTCTGTTTTCCAGAAGCCACGGAGTTTGGTGGGGGATTGCCAAAGAAATGCAGCAGACAGTCTTCTAATAGACAGTATACGCAGATCTCCCAGAAACCTGACATTGCCGGAGCAGAACAGCCATTAGCATGTGAACCATGGTGGAACAACAGATAGCTTAACACACAATGGGATGTTACATCAATGTTCAGAGCAATAAAAGAGAGAATAAAAATAGAGTCAGAAAGCTGTATTGTTCAGACTAACTGCAAGTTAAAATCCAGAGCCCAGAGAAAGGCAACAAAGCTGGTGAAGGGTCTAAAGGGTAAGTTCTAGGAGGAGCAGCTGAGAGAGCTGTGCTTGTTTAGCCTGGAGAAGACAAGTCTCAGGCATGACCTTATCACTCTCTACAACTACCTAAGAAAAGGATGTAGGCAGGTGGGGGTCAGCCTCATCTCACAGGCAATTAGTGATAGGACAAGAGGACACAGTCTCGAGCTGCTCCAGGGGAGACTTAGGTAGGACATTAGGAAGAAGTTCTTCACAGAAAGACTGATTAGACATTGGAATGGGCTGCCCATGGGGATGGTGGAGTCACCGTCCCTGGAGGTGTTCAAGAAAAGACTGGGTGTGGCACTTAGTGCCATGTTCTAGTTGAGATGGAGGGGTTTGGACACAGGTTGGACACGATGATCTCAAAGGTCTTTTCCAACCTAATTGTTTCTGTGATTCTGTGATTCACACACACATATTTCCCCTGCTCTCAGTACTGTCCAGTGGGGTCCAGCCCAGGGAAATGTAGTAAGTCAGAGAGAAAGATCACAACATCCACTGTCCCAGTAAGACTTTGGCAAAAAAAGAGAGATTATTTGCCACAATTTGATTCTGCCTCACAAGAAAAGAAAATATTGGAAAAACATGTAGAAGGAAAGGGACTAAGGCAACCACTGAACATTATTAAAGAGCACTTCTTTGTCTCTATAAGGACACCGGGAATGCTTGACAGCCTTTCACAGCCCTGTGCTGCCTTGGTGCATGACTTGCTCCACTGAAACTTTGGTGGAGCAACCTGTTCACTTCCTAACTATTCACAGAAATACTTACTTGCTTTCTGTGTGCCAAGCTAGCCAGCTATCTTAATGTCTGCTACATTGATTAGAAATACCTGAGTATAATTTATTCTAGAGAAACACCATAACACATTCAGAATTGGAAAGACTTGCTTGTTGGTGGGCAGCCCAACATCCCAGAAACGTATGCTTTACTGAATTCATTTTTCAATTAACCCTTGTTGTTGACCAAGAAGAAGTTTTTCCCTGTGAGAATTATCCATAAGGACAGGAATGTTAATGTTTCAGCAGCAAAGATCAGTGGTGTGACACAAGGTCAACCAGTGCTAAAACTAGGCACTCCTGGATGTACAAGGAAATAAGGAAAGAGGACAGCTCCTGGGAAAGATGGAGAAATAGAAAAGCTTTTCTAGTGAAAGGCCCAAAGCCCCAAAACCAGTCTAAAAAGCTGTGGTTACACACTGTGGTACGAGGTAATGAAATAAGAGGGAGGGCGGAAGAAGTGATACTGGAATGAAGCAATCAGCCACACTCAGAAGAAACAGCCACATTCCCGTGTTCTTCCAAACAAACCCAAAACACTTGTAGGGTCTTGTCCAGTTTTGCCCGGTGTGTATAAATTGCAGCAAATATAAATATTATTAAAAACAAAATAAAACAAAGATTAGACTTGCAGTGACAGACTTCTGAATACCCAGCTGTAGAGAAGAATGGGATGGTGCTTGTGAGATAAATATTTTCCAGCTGTAAGTTCTATAACTTCTTTCAGACAGTGCCATCTGCACTTCTCTTCTAGCCTGCAAGACCTGGAAGTTTACTAAAAGCCTGGTAGTGCGACATACAGTCTATGTTGCCAGAGAAAATTCCCAAAGATCAGTATCTTTTGAAAGCTGTAGGGAACAAATGTGGTTTGTAGCCAACCCTGAAGCTGGAAGAATGAAGCATAACATTTTGTGCTATGACAAAATACTTATCACGGTCCTGATGAATATGTGTTTAAACTACAAACACCTATTTGTCAACTATAACAGACTTCTGGTGGTACTGAGAAAAAGCTGTTATATAATTGCAATATGCTCTGCTGCTTTTCTGATTAGAATTGCCTGAGCTCTCTCTTAGCCTATGCTACCAGGGCAAAATCCACACATTTGCATTCAGCAGATTAAGCATCAAGGTTATGGTTATTTCTTTAAGAAACCCTGATCATGGAAACACCACCTCTAGAAAACCGGCAGCGAATTACCCTCGGGTTCAGGTTCATTGCATTTTAAGATTAACCACCAGGCTTAAGGTTTTCTTATGTCTAATTCTAACATTAGACATAGGAATTTAAATTGTCACATGGTTTGAATTATCATTAAAGACATGTGCATGCAAAACACTAGTGAAATACTTTCGATGATGTATATAATTGGTAATGTGCGCATTTGAAATTAGCATTTGGCCTCAAGGATTTTTGTGTGGACTTTGACACTAATTCTTTCTGTGTCTTTGGACAAGACAGCTTGTACTTTCAATTCCCTGCCTTGACAATGACGGGGCCAGCTGTAGTTACCCTACTAGGTACTGCCAGTTTGATTAATTATTGTAATGTCGCTGCAGCTAGCAGCCACAGAGTCAGCTGGGCATTGCTGTTCCTTCACACATGGGAAGTTAGTCATGGTCTCCTTCACAGAAAAAGGAAGTGGGAGAGGACCCTGCACAATCCTGGAAAGCTTTGAACAGCAGCTCTTGGCCTCATTCTGAGAGCAGTCACTGCTGTGTTCTCTTGACATTTTGCCTTTAGCTTATAGCCTCTAGCCATGGCTCTCAAGAGGCACTTAACACTTTTGTGTCAGTGAGTCATCCTCAAACTGTGAGAAAGGAGATCCTAAAGGTTAGGAAGTTGGGAAGGGACATAAGGGGATGTTTCCTAAAATCAAGGAAAAAAACTTTGGAGACAATATTACTAGAGGGAAAGAAGAGAGCAATTCTTTAATGAAAGCTTCCTGGTGCACAAAGTATATAGGTGCATGCACAGTGTAGGGTTCTTACAAATTTATAATGCTACTTAATTATCATATCTAATGGGTACCTCCAACCCAAGAACCTTTAGACCCTGGTACCACCCTGGTACTACCCTCAGAACTGTCCCGTTGGAGCCCCTCCAAGGGTTCTGGGCCTTCTATCTTGTTTTGACTACAATATGTCTTGTTATTCCAGTCCAGATGCATGTGTCCCAAACACAATGTCCTTGCTGCAATCTCATCTTTTGAAAAGACAGTTAAATAGAATTCAGGAATGTGGCACAAACCATGAGAAACTGTTAGCTGCTACTTCAAGTGTGAGAAAGCATATAGCTGTATAAAAATCTACAAATATATAAAATATTAAAATCTACAAATACAAACAAATCCTGAGGCATAAGGGATAACATTCCCTTTTTTCTCCTCACTGGCTTCCCAGGCAATACAGTAAGTGCCTCCAGCATTTCAGCCAGCTGTAAATTTTTTGGCTTCTCTATTTCATTCTCATCAGGTACCTCTTGATTCTGGTCAAGTGATAGCCTTTCCTGTTCACTTTTTACTCTGAAATGAAACAAAACATCTGCAAAGGAATGAGGTTGAAACTAAGTCATTCATGTTCAGGGAGACTGAGAAAGGCTTCCTGAAATCTAACAGGATGTGAAAGTAGCAGCAGCACTTTCAGCAGAGCTACACAAGCCTCTGCAGCAGCAGCTTTTTTTGTTGCAACTCCACAGGCTGCCTGGGGGACTTGAGTTAACTCAAAACACCTCTTCCAGTGACATCTTACACTAGTTCATTGCTTTGAAGTTGTTGCCTCTTGAAGTTATTGGTTGCCAGACATAAGTCGTTCTTCAGGGCTCAGTGTTGGGGTCAGGCTACCTTAATATATTTATCAATGACCTGGAGATCGAGTGCAACCTCAGTAAATTTGCAGATGACACC
Source organism: Sclerurus mexicanus (assembly GCA_013396755.1). NCBI lineage: Eukaryota > Metazoa > Chordata > Aves > Passeriformes > Furnariidae > Sclerurus > Sclerurus mexicanus. The sequence goes on along the minus strand of VWZF01004461.1, from coordinate 2,724,828 downwards.
AAGGTAGGCAGGAGTGTTGATCTGTTGGAGGGTAGGAAGGCTCTGCAGAGGCATCTGTACAGCCTGAATTGATGGGCCACGGCCAATTGTATGAGGTTCAACAGGGTGAAGTGCTGAGTCCTGCACTTGGGTCACAACAACCTCATATAGCACTACAGGCTTGGGGCAGAGTGTCTGGAAAACTGCCCACTGGAAAAGGACCTGGGGGTGCTGGTCAAGAGCTGCTGAATGTGAACCAGTGGAGAGCCCAGGTGGCCAAGAAGGCTGATGGCATTCTGGCCTGTATCAGCAATAGTGTGGCCAGGGCAGTGAACATCCCCCTGTACTCGGCACTGGTGTGGCTGCACCTTGAATACTGTGTTCAGTTTTGGGCTCCTCACTACAAGAAAGGCAAGTGCTGGAGTGTGTCCAGAGAAGCACAATGGAGTAGGTGAAGGGTCTGGAGCACAAGTCCTGTGAGGAGCAGCTGAGGGAGCTGGGGTTGTTTAGGTTGGAGAAAAGGAGGCTCAGGGGGGACCTTATCGCTCTCTACAACTACCTGAGTTTGTATCCAGGTGGGTGTTGGTCTCTTCTCCCAAGTAACAAGTGGCAGGGCAAGAGGAAATGGCCTCAAGTTGCACCAGCAGAGGTTTAGACTGGATATTAGAAAATACGTCTCCACCAAAAGGGTTGTGAGGCATTGGAACAGGCTGCCCAGGGAAGTGGTNACATAAGTCGTTCTTCAGGGCTCAGTGTTGGGGTCAGGCTACCTTAATATATTTATCAATGACCTGGAGATCGAGTGCAACCTCAGTAAATTTGCAGATGACACCAAGGTAGGCAGGAGTGTTGATCTGTTGGAGGGTAGGAAGGCTCTGCAGAGGCATCTGTACAGCCTGAATTGATGGGCCACGGCCAATTGTATGAGGTTCAACAGGGTGAAGTGCTGAGTCCTGCACTTGGGTCACAACAACCTCATATAGCACTACAGGCTTGGGGCAGAGTGTCTGGAAAACTGCCCACTGGAAAAGGACCTGGGGGTGCTGGTCAAGAGCTGCTGAATGTGAACCAGTGGAGAGCCCAGGTGGCCAAGAAGGCTGATGGCATTCTGGCCTGTATCAGCAATAGTGTGGCCAGGGCAGTGAACATCCCCCTGTACTCGGCACTGGTGTGGCTGCACCTTGAATACTGTGTTCAGTTTTGGGCTCCTCACTACAAGAAAGGCAAGTGCTGGAGTGTGTCCAGAGAAGCACAATGGAGTAGGTGAAGGGTCTGGAGCACAAGTCCTGTGAGGAGCAGCTGAGGGAGCTGGGGTTGTTTAGGTTGGAGAAAAGGAGGCTCAGGGGGGACCTTATCGCTCTCTACAACTACCTGAGTTTGTATCCAGGTGGGTGTTGGTCTCTTCTCCCAAGTAACAAGTGGCAGGGCAAGAGGAAATGGCCTCAAGTTGCACCAGCAGAGGTTTAGACTGGATATTAGAAAATACGTCTCCACCAAAAGGGTTGTGAGGCATTGGAACAGGCTGCCCAGGGAAGTGGTTGCATCACCATACCTGGAGGTTTTTAAAAGACAGGTAGATGTGGCACTTGGGGACATAGGTTAGTGGTGGACTTGGCAGTGCTGGGTTAGCCCTTGGACTTCATGATCTTTTCCAGCCTAAATGATTCTACGGTTCTCTGATGCTCCGACATCCAATGTTTGTCAAGAGTGGTCTAATGTGGGGAAAAAAATTAAAAAATCCAGTCTGTTTCTTCCTCTGCCCATATTTAGGATAATTGGAAATTTCACAATTGCCAAATCTCATTTACATTTGTCCCACATTCCTGGCCAGCTAACCTTACTGCAGACCTCAGACAGAGTAGATTCAGCTCACATCCAGATATGCATTCATCGTGACCTTCTGTTTGTAGCAGTGTTGTGACAGCTGGTCCTTGTGTCAGGACTAACCAGTTGGGGAGAGCAGTGGGATATGTCAAAGGAGATACTGTAATGCTGGTTTTGTACTAAGGAAATTAAGGATTATGTTTCAAGTACAGCTAAATTGTGCCATCTCTTCAACATGCATATAAACACTTATTTTTCCCTGTAATTTCCCACTTGTACTGCTCTGCAATTTTAAAACTTTTAATCAAGCCCTGACCACAAGTCTCTACCTGAAAGCAACTTTGCCTTCTCCCTCCAGTGTCAGAAATGACAACACCTTCATCAAACACAGGCTTCCAGTCTGCAACCTTCGGCCAAGCTGTGGTGCCTTCCTGTGCCTGAAGCATGCTGATGTTCTGTGGCATCAGCTATGTTATCTTATTACAGGCGAGCTCACAGATTTCACTGGATGGGCTTTCCATAGGATTTTATCCAAAAAAATACAAAAACCGGACACTTCGCTCTCTGAAACACATTGTGAATAGAAAAATAAATCACTGGTCCACCTGCTTTATTAAAAGCAGGATTTAAACCTCATGGTTTACTTTTGAACCCAACCTGCTTCAGCACACACTGTTTGCTACTGCTGAAAATAGGTGCCTCTAACTCAGTGACTTTGGAGGTCGGTGTGCTCCTCAGTGACCCAGCTGAGACCTGCCCAGAGATCTTGAGGCCAAAACGTTTCCAAACACTCGAGTGAGAAAACACAGCTTAGGACCCAGATTCCTGTCCAGCCTTGGTCAGGGCTGAGCTGCAGGTCCGGAAAGCTTATCAATTGATGCCAAGAGTGATTTAATCTGTGACAGTGTGTGGAAACTGGCTGTGCAAGTGCTGTTGCAACATACAGTAAGGGCAGCAAAGGCAGCAGGAGTACTACCAGCACTGTGCTACCACAGCAGTTTCTGCCAAGGAAAATCCCCATAAAGAGCATTTACAGACATCCTCTGACAGAGGTTGGTTAAAAACATGAATAGTAAATGAGATAACTGGAGGTTCCCGAGGGCAGCTGTGGTTATTCCCATGCCTCGCAGATAAGGCTGGGTGTGACCGCTAGCCAGGAAAAAGGAGGAGGTGATATCAAATAGAGGAAGATCCACTTTTTCCATGACCCAGGCACTTTTCCCAGGACAGGAGAGAGCAGAAATTAGAAGCGGGTTTGCTCTTAGAGAAGAGCTTAATGGCAAAGGGAAAATGCTTTGTCATACATACCGTGACTCAGTAGAAAATGTTACTTCTGTGGAAGTAGCTGGAGAACACAGGCAGAACACAGCTGTGAGTCAGGAAAATCTGGGCTTTGGGCTGCTGCCTTCACCTTCCTTCAGCTTTCATTTAGCAATTTGAGCATTAAAGAATAAGTAGATTGCTTATAAAGAGATACCTCATATTGTCTTGTGTAGCTGGGATGGATGTAGATTGCACAGCAGAAATGGAAGTAGAGAAGACATTATTCCTCTTTCTGTGAAGTGCTTTTTAGCACTGATCTTTCTGTAGCAGCTCCAGTAGTATGGTCATAAGCAAAATGGGATGGTGAAACACAGATGAACCCTTCAACATGTACAGTAGTTTAAATTCATGGTAACACAGACCTGGATCACCAGCTTTTCCACAGAGGAAAATAAAAGTGAGGAAGAAAAACTCCTGTCACCACAGCCCTATACTCTGTGGTGTTTCTAGGGGAAGATCCCTCCAGAAAGATGATATACCTTCTAATAAATCATGTGTTAGCTTTTCTGAGAACCAGAGCAAGGACACTGGAGCAATGGAGTGTGTTTCCAAAATGATTGCCTAATTTGACCTTTCATCCCATGGAGTGAAAAAGAAGATAAGATTCATCCACAAGAAAGACATGGTGAGGACAGGATGTTATCCAAATGCTCTCTCCTGTGTGACTCACTTAAGTGGTGCTGCAGAGCAATGAATGGTACCTGAGTACCTGAGTACTAATCATAATATGAGTTTAAAGGGGTTTTTCAGACTTTTAGCCCATCCTTCTCACCTTTTAGGAAATGTTAATGTTTCCTAAACCCTTCAGATGGGCCTACAGAGTGTTTTGGGTTTTTTCACACTTTGATGTTACACAACAGTCCGGAGAACCTACCCAGAAGTAAATCTCACATCAGTGGCAGTCTATAACTCGCTGGCAAGTTATATAACTCACCAGAACTACCACCCCCTACTCCACCCTGGTTTTATAACCCAAGATACTGGCAATAGGCAGCAGGTAAATAGGAAAGAGAACCTAGGTAAAATAAACAGCCTAAATAAAACTTAAATATAATTAAATAGCAGAAAAGGGAGAGGTGACACACAGTGACATTGAAGGTAGCTGTCATTACATGATCTAGTCACCACAGAGACCTGGCTAATTGCAAGATGTTTGTGGATCATTTGTGTGACAGACAGCATGAAAAGGTAGGGTTTGGTGAAGACAAAATGATGCTCTCATGAATTTGAAATACTGTAATGTGTAAAACTGTGAAGTCTCTTATTGACTGGATGGATTAATGGATTTACTACAAGTCCATGAAACTCCAGCTGGGATCTGCAGTGTTATTTTCATCACTGTATTTGGTTTAGCTGAGTTGGACTTCATTTCTTCACAGCAGCCCTCACAGTGCTGTGCTTTGCATTGGTAGCTAGAAGGGTGTTGATAACACACCAGTGTTTTGGTTACTGTTGAGCACAGTGTCAGTACTGTAACATTCCTTCCCCATTCGAGGGCAAGATCCTGGGAGGGGACACGAGTAGGTCAGCTGACCCAAACTAACTAAAGGGATATTCCATACCGTATGATGTCAGTTCAGATATAAAAGCTAAGGAAAGGGGCAAGAAGGGGGCATTTGTTGTTTCCAGTGGCTGCCTGCTGAGAAACCACTACACATGTGGAAGCCCGGCTTCCTGGGACATGGCTGGACATCGCTGACTAATAGGAAGTGGAGAATAAACCTTGTTATTTTCTGCTTTGCTTGTACACATGCAAATTTTCACCTTTTGCTTTCATAAACTGCCTTATCTCTACCTACAAGTCATTTTCCATCTTACTGCCTCCCCTGCCCGGCTGGGGAGTGACAGAGCTGCTCGGTGGGCACTTTGCATCCAGCCAAGGTCAACCCACTACAGTCAGTCATACTGAACAATCACTTTCCTTTTTGCTGTTTTACTTTTTTAAGCCTCGTTGCTCAGTACTCTGACATTTCCTCAAATTAAAATGGACGATACTGATAGGTTTTTCTCACAAAATTTCTGCTGACAAACCCTGACGACATGTCAGAACAGCCTGTTGGTGTTGGGCCGCCGACAGACGATGAGCCAGGAAACCAGCTGCAGGAAGCGTCAGCGGTCCTTACAGATGAAGTTCGAGGAGTGAGTTAAATTCGACTNTTCATTTCTTCACAGCAGCCCTCACAGTGCTGTGCTTTGCATTGGTAGCTAGAAGGGTGTTGATAACACACCAGTGTTTTGGTTACTGTTGAGCACAGTGTCAGTACTGTAACATTCCTTCCCCATTCGAGGGCAAGATCCTGGGAGGGGACACGAGTAGGTCAGCTGACCCAAACTAACTAAAGGGATATTCCATACCGTATGATGTCAGTTCAGATATAAAAGCTAAGGAAAGGGGCAAGAAGGGGGCATTTGTTGTTTCCAGTGGCTGCCTGCTGAGAAACCACTACACATGTGGAAGCCCGGCTTCCTGGGACATGGCTGGACATCGCTGACTAATAGGAAGTGGAGAATAAACCTTGTTATTTTCTGCTTTGCTTGTACACATGCAAATTTTCACCTTTTGCTTTCATAAACTGCCTTATCTCTACCTACAAGTCATTTTCCATCTTACTGCCTCCCCTGCCCGGCTGGGGAGTGACAGAGCTGCTCGGTGGGCACTTTGCATCCAGCCAAGGTCAACCCACTACAGTCATACTGAACAATCACTTTCCTTGTTGCTGTTTTACTTTTTTAAGCCTCGTTGCTCAGTACTCTGACATTTCCTCAAATTAAAATGGACGATACTGATAGGTTTTTCTCACAAAATTTCTGCTGACAAACCCTGACGACATGTCAGAACAGCCTGTTGGTGTTGGGCCGCCGACAGACGATGAGCCAGGAAACCAGCTGCAGGAAGCGTCAGCGGTCCTTACAGATGAAGTTCGAGGAGTGAGTTAAATTCGACTTCGCAACCACTAGGCATGCACGCATACTCACGAGTCAGACTCCTGGCTCAGTCCCTGCTTTCTGATCTGCCTGAGCAACACAGTTTCCAACCCAGACTGCCGGAGGTCATCCAAGGACCACTGTGACTTCAGTGGTGTCTCTCCTGGGTGCAGCTGTGCACGCAAGCTCGAAGCTGCACGTACCTTCTGTTCTTATGAGTCTGCTCTGAAAAGTAGCCCTCTCTTAGTGCTAATTAAAACAGAGGTTGTAGTTTACCATATTTTAAGGAAGGATCTATGCAAAAAAAAAAAAAGATAGCCATAATCCCTCCACTCCCACATTACTTATTCCCATCCCTGTTCATCTTCTTCCCCCTCTCTTTTGTTTCCTCTCCATCAGCAGCACAGACATGAACCAGATCTGGAAACTGTTTCATCTGAAATCCATACTCACCATCTGTTTCTGTTTACTGGGGACTTTTCATTAAGTTGAGCACACATCAAGATTCAGTCTAAGGAAAAATTCCATGGACTATTCACCAGTCTACTGATTCACTTGCACTGCCATTCCTTTGCTTTGGTCCAACACTGCTCCCCAAAACTTCAAAAAGAAACTGCAAGAAAATATCAAGGAAACAAAAAAACCCTTGAACAAATCTTCACAGCCTTTTGTTTGGTAGGTAGTTGGAAATTTATGTCCCTGTGTAGCTCTTATTTGTCACCCAAGGCTGGTGTATATCGTATATCATCACAAGCTCACTGATACAAGTGGCTATCCTTAAACCCTGAAAAACATGACAGATTGGAAGGAAAGACTGACAAACCACCTGAGAGTCTTCTGGAGGATGACATGGAGCTGAGGTTATACCAGTTGTCCCAAATAGCTCTAGCCTTTTATTTTACCATTTGATAATAGGGTCAAATCTTTGCAGTCTTTCCTAAGCACGACAGCAGTGCCCAAAGAATGAGTTTGGTCCCGCTGGAGAAGGACATCGGCTGTAAGGCACAACAGCAAAGCAGCAAGTCATAATGCTCAGGTGTAAAAAGGACCACACCGTAGTGAGTTTAGGCTCCCAGTCAGCCCCTGGTCTTGCCCTGAGGGTAGATCACCCATTCTCTTGGGCAGGACTCTCACCTCCTTACCTGTGATGTTTGTGAGGTTTGCCAAGGACAGTGCTCTAAGAAGACAAGGGCTCGTACTGCCAGGACCACCACATCAGCCTGGGCATCAGCACCGAGAAGAGCAAAGGAAGCACCTTGGCTTCAGAAACCCAACCAAGACCAGTTGTAACAACCATGGGAGATGGCCCTATTGCTGCAATTCATGCTTCTGAAAATCTCTGCCTACTAGTTTACTAGTTCCCCAACACACTAGGAACATCACTGAATGGAGAATCCCAGACTCCCTCACACAACTGAAGACTCTGAATGCAGCAAAGAGGAATTCTACTTTTCTTGAAATATTTTCAATTCTTGAAAGCTATTTGACTTTCATTTACCCTTACTGTGCATGAGTACCATCAATGGCAGAAAAATAAAAGAAATATTTGAGATTTTGCTGAACAAAATCCACCTATACTAGACTGGTGCCAGCAAAGATGTTTCCTCAGTTAAGCGGGGCCTGAGGTCCTTACACTTGCTTGAGAGGATGTTTAACTTTGCTGTGACAGAAATGTTCTCTGCATATTTTATTTTTAAATAAATTAGCGGTTCTGTGTTGCATTTTCCTCCTTAAAAGAAATTTATCTTCAGGGAAAATGACTACAGGCACACTGAGGGCAAGCATTTATCCACAGGCTCAAACCCAGTAAAGCAAATGTAGGAATTTATTATATATTTAGCCTCTTTCTCCCTGGGATGCTTGTTTAATGCATGGTATGAGCAAGGCAATACAGCTGTTGCACCCTCCTGTTAGGATTCATGCTGTGAAATCACCTGCAGCACAGAACAGAAGTGAACAAATGGGATTAGCTAATTGAGTTCCCCCCTTTTGGAGACTGGAAGATAGAGTAGAAAGGTGGTGAGTTTGTCTGAGGTGAGGATCTCTTCACCCTTCCCATCTCTAGGCAGACCCTTCCCCTTCGACAGCACCGTGCCCTGGCACACAGGCTGGTGCAGCAGCCTGCGCTTCCTCTGCCCTTTTGTCCTAAGGGTTGGCAAGGGTCCTTCCTTTCCATCTTGGAGCACAGTAAAGATAGCATTTCCTTATCTAACTTGCACGGCAGCCCCAGTATGTTATCTGCATCTACAAGCCCAAAGGAGAAGGCAATGAAAATGTTTGTCAAAGCAAGATCCATTCAATGCAGGGCCTGAAGTGGGTCTTTTTTGCGGTGTGAGGGTCAGAGGGATGTGTTTTTCCAGCTCTAAGAAAGCCCAGAAAATAGTTCCTGTAAACTTGCCTGAAATGACAGTGAAAATAGATGAAAGATAAAGCACTTTCAAACTGGAAAACTTTACCTTCTTTGTTTGCCAAGATCTTCTTTTCTAAAACTACGTAAGCAGCCAGGCCAAAATGAAAATGGGGTTTGAATTGTTTGGGGGGGTTTTATCTTTTTTCATTCTTTAAATTTCATTTTAAAAATATGTATTAACATATTTATACATATATTTTTATATGTATATATAAAGAATAATAAGCAAAATTTGTTCTCTAAAACTATGCATGTAAAAAACAAGTAAGTTTATTTTGGTGTTTTGCTTTTTTAGGACTGGGGCCTGGAAATGTCTTTTCTCAGAAGACTTTGAAAGCGATTCACATTCCAAAAGCATTTACAAATTACAGTTTGTCCTGTTTGTTTTTCAATAAAATATGAAAAATACATTTTTAAATGGCAGAAGTGATTTACCAGCACAAACCATTTAATTGTCAGGCAAGAGCCATAGGCTAGTAACATTACTGTGAAGCCTGTAAAAAGGATACCGTGAAAAATGAACCATTATGTGGCTCATTTAGCTTACAGCTGTTCTGCATTCTTATTGAGTGGTATTCTGTGTCAAAGAATGACAGCTTTAATTTTCTTTGCTTGTTGCTCTGTTTAGATCACTTTGACGCAGATTATCGCTTTTACAAGAACATAGTCCAGCTGGAGGGCAAACATCTCTCCTAATAATTTTTCTTTCTTTTTTTTTTTGTTTTTCCTTCACCGTGTGCAGCAGCACCGCAAAGCCAAGGTATATAACTTGGGTTTATAGCAGGTAATTAGATATCTTTAGATATTCAGGTGTAAATTTTGGTTCCTAAATTACAGGGCTGTAATTCTAGCTTAGTCCAGAGAAAAGGATTTCATGAGGTAATAAATGAAACAGTGACTGGATTAAGAAGTATCAAAAAATACATTCAAAGCATAGATTCTATTTCAATGGATATTAGGCATATATTTCATCTCCTGTGTGCATTTAATTGTTGTCTTGAACAAAGGCTAACTGAAGTGGAAGCTTCCCTGACCTTGAGCCTATGCAGTCTGTGCTTACTGAAGCCTTTTCTTGCAATGCAGCCAATTACACTGATGTGACTGATGCTTCTGGTTGACACCCATCAACCAGAAATCAGGACAGCGAAGTCTGACCCAGGAGTTGTAACACCTATCAAACTGCCACACCTGGCAGCGCATCCTCAACTGGCCTTCTCTTATAAGGGGACTTTGGAAAAGACCTTGTTGACTATGTGGCATCTCAGACCAGACTGTCCTGAAAAGGCCCCGTGCCACCTAGTTTCAAGCTCTAGGCTGTTCCCTGCCTTCTTGTGCAGGGAGACTGTCCTGCATCCATCATCACTGACAGTCATTCCCCTGAGAGATAGTCAAGGGAAAAGACAGGACCAACCTACCACGGACTGCTGGTGTTTTTCCAGCAATGCTAATAAAGGCTGACTCTCCGACGTAAGCATGAGACAACACAACGAAGGAGGTAGCTGGCACTTTGGGTAATGTAACCATGTCTCTGCTGGGGTGCATGAGAAGGACAGGTCCCAGCACTCTGTCCCAAACATAGGCTGTGCCTCCCAGTGGTGTGCCCAGGCAGCGACCCTTATCTCTTGAAGTGGCACTGGTCTTCGCAAGGTAGTGGTGGTCAGGTCCAGCACTGGATTCAAGCCCCTCCACAGGAGTCCTTGGCACCTCGGAGGTAACACAGTTTTCCTTTCGCTGCTTCTTGGGTGTGGTGCAGCGGCACTGTCTCCAAGCTATGTTGCATCCTCCACTAAGACAGACAAGATGCAGCCAGAGGGCTCAGGAGGGGAGTACAGCCAGTCCACCCAGAAAACATGGATCAGATAAGGGAAAGTCTTTGGGATCCAAAACAGAAGATAAACACAGCAATCACACTGCAGGAGACAGATACAGAGACCACTTGCAACTGAGCGCTCCTAGAGCTGAAAGGAGACATTGGAAGGGGTAGCAAGGGTGCATTCAAGAGGTGATCCTCAAAGACCAGAGGGTTCATAAGAGGATGCGGTGCCAACTTTTAGCCACTCAGAGTATCAGTCCTACTAACTATAGCTGTGGTGAGAAAGAAAATGTGTCCTGACAGGAAACGTGCGTGATATAAAGACATTATCAGAGGCAAACATCTGCAGCTGATTGGGGTTATTACTTGTAAGACAGTTACAGTTTTGCCCATAGAGGAAAAGAAAAACTTGAGCGTAAGAGAACTGGAATAAAGCATTTGGGGTTCCTCTTCCGTACAGGCACAGACACGTTGCGGCTTTCACTTGCGGCCTCCCTCGAAGTGTCCGCCTGCCAAGCAATCACACTTCTCTGTTGTGACAGCCTCGGGTGTCGCGCTATGCAACTGGAAGTGCGCGATGGCTTCCCCAGGATGATGCATCTTCCTCCAGCACATGCGTAACTGCGCTGGGTCTTTGAGTCACCGGGGAGCTGCCTGCCCATCCACTCCTTTCTGCCTCTGGGCAAGGAACACAGGGCATTTCCAAACAATTCTGAGATTTATTTTTTTTTTTCCTGGGGAGGTTCTTGTTTCGTTTCTCGGAACTGCGTCCCTGCCCATGGCTGGGCTGGGAGAGCAGGGCATCTGCCACATCTGCATCATGGGTCACCCATGCCGTGAGGATGGTCTCCTGAGAGGCAGCAGATCGCAGGGTACCAGTAGGCAGAAGGACATCCCTTGGCTCTCAGTGCAATGCTGAAACAGTGCACTATCAGGGAAAAGCTGCATGTTTTGCATGTATATACATGTTTTGCATGTATAGCTGTCCTGCACCTTGCAGATGCCAAGACTTCTTTGCCCATATGAAGAGAACTGCAACATGACTCAATAAAGGCTTATATTTAGGACAAGCTTAGGGAAAGCTGAGCCTTAGTACCTCTTTTGCATTAGAAACAACAGGTGTATCTCAATACCAAAAGTATGTGAAATTTTTCCTTTCAGATACAAACAAAAGCAGTGAATAAGATACCATTTCACATGAAAATATCTTTTAAATTCCTCAGATTTCCCTTGTATGTTTATTTTTTGCCTGCTACTCCAATGTAAAAAAAAAAAAAGCCATTAAAAATATATTTTTCTGGGCATCCAATTATAATATTTCTGTTTAGCTCAGAAAAGTATCAGCCTGGTCATTGCACATGTATTTTTGTGTTAATAATATGTCTAGTGGACTAAGAGCCAAATTACCTGAATTTATTTCAGTGGAATGACATTGGTAGCAAACTGAGTTACAACTGAGAAACAGATCTTTCCTGCTAGTCTCGAGGATGAATATGCTTAAAGAAACAATTACCTCTGTCCCCTAGAGATGGTCCTACCATCTCACGTAGGCTACATGGAGAAGAAGACGAGTTAGGAGAGAGAGCTGAGTCAAAATGCTGTTGCTGACTCTGCTCAGGCTAAAGCCCCATCTTTTGCAAGTACTAGAATTCCATGATGCAAAAATAAAAGTTAGGTCAGTTTTGATTCTCCACTTCATTTCACTTTCTAAATGATTTAGGAGAGGCTGTGCCATTGAACCTGTCAAAAAAAATTCAATTTTGCTGACCTCTTTAGCAAATCTGGGCTTCTCCTGACCTCATTTTTTCCTTCTTCTTCTCTTTAATTCTCTTTTGATTCTTTCCCATCCCCAATCCTTTTCTATATTCTAATTCTGCCTCTCGTCACTTCTTTTGGTTCATTACTCAAAGATTCTCAGCAATCCTGCAAAATACTGTGAATCTTGTGAAAACTATATTGAGGACATGAGTGAGAAAGACAACCAATAAATAATCTGCCAAATTCTTCTCTATCAAAAGGTGGTCATTGCTGCTGCTAAGGTGGGACACCCCAAAGAGATGGCAAGCCATATTCTGTCATGTCCCTGCATGTCTTCCCTGCAAGGCTCAGAGCCTGGAAAGAACACCCTGGTCCTCAGGCTTCTTTCCTGCCTGGCACCTACATGTATGAAATAATCCTGTTGTAAAGGTCTGTCTTAAGAGCGTTTTGGGTTTTGAGGACTTTTTCTTTCTTTTCTTTTGCTTCTCGCTCCTGTGATGGTGTCTGGGAACTTCTTTGTTCTAATGGAGCATGGGATCATTCAGGTGGAAGGCACCTCTTGAGGTCACCTAGACCACCTCCTTACTTAAATTCAAAGCAGATAAAGTTGCACAGAGTCTCATCTGGTCAAGTTTTATATAGCTCCAAGGATGGAGATTTGGCCTCTGGGCACCTCTGCCAGTGCTGGACCAATCCCCCTGCAAAACATTTTTTTGGTTAGAAAATTTGTTGCATGGTGAGGAAGCACTTTCTCATTTGAAGGACACATTTCTATTCCCAGATAGGTTAGTCCCACCTGCTCATTGGCATCCTCTCCGGTATTTATACTGCTAATAAGAAGCACTCTTGATCCCCACTAAGGCTTTGTTTTGCTAGACTAAATACAGTGTCCACTTTCCCCTCCTTTCCAGCACAAAGTCCTCCATTCTGCTGACCACTCTGGGAACCCTTCAGTCTCAGTTCATGTTTGTTTATCAGAAGCAAATCAGAAGCATATGCAAAATTTAAATGAAATCTCATGAATGTCTTTGAATCAGGGCAGTAAGCTTCCCTCTTTTCTGCTGGATATACCTCACCTGACCACTCTAAGACCACATTAGCAGCACACTTGCCATACACAACAGGGTCCTTCTTTCCACAGCTATTTCTACCCAGCATACTTGCTGCCTTCACAGCACCCAGTTCATGAATTCCTTCCTCACCAGTACTTATTAACACTCAGCAGCGCTTTCTCCCTTTCAGCTAGCTCTATGCACACGTAATCCGTGTTTCTCACAGCTCCCTTATCGCTGCATCCCACAAGACTCCACGGAAAGGCTTAATTGAGATGCCCAGGAAGGAAGCATATGTTTCCTTTTTGTAGCAAACAGCTTCTCAAATTGGTCTAACACAATCCAACTGCATAAAGTCATGTTTCATTTTATACGTTTGCCTCCCAACTTCTATTTGCCTTTCAATAAAAGTTTTTCAAGAGCTTTGCATACTTATGCAGTGAACCGCAGAAGACTGCCTGGGTCACCTCCTCTCCCCACCTGTTTAACTAAGGGGCCCAGGTTTGCTTTTCTTCATATGTGTGTTATTGTCCTTTCCTGAGAAGTTTGAAACTAAGAAGACTTCCTACCAGAGATGTGCTTTCATGTAACAGTCCCTCCAAAATTCAGAGGTACACTTTGCCTCAGTAATCCAGGAGTTTTCTGGGGGAAAACAAATGAGATTCACTGTACCTTGAAGAGCAGAAGGGCCAGAAAAATTATGAAATGCTTGAGATCAAAAATTACTTATGATTATCTCAAAAGCATGCAACAAGACACAAATTGAGCAATAGTTGGCAGGATTTTCATAGCTGTGGAGGCAGGAATTTCTTCAACTATATCTCTGTTGGCAGAGCTGATCTGTGGGGTTGTGGGGATACAAAGCACTGCCATAGCTCTGCAGTTTTGTTTCCGGAGTTACTAGATGGAAAAACAGTGATGAGAAGAGCTGAAATCATGAATGAGGAGTTAGCTACCAATAGCAGAGATTTCAATTTTCTTCTAATCCCTTTCTTTGCTGAGACATATCTGGTTATCCCGTCTTATTATTCTTTTCAATCACAATTCCCAGCAAGACAATTACCAGCACTGTTTTTACAGTATCCGTAGCTAAAACAGTTTTGCAATATGGGGAATATAAATGACATGCACTTTCAATTCCTTGAAAACTTGAGAGGCAAAAATCCCTTGGTACAAGAGGTGCCTATACAAGGAAATATTTTAACCTGTACACTCTATGAAATCTAAATGTAGAAATAGATTTTTAAACAGGTTTTAATGTGATATTCCACATTTAAACAGTTTCGCTTTCTAAGCTCAAATACAGTCGTAAATGAAATCCCTGAAACATTTAACATATTCCTGCCATGCTGCATAAAATTCTGCCTGAAAGGAAGGTAACTACATCTGCCAGCATCGTGTGTGCTGAGAAATGTGGGCTGCAGCTAAAGGGTTCAGACAGCACCCCCTAAAAAAGCTTTGCCTGAGGAGAGCCCTGGCTCAGCAGACATCCTCGTCTGTCCCACTGCTGTGTGCGCCCCACGCCACCATCCGTGCCAACAGGATTCCTCGGGAACATGGCACTAAGTCCCTGTTTGCTGTTCTTCCACATCTAAGATAATGCTGTGAAAGGAGCTGGGGAATTCAATATGTGAACAGAAACACAGGATCAGGAACAAGTCCAGGCCATGTGAAGTGCCCAAGGCGATTGTCCGGCTCCTTTCAAAGCCAAGGCTAAAACTCACACCAGAGACCACCTCTCTGCCAGTTTCCCCAGTGCAGAGTGGGGTGTGAACATAGTTGCTGTGTGTTCCACAACAGGGAGAGGACCTGACTCCCCCGCACTCTGAGTCTATAAAACCCCATGCTGAGTTTTCAGCAGCTTTGCTATGAATCAGCTCAAGGCAGCTTGAATCCAAGGAGCGGGAATGCTCTCCCCTCTCAGTGGGTAAACCATCTCCGGTATCCCGGTATTCCCTCACTCCTGTTACTGTCAGTATAGCTGACACACAGTCCTATAGCTGACTATACCAGTGTACTGCAACTCTGTCTATTGGATAGGTATGGGACACAGCTGAAGAAATCATGCTCCTTTTTCACATATCACATGCAATACCACAAAAAGGAACATCCTAGGCAATAGCTGGTTTGGGGGAAAACATTTGGTGAAACAGAACCTAAGTGCAAGAGAGGGGCTTGAGAGTGCTGAGGATACAAAAAGTGTACAGATCAGCAGGGAATAAATAGCAAACTTCAGAAGCATCAAGAGACGCAGCACTGCGGGATTAGAGATTCCTACAGACATCAGGAGGAGCTATCCAGGATAAGGCCCTTACTGAACAAACTAGAAGTGTTGCAAACTTTTTTTTCAAATTAAGAAAAAAAAAAAAGGTAATCTTCACAGTCCAAGAAGGTAGCAATTCCTCCTTTCCTGGTATGATCCAACTTATTTTCCTCCTTGTGGTATCTCTAAAAAATAGATCTATTTCTTACTACGCTAGCCTTGGTTCTGATGGTACTGCTTTTAAAAAGGTTTTCTCAAAGCCTGATGAAAAGAAGCTGAAGCTCAGAAGAGAGAGAACAAATTGTACAAATAGTAGGATGGATGGTAGAAGCCATTTCCCAATTTTTTTATCTTCCCTTTACATATGAGACAGTGGCAGTCCCATCATGAATTCAATAGAAATGTTGCCACTGAGTTCACACTCTGACAGTAATTTTACCATGCCTTTGAGGAAGTTTTAACACAGCTTTTGTCTGTGTGACACCGATCTTAACCTTCTGAGAAGCAAATATTTTCATTACCTCTGTGACTGGTTCTCTGAAGTTACTTGCAAACATTTTCTCCAGAGGGACACAATAAGGAAGATAGGAAACTTGAAACATAATGTAATGAAATTCTAGAGATGTTAAAGCAGCCTTCCATGCATTTTTTTATAATCATCGGAAGCTAGAAAAGTCAGCTTTGTTTTCTTGACTGTTTGCAGGATTTTTCTTCTGCAGAGGTTTTTGGTAGACCCAAGAGCACTGGAAGCTCTGGTTAAACCATATGTTCACACATCAACACTCCTTTCAAAAGCTCTGCTTTCCAGAGGTTGGAAGCCATGAAATTTGCAAATCTAAAGGGTCTTGTAACCCCATCACATTGCCTAGAAGAAAAAAATTGCCAGCTATGGACTTACCTATTCAGATGAGAAAACATGCAGTGACTGTGGCTGCAAAACTCTCCAGCGTGACTCTCTTTGCTCTTTCATCAGGCAAGAGAAGTCCTGTCAAAGTCAGTGGAGTTACAATAGTTTAAAACATGTGCAATGGCTTTCCATGAGCAAGGGGGTAGAGCTGACCAAAAAGAACCCTCAGGGAATAATAATAATAATAATAAATATATCCAAAACATTGTCTGGAATTGAAAGCAGGTGGAGAGACAAAAGTCTTCATGAATTTAAACTGAATTTAGCTACTAGCTTTGTCTGTTAATAAAAAGTGATGATCACACCAACATCTTAAAATTTTTCTTTTTTTAATCTGTTTTCGAGAGTATGCACTGCTTTGGAGGTGTGAGAGGTGACTGTCATTTTGAGATGAGGTATAATATTTTTCATGCTCAACACAAAACCACAGTGATTTGTGTTACTTGTTATTGACATTGTCCCAGGACTCAGGCATTGCAGCTTGCTCCTTCATGATGACACAAGCATTTGGGCAGACAGTCACTTAGATCAAAGAACAGATCCTAATGAAAACTATTACATTCCTTTGGTGGCTTATTTTCCAACTAGATCCCCTCCCCAGACTGACATAATGGCTCAAACACCAGTGCTGACACACATGGGAGGTGGTGAGAAAGAGTGACTCGTGGCACAAGTCAGACTACAGACCGGCAGTGACACTCTTAACACATTTGTGCCCAATTGGTAGCATGTTCCCACTTCCCAGGACACAGCAGGACTCATTGAAAGAACTTTAAACTAGACTTGAATAATAAGTTAGCCTGGGGGCAGCACACGAATGTGTGAATCTATGTTTCTATATGAGCTGGTAACAGTTGTGGAACCACATGCTAAATGTTGGGCAGAAAGCAGCAGATTTCACTAAATAGCCATTTGGCACTGAGGTGAAATGGGAGATTTAGCATGCAGCTGGTGACAGCGTAGCAGTCTCCAGAGAATGTCTTCTATATGACTTTAAAAAAAATGGTAGAAAAGACAATTACAGAAAGCAGTAATTTTACAAAATTTTACAAAATGTAAATTCTGACCAAGGCCTTTGCTCTCTGTTCATGTTTGACAATAGTTACTGTATTCACAAGGAATAAAAAAAAAAAATACCCTTTGCTGCCTTCACATAAACATGTTTTGAAAGTCTAGGCCCTTTCAGATTGCTGCCAAACCCAGACAAGAAGTATCAGAAAAAAGCAGACCATAGAAATCTCAAGATTCGAGCATTTGTAAGTAACAATGCAGATCAAAGTAAGAGCAGCGAGGAGTGAGCGTTGGTGATGCTGAGCTAAAGCACAAAGGGAGATACCCAACTCCACGTCCTCTCCACACCAAGACTGCCATTGTCACATGTGCCTTCAGGCACAGGGAAGGGCTGGAGGGGTGGTTTCGTATCCAAGCAGTTCAACTTGACTGCTTCTGGTTTTTGTTTTTAGCTTTTGGTCTTGCATGTATTTTTAACATCAGCAGGGGAAACAGAGCACATCCTGCATTGTGAAGGAGTTATACCAGGGGACTTTACAGCAAGAAGTGCCTGACCAGAGCAGGCAGAGCTGTGGTGTTCCCCTACCCGGCATGGACAGAGAACCTGTCAAGGAAGGGGTGTGAGAGAGTTGATGTGTTGCTGAGGAGCTCTTGCACCAGCCCATAAGAAACTCCAGGGAGAGGAGCTTTTCCCTCTCAGAAAGCAGGCAGCTCCGCCAGGCAGCCAGGACCCTTTGCCAGGGGGGATCTGACACCCTGTTCTCCTGAGTTTCACCACACAGAGCAGCTCTTCCTCCTGAAAGGCAGCCCGTGGAGGAAGCGAAGCCTTTCCCCATGCCCAGGCTTACTCAACAGCTCTGATGTCACCGTGCTCCCTGGAATCACTTTTTCTTTCTGCCTAAGGTCTGAATTTCTTGTACTACATACTTGAGCAAACTTCCCCTGGAATCCCGCTCAACCCACTGAGGTGGCACACAGGCTCTTGATCTCTCCTCATGGTGACAAAAAAATGGTTCACTTTAAGAGGAGGGGTAGGAGAACATCTTGGCTGAGATTCTTCTTAGGAATTGGAGGACTTTCCTGTAAAGGAGTAAATCTGGGTTCATAATCCCTTTAAAAAGGGAAGGGATATGATTCAACATCTCCCACATCCTGGTTGAGCAATCTAAACAAAAAGCATCAGACCCTCTAATTGGCCATCTGAAGGAAAAACCTAGTTGGACCTAGACCACTAAAATCCTCTGGTGGTGGGATCAAAGTCTGTATAGCCAACCTGGTCCCCAGGATACTTGTGCTTCATCAGAGTGGGAAGAGTGAATACTGTAGATCCAGCACAACCTATTAATGCTATTACAGTCCACTGGTGTGTAATCAGAAAGGGCTCCTGCTATGGTAAGTACGTTACCTCTCACAAACTCAGTTTAAAATAGTGAAGGAGTTTGCTAGAACTCATCCTAAAAGGAAGAAAGACCCAAAACCCCCAATGGGTAAGGTACTGAGTAGCGATACTCAGGTTTCTCAACAAGACCGTAAGGCCAAATATATGACCAAAGTGGCAAACTCCACAGCAGCTCCACCGTGTCCTTGAGCTAGAAAACTTTTATAAAACCTCACAAAACTTACCACGCGAGCATAGTGCATTTTGGTTTTCTAGTTACCTATCTGCTAAGACAAATTTTCAACACGTGTAAAGTACTATTGGAAAGTTATCTCCCCAAAGCCTTGCATCTGATCCTGATAATGGCTTTACAATCCTTTTATCAGTGGCCCTGTTAAGCAGCACTACCATGTTATAGAATGTGTAAAACATAGCCCTCCAGCTGGACAGTCTACATGTCTCAATATTCTCAGATGGGATATAAATTACATCTCCTCACACTCAGCTTTATTTCCCTTTTCTAAGCTCTGACGGAGAAATAAAACTCCCCGAAGCACGAGAAGTACTCTCTCTTGCGTCACTATGCATACAGCAGCAAAACTAACTGCTGATATCACCCAACTTCTGCTCTCAGTGCAGAGAGAAACTGCTGCTATCGAGGAAAAAACACAAAAATTTCACTAAGTGACTTGGGTTATGTGTAGGTAACTTACAATGTCACAGAAAGGCAACCACCAGAAAAAGAAGAAGGAGGATGCATGGCTAAATGTCAAACCAAGCGAGACAATGGTCCGATAATGAGATTATGGGCACAAAAACATTGGGCATGAACAAAGGTAAACACATTTAGATGTACAGATATCTCATTGAGCAACACGTGAACTTTTATATAAGAGTGAAATAGATCCTCTATTTACCGAGCTGAACCAGATTTGTATGCTTTCTTCAGTGTGATTATAGGCAAACATTGACACCCCCTCAGTTTCTTTTTGCATTGAGCAAGATCCTAGGAGGAAGAACTTACCTTTTGAGTGCTCTGTAAAACACAATCTACATCGAATTACAAACAATAATGGCAAACAACAAAGATAAATACTTACACCATTCAGTACCTCCCATACTCTCAGGCTCCTCACTGTGTTCTCTTTTCAGCTTCATCATCTTCCCGGGTGATTTCCCCTCGCTCTTGTCCTTCGTCATACAATTTCTTTGAAATTTCGTCTTTCATGCTTAGAAAGAGAGCTTAAAGGGAACCAAGAGGTTCCTTGAACACAAGTGGAATTTACAGTCCTTTTTTTTAAAGGTGGAAAGATATTTTCTTTAGAAGTACAGCCCCACAAAATTCAAAACACAATACTCATAAAATGGGATCAAAACAGCATGTTGCCATAGTGGGTAATGCTCACAAATGAGCCAGATAACAACACACAGGTGCTGTGAGTGTGCTTGTGAAAGACCAAAGGCCAGAACTGTATTTCTAACTCAGTCAGTTCTCTGCTCTGGTGCCTAGTGTAGCCCTATGAAGAGGTACCACCCACCACACCACACACGCTGTGCTGTGATGGAGCCCAAGCAACAGTTACCTTCCTTCCATGAGAAAAGTTTGTGGAATTGCTTCCTGATGGTATTTATCAGTGCAGCCACAACAGCAAAGTGCTCCTAGTGCAAACCTAGTTTCACTATCAAGTGTCCCAATGTTCCCACTCCAGCATAACAATACCTTCAGTCGTTTGAAGGAGATGTGTCTACCTAAAGCGACTTCTAGCATTCAGATATTCCCAGTTATCTTTAGGAACTCTTTCACCTAGGACTGCCCACCTGCCTGCCTGGAAGGTGACTAGAGGAGATCATGGCATGATTTCTCTTATTAAGCAGATAAAGCTGAAAACCAGGGCAAAATTTAAAGGTAAGTAAACATTTTTCATTTAAACCTCTGATTTATCTTAAGGCAAGGAAATTCATGGTATTTGCATACGATGCACTCAAGAAAAAAAGAAGTCTTATTACACATCCTGGTCTTGTTTAACAATGATGCATGTTTTCCTCAAGGAAATTAAAATGAGCAATCCCCAGAGGTTTTCACCAAAAATCCCCAAACAGCTCTGCAGTTCCCTGGCAAACAACAGAGAGTCGAAGAACTTGCAAAGCCACAAAGGCAACAGGCTGTCAGTCAAGTGCACCAGCGGTCTTTGGTGACATGCAGCTTGTCAAAGCAATGTTTGCTCATGAGAAACAAGAACACAGGGTATTACTGACCTGTTCAACCTGTTCACATCAAACACAGCACAGGGCAGGTTGGTTTAACACTACAAAGAACTCCGACACTCTTTACAAGATCTGTACGAACACAAGCTCCCTCATGCAAGATTTGAGGAATTCGACCAAAAATACGTCAGGGGAACTGGACATCAGCTTTCCACCTCATTCAAGACATTTGGAAGTTATTTGCGTATTCACTGTCACGATCCCGCTTGAACGGGCTTCTGGCAATTGGCATTTTCTTCCACACACAATTGAGCACTTCTACAGGACACCGTATTTTCAGTGGTATCGCTTCTCTTACTATCAACAGTACTATTTTAAGTCATAATCCCCAAATAAGCATCAGTGGTTCATCTTACTACTGTAGCATGGTGGAGATTATGAGAATGAAAAAGACAGTCAAATCAAACACCCAAATCAGAGCAGAACATACTACAACCCTATTAATTCTTCTTTATTAAAACACCTTCTTTTTCTATCTAGGTATGCCGTTTATGTAGCCATTGAGCCGACTCACAGCACTCAGCAAGCAAGGTCTCCTGTTGCTGCCAACAGCACTGGGTTTTGCCTTGGCCCGTGGCAGGGCTCCTTGCAGACCTGCCTGACAGCTGGCAGAAAGAGGGGAGGCAACCTTTGACAGTGACAGCTCTGCAGTTTGTTGAATTCTTCAGTGGCACCAGAATTTCCATGCTGTTGTCAACCACCTCTCCCAAAAACAGCCTCCCCTCTGCAAATGTCCCAGGTGATCAGGAGCAAAAGTGGCATGGAGCTGCTCCTGGGCAGAAGAATTCTGGAAGAAACAGAACCTGTTCCACAGCAGGTGAGTGAGTTGCACACTGATCCTAGAAAACAAGAGTTTGACACACGGGGTGATTCTGTATTGGCTCCCCGGCTATAAATTCATCCTCGACTGTAATCAGGAACAATTTTCACGCGTGGACAGTCTGAGAGGAGAGATTTTTTACAACATTCAGAACTGGACCCTGTGCTCCTACAGAAATGTCCAGTAGTAATTCTCATTTCTCGCACAGAAGAAAAAATTGGATAAACACTGAGAATTTCTAAAATTGCACCTTAGGAAGGTTTTACATGTCAAGATGCAGCCATCTGGTTGAGAGTATAGAAGACAAGAAAAAGAAATAACGTGCGCAGTGAAATGAGGTGCAACAGAAATAAAGGGATGCAAGAACAGTAATCAGCAGCATCACAGAGATGCTATGCAGGAAAGAAATTCCTTGGTATCTAGAAACTATGCCTTAGAGGTTCAGCAATATTACTCATGCATTTCAAGTACCAGGCAGATCTCCTGACCTGTAGGTAACTCATGAGCAAGTGCTGTTTGTTCAGGGCTTAATACATTTTGAACAATGTGACTACTGATAAAACAGTGTAACTCAGCGTAGTACAGTGTGGATTAACTGACCTCCTTTAAGCCCTTCACAAACTTTAACCATTATTACAGACAGATGAGAGCAGAGTATTTCTATTATGTACAGCACCAATTAAATAAGTGATTTTCCATAAGAAACTTCCAGAGCAATAGAAGAAGCATTTTAATGTTACTGTGTAAATTCCAGTTCCTTCTTCCCTTGAATGCTATGCTTTGTCCTAGGTTATCAAATGGAGTTCCTAAGGCATTAATGAGCAACTTCCACTGGAGCATGTAAGTATACTTTGTACTTCTGAAAAGTCACATGGACATTCATATAAAAAGTAAACAAAACCTCAAAATGAGAAAATAATAACTGAAGGCTTAGAGACTTTTAGATGAGGAACAACAGTGGAAACTTACTTTTATTTCACTCAAGATGTAACTATACGCATCAGGAAGACGGTATAACAGTGATCAGCACAAAAAGGTTCCCTGAAAATTGCTGAGGAACAGATACTTTCATGACACGAGAAACAGACAACTCATAAAATCAAGTTACAAAATTAAAACTTACAGAGCTACAGACAAGACTCAATTACAGAATGCCTGCTGAAAAGATTTTACTAAGGAAACACAGCTTTCTACGGAGTTTTGGTCATTTTAAGAACAGTGTTTTCACTTGGGTTAGGTAAAGGAAAAGTCTGACTGTCTGCAGGGACAGCCTGTGAGTCGCCTGGCAGTGGAAGGGAATCTCTCTCTGAGACATGTACATCCATGTGCTATCCCAAATGGAAAAAGGGTTCAGTCAGCAGTTCCTTCCCTCCTGTATTGGCCTCTGAGGGTCATCAGAAGGCAAATACCGGGCACTGAGCTCATCTGGTCTGGCTGTTTTAATCCTTTTGTACTGTTGCAGTGGCATCTTTTAATCGATACTAGTAAAATATAATGTTAGTGGCATGCTTTCTTCTGTGCCTAACGCCACAGATCTGGTAAGGGAGAGCTAACATTACAGCAGGTACTGCTCTGGCAACTCCCCTCTGCTGTGCTCAGGAACCTGGTCAGTCAGATTGCTGCTGTTGAAAACCACTCCCTCAAACTTGTCTTCTAGCTCTAGTACCTCTCCACTGGGCAAAATTACTGCAGCTGCCTTTCTGTTACTGGCAGAATGAGACATTAAATAAAAAACAGCCTCTTTCCTGAGGCTCTCTATCCGAGCTGTTTTAAGAAAATGAATTAAAAGTATCTGGGGTTTTTTTAAAGGGAGAATCCAAATGAGAACACCCAAGTTCAGTCACTGTATTGTCTATCACTTCTCTTATGCCCCATGTTCTGTTCTCTCCACTCTGCACCCACCTGTTAGCACTTCCCAAAGCAGAATCAGGTCTCACTCTGGTCTTCCTTATGTGAGAAAACAGAAATACTTTCATATTTAAAAAAAAAGAAAAAAAAGAAGTCAGTTTGGCCAAAATCAGTTAAAGACATTCCAAAAGTTCAGTGTCAGCATGCCTTGCCCAGTTTGACTCAGTCTGCATTCTACAAGATCCATCTAAACAGGCACACTTGCCCTGGGTGAAGAGTCCCTCTGAAAGGTTAAAATTCCTGCAACACCTACCAGGTGAGCAGAAGGAGATAAGGCAGCAGATAACAGGGAACTTCCTGGCATGTCCTGCAGCCACCCTCCTGCTGGAGCTGGTTTTGGTCCACTTAAAACATAAGAGCGTGATGTATTTAATCTACCCACAAGCAGTTCACAGGGAAAGAGGCAACTTGTACACACCCTGCACTTGAACGGGGGCATTTAGCTCCACATACATAACTAACAAAACCAGCTAAAATGCAGAGATAAAGACACACCGCGCAAAACTCATAAAGCGTTACAGATCTCACACAAACCACAGAAGTCACTAAACCCTAAGTTTCGGGGGATTAACGCGCGGGGTCGCGCACAGCACGCGTGCCGCGGGTGCGTACGCGGGCGGGGACGCGCACAGCCCGCGTTCCCGTGCGCGGNCAGCGAGAGGTGCGTACGCACGGGCGGACCGCGGACCCGGAGCGGGCTGCCCCCCGTCCGCGGTGCCACCGAAACCTCTTGGTGTGTCTCTCCGCAGATGTGCGAGAAGTTCACCGTCTGCGAGAACAGCATGGAGATGCTCCTCCAGAACAACCTGAACCTCCCCAAAGTGACAGAGGAAGACGGGTGTCTGCTCGCCGGCTTCGATGAGGCAAGGAACCGCTTTCCTTTCTGGTCTAATGCTTCGTACCTGGCGGGGGGGGTTTGCAATTTTGCCTGCTCAAAAAAAACCTGTGGAAGTTGACCTAGAGATTTCTGCCGGCTTCAGATGGCTTTGGCCAGACCTCCACACTCTGCATAAGCATCATCTGCTAACCTGCACACGGCACCGCGATCAAGGCATTTTGAGTTGTAAATGACTTTCTCCCCTTTCTCTCATTTCAGGATAAGTGCTTGAGAAAAATCTCCAGCGGGCTTTATGCATTTCAGACATACCTCAAATTCATACAGGAAACTTTCACTAGTGAAAATCAAAACGTTGAATCGCTGTCTTATAGTACAGAGCAACTGGCACATACCATAAAACAGATGGTGAGTTGGTTTTAAATTCACTCTGTTAATTGTCACGGCTTAATACTGATGTGCAGTCAGAGATACAGGATGTTATGTGGAGCTGAACATTTCCCACTGAAAAAACAGGTGACAGCTTCTTATGCTCAGATCTTAACCTCATGACTAACTTAAGATGTTTTATAAAGTTTTGGTTTCTTTTCTTAAAGAACAACCCTTCTTCCTACTTTCTATTGCTAATTTCCAAACCAACTAAACGCATTAAAAAAAAAAAAGGCAAATACATTTTTACAATGTTATTGATCTTTAAAACGCTCCAAAACAAATTTTTGAGACAAGCTGTATGGTATATTGAGATAGCAGTAGCTTAAAAATCAAGGAAGACATCTGCCTATTAAAAAGCACATATTTTGCTTGCAATGATAACGAAAATAATTTTTCTTTTTGATTTAGTAAACTAAACGCTATTAATTTCTGACAGACATTTTCCATGTTTTGGAGAGCTTTGAAAGATCACACTTCAAAAATTCACTTATTTTCTGTAGTTCTCGCTCACATTAATAATCTTTAACATGAATATTTCCTTTGTCATTGGGGAACCTATTTGCCTGAGTAAGAAATCATCCAGGTAGGGGCTGCAGAAGTCTCAGGGCATTATTTCCTTGAAGGTGCTTTTTGGTGTCTGAAAGCCCACTGTGTCTGCCATACCTTTCCTAACATACTGGTTTATGCCCATCATTCTTTAAATTGCAAGGAAGCTGAACTGCTTTTTTCACACAGTGCTAGCTGAGAATAATAGCCCCGTCACAAGACAGCAACTGACTACTGGCTTCCAACTTGATCTGTTAGTTTGCAGAAAGTTTGTTTTATAGCAGAGGGAGACTAGGCTTTGGGGTTTAATTAGTAGGATCAATACAATCAGAACAGGCAGAATTAAACACAGTGATCAAACCTGTACTTGTAGAAACTATGAAGTTTTTGAGAAAAAGTCTTGATCTTCAGGTTGGAAATTTTCCTTTACGAGAGAAGAATCCGCTATTTAAGACAAGCAGAGCAAAGACAGAATCTGTCACCTGTGGTTAGCTAGATCTACCAGCAAAATGCCTGTCTGGATATCCAGACACAAACTTTTATAGAGTGCAACAAGGAGCTGGGTATACCAGTAACAGGAGGTGTGATCAGAATCCACTTCCAAGTAGTCTGGACAGAAAGAATATTTATATTTTATATTTCACAAAAAAAGATGTTCCAGGAGGAGGCTTGCATGCTTTTGTCACTTGTTAAATAGTAAGAGATCCTAAACATAGGATGAAGCAGACACTTGTTAGAACTTTGGACTCCAAATCAACAGCTCCATGATTTGGGTGTGTAACACCCATTTTCAGAAGTCACCTACTCACATCTTGAGACAAGTTCTTAAAAGGCCTTTAGGTACTGGGTGCCCAGTGTTGTGCATCAGCGTTAGGTAAAACTCCTTTTACTCATCTTGTAGCTGTGCTCCCATACATCAGTGGAAGTTGGTGGCACTCAGCTTCCCCCAGTGACTAAATGCCTGGAAAGTAAGAATTAAACAGCTAAACGAGCTTGACATCTTTGTAAACTGTTACTCTACTACAGAACATGAGAGTTTTCACTTCCAATGCCAGCCAATTAACTTATGACTCAGGACAGAGCAGCCAGGACAGTTTAGGACAAACCACGATCAGCACTTTCCCACCTCCCCACGTGGCTGCCAGATAGCAGGAGAGGTGCATCGATCCGCTCAGTGCAGAGCGTCGCCCTGTGATGCCAGACATCGCATTCAAACCAGAATAGACAGCGTAGATCAGAGATTCTTGCACAGCGATCGTAGCAGGCATCAGCATTCCTCAGACCCTCCACAGAAGCACAGCTCCCACGGAGGGCTGTTGTCTGCAGTCCAGGAAGGGTGGCTGTGCAGCTGCTTGGGAACATACAAACGCTCTCCAACAAGCCCAATTACAATGTTTTAACCAGGGCTCCCCATATTGTCTTTTTCCCAGGTGAGCGATCCCGAAGAAGTGATCATCCCGGATGCGGCTACCCACGAATCCCTCCGCACAAAGCTGAAGTCCAGTAAGAGCTGGATAGAGAAAATCACCACCCACCTCATCCTCCGAAACTTTACTTCATTTATGGAGAAAACAGTGAGGGCTGTGCGCTACTTGAAAAACACCAGGAGTTTCAGTGCCTGAATGTTTTAGTTCAGGCACAATCCTTTGTTACAGATCTGTCATGTGGCAGATGACAGTGTTGTTCTGTTTTAAGAACCCGAAATAGTAACAGTGGTTTGCATTTATATACATTCTCATTTCCTTCTAGGAAGTTATTTATTGTATTTAAAATATTTATTAGTTTCTAATGTTTCTTATTTATATTTTTAATATTTAGAAATAATTTAAGCAAAGGACATATTTTATTTCTTTTCTAATGGTACTATTCAGAATAGCAACTTATTTAATATGTATTCAACAAAAAAATATTTTCAGAACCCAGAAAAATTGTATACCTTATGTTTTTAAAATATTTGAAAGATCGTATTTATGACTTATTTATATTTTTAAACAAATAAAAGCTGATTTTAAAAAAAGGCCTGTACAATCCATGTGAACTTTAAAGGCACTCTAATATATCCAGTTTTTAATACCTGCAATTATCAGAATAACCACTTTCAAGAATATATCTGTATTAGGTCGGTTATCTACATAGCACATACGTACACACATACACAGACAACTTGATCAACAAATAATTCATAAAATTGGATATAGAGGAACCAGATGCACTGAACATGGCACTTAAGAATGAACACAATAAACTATAATTGCTCCTGACAAACATGAACAATAAGTCCCCTCTATTTAATAAGGAACACTCCATAAAATTGTAAGGATCTTCTTACAAGTTAAACAATCTCTTTTAAATAAATAAAACAGTGAGACAACCACATTAACCACTTTGACATGACTACTATCTTCTGATCAGTTTTACTGCTGCCATCCGAGGGAATTTTCCAAGTTTGATTAAACATTTCTCCCTCCTACCCAAGAAGCAGAACAAAAAAAAAAAATCTTAGGGTCTTTCCTTAGGTGATATAAATCAACATATTGCTGCTGAGATGTCAACGACCATTGATGATCTAATGCATTCATCTTCTATCATTTATATTCCACTAGCACGGATAGGACACATACCATGAATGCATATTTTTGATTATTGTATAGAAAAAAAACCCCAAAACAGGACCTAAGCCTGAGTACCAAACCACTGAAACGTTCCTTAGCTGCATCATCTGCAGCACTGGAGCTGCGCAGGTACCTCGTATACCCAAACTTGGAGGAATTCACAGACCACACAAGGGGGGCTGGCAGCAGAAGTCCCTCAAGCTTTGTCTCTAAAATTCATAGACTATTAATTACCCTCTCTCTTCCAGCACAACAGTGAAGAGGTGAAAGGCATGGCCTGGAATGTGGATAAGGATGTCAGTAAATTCTCCTCTTCCTCTGAGCGATCTGATTGTCCACATATGCATTCCACCACTGGGGATGCCAGAACAGTGACCAGTCCACCCACTGCCCACATCTCAGATGCTCAAAACAAAACAAACCACTGCTTTGCCCAATATGGTAAAACTGTTGTCTCAAATTGTGCAACATCTTGAGAAAGAATGAGGAGACCTCAAGGTGGTCACTTTAAAAGATGTCTGTGGTGACCAGTTTTTCTCACAGCACTTAAGATCCTGCTTCAGCTGTCCTGGCATGTGCTAGGAAACATAGGAAAGCCTGTTTTGGCTTTTTCACTGCTTACCTTCACAGAGAGTTGGTTTTTTTTAGTGACCATCTGGTTAGAGATCATTCTGGCCCTTGTTATCACAATAACAGCTATGAGACCCAAATGTGGATCTCACACTGGACCGTATGTGAGAACGGAGATGACAAAAATAAAAGACTGACCAAAAGGAAAGGCATTTCGTGGTTTCACCTCTCCCAGTAGAAAGTGGCTGCCTGAGATCACCATTAGTCACCATGTACACTGCAGTGTACACTGCTGGTGCTGAGCTGCCATTCTTTTACCTGTGGCTCCTCCACGGCTGCCTGCAATTCCCAGGGTACTTCAGTGCAGCAGCTGCCTTGCTGGCCATCATTTGCTGTCACAGTGCCAACCTCAGGGACTGCCCCCAGGCTAAGCACCACTTGCTGAAACCAACACTCACTTGTGGCACAGGAAGATCTGCAGTGGGGAATTCGTATGGAAGTCAGAGGAGACCTAAACACTGCAGAGCATGTTATGTGGTGTCTTAAATGAACCGACCTGTCATCCTTTTCCCAGTTTGCTGTTTGGAAAGGATTTGTCAACAATCAAAAAGCACACATAGGCATTTATTGTAGTTGGCAGACCAGCACAAACACATAAAAAAACGGAGCAAGAGTAAAAAATGGGCATTCCTAACTAAATTTAGCCTCAATGAAATACCTCAACACTCCAGCAGTAGAGAGGTCCTCCTAATTGACAGCTAACTCACCGAGCAAGGCAAAAAAAACCCAAAAAATCCAAAACAATTACCAAAAAACCCCAAAACAACCCAAACAAAAACAGAGCTGCTAATAATTACCTAAAAAAATAGGAAATTACCCAACCAAGCAGCATTTTGGCTGCTGCGGTACAAGACCAGCCTTGCCCTGCAGATCCCAGCTAGTGCTTCCCCTTCCATTGCATCCCTACTCGTTAACCTCATACTGAGATTCTGGAATGCTCAACAGCTTACCAGCTCCCTTCATCTTGAGTCTGAAATCCCAATGAAGGAAGAGGGTAAAGCTATGTTGAAAAGCATGCATACACTCTACAGTACACAAGAAAAAACCCACAGTATTAAGAAACAGTGTTAAAGCTGATGAACAAAATATTCCTCAGTTCAGCTGCCATAACACTAAGAATGCTGGACCAAAGAGGAAAAAACCCCAAAACAAAAAAACCCAAAATTAAAAACACAGAATGCAATCTACTATTAAAGTCATCTGTAATACACTTTTTTTTTCCAGTGATAGTCTCTGAAATCTCATTTTTCTACTTTTTTACCATGCTTTTTCTGTGTAAGAAACTTCCAAGAAAAAAAAAGTGGAAAACATTCCAGCCTGACTGACTTTTCAGGTTGCAGCACCATCCCCTACCCAGTAAGCCTGTGTACTGGTGTAAACACTAAACTCTGGCAGAAAGAAAAACAGCCACTTGAAAAACTGTCCACATGTTTAGTGCCTTGAGAGATTTTATTAACTGATGCTAAGTGATGTTAGCAAGACCCAGCTGATGCTACAAGAGATGGAAGACTTGCCTCACCAGTAAAGCACGGGAACAGGATCACTTTTCAGCACTAATGAGCCATTAAGTTGTCTTAGCTTGATGGGAAACTTCCCCCTAATCTGGCCACTGTTATTTGTCACTAATAATCTTTTCCATGTTCAATTTAAAAGATAAAATGGTGGCAATGTAAGTATGCAGTAGTATATATCAAAGCCACATCCTTATGGTCAAGAGGTGCTGCCAAATATATGTGTGTGTATATATATATATAACTACAAACCTTGTGATATTGGGTGGGAAGCTTTCTGTAAAACCTTGCTTCTCAAGTCAAATGATGAGATAGCAATTTCTTTCTTCTTCTTGACAAGAGGAAAACCAAAACCTACCCCCTTGCTCCCGAGAAATGCAACCTCTGCAGCCTTCGACATTGAAGGAGCATTTTCTCCCTGAACTTCTAGCAAAATCAATTAATTTCTGTGATCTAAACATATTTAAGAAAATCTTGGTATATTTTCAAGAGTAATCATGGCAGTCATCAGAAAACAGACTACAGAAATTTTGCAATCTGAATTTCTATTCAGTGACCAGAATCTAAGAAGATTCAACCTTACATGAGTAAATCTATTTTGTAAAAAATTAAACATATATCTTCAGAATCAGAGCACTGAGACTTGATTTGCCTTGCCAAAATATCCTTTTCCACTTAGCAGATATCCTTTTAGGAAATACCCTTTTCCACTTAGCAGATAAGCATTCCCTCCATCTCATCCATCCTCTAATCCTAAATTAACATAAGCATAACCAGGAAACAATGCCTGTAACCCACAAGCTTAACCAAGAAATGGCTATTGCATCACACACCATCATGGAAAAGTATTTAGAAATTGCAATTAAGTAGTTATTTGTAAAAATTAGATTAGTCATATGACATTTAACAGGATGTGACCTCTACTCCTGTGGTGAAAACTGATGCAATGAGTTTTAATTTCCAAGTATCACCAGTATCATCATAGCTTAAATTCCAAGCCTGTAACAAAATATTTCCAAAAATATCCAGGGTATATAGTTTGGTTTAGCATATTTTCCTGATACGACCCAGGACGTTTGTCACTTACAACACAGTGCAAGAGGAAGCAGCACTTTGTCACCCACAGCCATTCTGGAAAACAGACACACAAAGCAGCAAAGAACAGGTTTTATATTCCACCAACACAGGGGCCTTCTGTGACAAAAGTCGGAACATTGCTTGGTTCTGCAGGGTTTAAAAGCTATCGTTTAAGCTAACAGGAGTTTAATTCAAGGAAAAAAGCATATAGTCTCTATTTCATAATGGATGAGATACAGCACAGTTACTTTGCACCAGCCACGTCTACACCAGAAATTGGTAGCAGAAGGAAATACCTGTTCCAAACTTCCTATCACCTTAATTTTGCCTCACAACTGGCCACCCCTGGAAGAATTTTTGGAGCAAACAGGTAGGTTCCTTTGTAGACTAATTTATTAAGAACAAATTTATAGTCAAATCCAGATTTTTTTCCCCCTCTTTTGTTTAGTGATGACATTAAACTGGCCATTTTTTCCACAGCCTACTACCAGGAGATCCACAGTCCAAACACCAAGACCAAGAAAACCACCAAACTCAAGGCTCCCTCAGCATCACACCAAGTGTCACGTGCCTCCTTTTCAGATATGCACGTTTTTCTCACTTCACTGTCACCTTTAAAAGTCTCACCTATTTTTAAAACTATTTGTAGTTGTTCTGACTGACCTCCTTGTCTTTATTCTCTTTTCAGGACCGTAACTCTGTCCCTCCCTGTCTCTTGGCCTGTCTTTATCCCTCTTTGCACTGCTTGCTGTGCCACTCTGTAGAGCCGAGCTGGTAGGAAATGCTTTGCTAAAGGGTCTGTCACCACGACAGGCTCACCATGATTACCAAAGGGTACCAGGTTGCATCTGATCTTTCGACTTCACCTGAATACAGTGATGGGAGAGGCAGTTTTAATAAAATATAAGAACGGCAAAAAAATATAGAAATTGTTCCTGAATGGTAAAACCACCAGCAGCTGTTGTTATCAGTGTGCCAGCAAACATTCAGATGGCAGGACACTGTATTGCTTCTTGCCCACAATAAGCTCCCGGCACTTTGCTGGTATTTCACTCACAGACTGGCTAGAAACAGTCCATTCTCCAGTCCTGAGTTAGGAACAGTCCTTTATTCAGAGACCCTCCTTGGAGACCAAAAAAAAAGCCACTGCTACCTTTGTCACGTTCACAGGAGGAGGCCAAGAGACAGACCAGCACCTTCTGACAAGGAGAAATGTTGTCTTCCTGATATGAAAGCACCATGGGCACAGGACTGCAGGTCACTTGAGACAGAGAACAGGGCATTCTTCTTGCATTAAGATCCTCAAGATGCCTTCACTTTTGGCAAGCAAGGCAGTAAGCAGAGAAGCCTTTGATCCTCCTAAGACTGGTCCAGATGGAAACATTCCTCTTGGTCCCTTGTGCAATTGTTTGTCACCAGATACAACCGGCTCCAGGGACAGCCTCCCACCTGCAGTATTTCCCTGACACTAAAGCAACCACAAGCACTCCACTTCCACTTTGAAGGCGTAAAGTACAAAGCCAAACAATCCCTATATCTAGGTAAGATTAGCTGGATACCTGAAAGTTAGCACAAGGCATCAATGAAGGCATCAATGATTTTATTTCAGACATCGAGACTGTAGCCTCGAGCTCAGCTGTGGAAGTCACAGCTCGATTTTCAGTAAACTACACTCGCTGAGTTTATTCCAACACTGAGTTCACATGTGGTTTCACACAATTGCATCACAAACCCCACCACAGGTAAGATAATACCCGGCTGTGGAAGCCACTGATTCACTGGCAGAGATCAATACAGTGAAGCAGAGGAGCTCATATTTGTTCTTTTCTGTCTCTCATCTGACAGTAAGATAAAACTTGAAAAAGTTTTACTGGGACAATAGAAAGGCAAAACTTAGACACACTCAAAACAAACAACACCTAACTTAAGTCCTCAGCCCGCAGCCTTGACAAACATGACAGTCCTCCCCCTTCACTCCAGAGACCTGCCCTCTTCTCCCTAGTACCACCAAACCCCCCCAGTCTTGCTAAAACTAGCACACTTGCAGAACTTGTTTTAGGGAATTAAGATTCTTCATAGGAAGCACATCTAAATTTTGTGAAAATGACAAAAACAGCAAAGTAATTTCAAATTATTGCTACTAAAGATTTATTTTTAAACTTGAAGAAAAAAAATCTCCAACTTTTTTTTTGCTACCTTACAATTAATTACCAACACTTATGATTAATACTACTTTTCTTTTTTCCTAGAAGAAAAAATGAGTGTTTATTTAAGGAGTTTTACTCACCTTTTAATTATACAAAGCATACTACATGGAATAAAATTCTGCATGTATAAATGAAATATACTACATAGTGGCATTCAATTTAACTTGACTTGAAGGTACCATGAAAGATTTTTGTTCTCCATAATTTGAAAACCCAAGGGCTCTATGCTAATAACTTTTCTGAAACAGTGAATTACCAAAACTTTGCTATCCAGTGTGCTTAAAATAAGAATTGCATAAGCAATAATAATCCAATAATTCCAGGTCTCAAAAAAACTGACCCGCAACTATTTTTACATTTTCAGAATGGGGAGGTCAGAGAATCTGGCCTGTGCTTGAAATATGCATGCTTTTGTAAAACTTTCAATGAAACAGGTAAGGACACTTCCCTGTTTCGCTGCCTCTTGATAAATACTATCACACTTGGCTGCAGACAGAGCAACCATGTGGCAGTCAAGACCCACAAACCACATCTCCAAATGCCTGACACAGAACAGAGCACACGAAATACACTCCTGCAGGTGTTTGGGTCCATCTACCCACTGCTGCATTTTCAGTAGTGTACACCCCTGCGAAATGCAAAATCTGACTGAGTTACTTCATACTGAGTATTTTATCCCTTCGTATTCGCTATGTCGAGTGGTTACACTAGATTTAACACAAGAAAAATGTTCTGATCATGATTAAAGCCACTATTAAGTACCAACAGATCATGTCTTTACTACTGTAATTAGGATCTGTCAAGAAAAAGGATCAGAATTTGAAATCCTTTCATAATTTAATATTTCATAATTTAATAATTCATATATGAGTGGTTACATTAATCTCAAGTTAGCATTAAAAAAGGCACTAGAAAAGCTGCACTACCAAAAGGATATATGGTCACAAGGAAATGTTCTGTGTTCAGTCCTTGCCCTATTCCCCTGTCAGCAGACTATTGCCATTTGCTATTCCACTATTTTATAACATTTGATTAAATTCCCATGATTAATGGCATTTTAAGGAACATGGTGGTTTGCATTAGCCCTCGGAAATGTTTTCGCTTCTTCTTCCCAATTCTTATCTTTCAATTTAATTTTTTTTATTTCGTTCATTTCTCATTTTTTCCAGTCATGTCTGCCCTGAAGCAGAGTAACAGTTTAGCACAGATTTTCAAGGCAGATTAAAAACCAAGGAATCCCCTATTACTTAAACACTTAATTAACATAGAAAATATCTTAAAATCTATGGGGGTTAAAAAAAAAAAAAGTCAAGCCAAAATATAGAATACCTTCATTGCAATAATAATTTGGGGCAAATAAACATTTTTTTCAAAAACCACTGCAGAGATACAAACCAGCCTACACAGTTCAGGAGTGGAGAGAACAGTCTACCCAACACAGCTTCCCTTCAACAGAAACCACGCAATCACCATTTTAATGCTTGCACGCCAGTGTTAAAAAGGGAGAAAACCAAACGAAGCCAAAACAATGGTCCAAAGAGCAAGACTTCAACATAAAAATGAAGGATATACCTTGTTTAGTGTTTTCTTCCTTCAGTTACACATTAATAACTTCCTCCTGCAGTAAAAGCACTAGAAACACACAAACACACAGAGCACTCCCGTTGAGTCCTTCCCCTCCGTCCTAAATCCCAGGGAATGTAGATAGCATTTAAGGGTAAATTTGGCTGAAAAGTGTACTTTTTACTATCTGACTGTGCTAGGGAAAAAAAAAAAACCCAAGAAGGAAGAAAAAATCCTGAACAGGTCAGCACAGTAACCAGCTGCAGAGGCTTATGAACATTTGGGGAAGGAATCTTTGAAGAATACCAAAGTATTTAAAACATTAGCTCAGTTTTTCAGTTACTGTTAAGATAAAGAGGAATCTTTACCCAAAAGATGGTCATAACAGGGATAAATATGGGGGTTGAGCATCACCATATTTTGGAATTAAAAAAAAAAAATCCAAAACAGAACCCACACAATGGGTTATCCTTCTGTTATAAAGAAATATATATATTATACTTATGCAAAGACTAAAAACAACGCTTATCCATTCAAATTGTATTTATTTAATTACACTGTAATTCAAATAAGTTAGGTCCATATAAACTTCATTTTGTTGTATGTACAACCTATGCCATTAGCAAGCTGATTGTGCCAGCTGGTCTAAGAGTCAGCCTCATCCTCTGGAATGTACGTATCTTCAGACACTCTCTGTCCATCGGCTGGTTCTAGAACAGGACCACCACATCCTTCATCCCCAAAGTAGACTGAAAGGGGAGGGGGGAGGAAAGGAAAGTCAGATTTGCAGCACGTACTTATCTTTACACTGATGTTTGTAAAACACAAGTCTGGAGGAACAGCCTTATAAATGCTAACCCCCAAAACACTGAAATAATGCCACCTTTAAACATAAAATTCAAGCCTACAAAGCACAAACATGCTCAGGAAAATGAGTGTCTGTAAGCTTCACATTAGCCCAAACATCTGCTTCTGGTATCTATGTACATATATTCTGGTATGAAACACATATTTTACACTGTGCAGAGACACACTTAATGGACCAAGGAAAAAAGTCTCAAACCACTGGTGAAGCTAAACACAGAAACACAAGCAAACAATCGCAGCAATTTGGTTCTTAAGACTATTGAAGATTCTACTGAAATTGTAACATGACCTTGGCACTTTTTCCCACATATTTTCTACTGTTTCTACTGAGTCTTTGAAACCTAAAAATGAGAGTTCCATACATTGTAACTATGTGAACTTAGAAGAGTTAATGCACAATTTTGCAAACAATATGGTCCATTGATTATTAGCTTTAGGAATACCTGATTCTGCACAGTAATCAAAAGTACTTCAAGAAAAATTGAAGTCACCCTTTCTTCCTAACTTTCTTTAGTTATGACCCATGGAAGCCCGTCAATAAAAGTCAAATACCACTAGAACTTAAGCATTACTGATGCCATGACATAGAGCACTAACAAAAAGTCCCACAAGAAAAAGACAGTATGAGCAAATGCACTTTGCTTCATGACAGTGACTAATACAGCCCTTTATTTCACGCAACTTTTATGCAGTGCTACATTTGCAAAGGCAGAAGGAGATTGGGTTGTGTTTTAAATTTGTGCTAGAAAGCTGGTAAGTTACTCCTCAGTGCAGAAACTTGCACAAACTAGCGCTGCAACAGATCACTTGAAGGGCAGCAGCCACTGAAAAGGTCCAGGAAGTTCCATGTATTAAAAGCCATGCAAGATTACGAGAAAAGCCCTCTCAAGAACTAGAGCTTTGCTGACTTGTCATTTGAATTTCTAAAGAAACAAGAACCACAATAACTAAAACCAACGGATGAAAGCAATAATCAATCACAACTGTTGCTGTTCAGAGATAACAGCAAACCACTAAATATCTGCACTGGGTTTCTAGGAACATTTGGAACTGATACATACCTCCAGATAGTTGGCTCAGGCATTCCAGGATCTGCACCTCTTTTAAAACCTGAAGTGAAACATACATTACATACATATATATAAAAATATGTATGTGTAAACTCCTACTTAAATCACTATCCAATTATTCCAGCCCATTAAATTGCAATAAAAAACTACTGAACAGAGAACTGTGATTCATGAAGCTGTGCACGAATCTGAATAAAAATTGCACATTGTCATCAGGGTTAGAAAGCAGACAAAACAAAAGCATACACTTTTTTTCTTTTTTGAAGTCTTACCTGTATCTTTACCCGACTTAGAATCCAGGGTCAACTAACTGTGAGATCAAGGAAATTATCTACCCTGAAGATCACTGGGATGATTTGAGACTATTAAACATCCTGACCCAAGTTGTTTGGCTGCCATACTGTTCAGCAATATGGCTTTAAAATTCATGAAGTTGTAACAGGAGTCACAGTCAGTGTGTGTGTGTGTGTGTGTGTGTGTGTGAATATTTCTGGCTCCTTCCCCCAGCCCCCATTATTTTTAAGTAAGCAAACCAGGTTTAACAAAACTACACTGGTCTAATTTATCAACCTAAAACCAGGGCAGCCACTCTAAAGCAAGTTTAAAAAAATACAACAAAAAACCCCCAATGACCTAGAAGTGCACATTCACATACCAGGCTCCCTTGTACATCCCCTGAGCATCTCATCCAGACCTAAAAGCCTTTCAGAGGAAGCTA
Organism: Sclerurus mexicanus; assembly: GCA_013396755.1. Classification (NCBI taxonomy): domain Eukaryota; kingdom Metazoa; phylum Chordata; class Aves; order Passeriformes; family Furnariidae; genus Sclerurus; species Sclerurus mexicanus. The sequence goes on along the minus strand of VWZF01004461.1, from coordinate 2,687,124 downwards.
CAAGCTCAAATTTTCTGAACATTTCCTTGCCTTTGTTTAGTTTAGCATGTATTTCATATACACAGGGGTCAATACAAAAATTTACCCTGAATCAGTGACACCAGCTATTGTGTAGCCTCTTGCCCTTCCACTGCATGTCTTTGCATTATTGCAGACAAACTTGTAAGAAGGAAATACAGATGTGGAACGGCACACTTATTTTATGGAGGTATTAACCCGAACTCCTACAACTTGAGTTTCTCACTGCTACATAGAAAAAATGTACATTAGTGCAATTGTAAACACAGTAAGGTGGTTTTATATAACTTGAAGTTTGTACAATAAGTATTAAGTATTTATTAAGTATTTGATGTCTGCTGGTGTCACTCAGAATAAGGAGCATATTTCCCACATCCATAGACATGTATGAAGGTAAAATCAAAACAAAACTTCAGTTAACAGCAAAATTAGGTCACAAAGCACTACTGAAATTCCCATCCAAAACTTATCCATTTAAAGTAATTGATAAAACTAAAAATGGAAATGCAATTAAAGTTTAATCATGCCAATTAGTTTTTCCCATGGTTTTTGAAGTGACTTCTTTTGCTTGTAGGTGTTGTTAAAGCATTTCTGTAACAGCCTAAGAGACGAACTTTACCCTGGTTGTTGTCAGTGAACAATCAAAGCCCTTCAAACTGGATTCCCATCAATTAATCAAAACAACCTATCAGATTTGACTGTAAACACATCAAGCTTCCAACCCTCCTTCATGTTTCCATTCAATGCAGAGATGCCTGCCTGGTTTAGGTATTTTCCCCCAAAGGCCCAACTGAGTTTGGGCAGAAAGTAAGACAGATGAACTGCAGGGATCAGCCTTCCTGGGCCCCCCTGTCATAAAAGAAGTGAACAAAAGTGTCAGGCCTATGGCACACAGCCTACCTTAAGTGGGTCAGGCTCTTTAACAAGGACAGCTGATGGCACACAGCCCTAACTCAGCAGGGAAACTACCAGGTGGCAGTGACGCCTGCCCAGCCCCATGATAGGAGCAAGTGAAACACATCCTGGGCACCAGGCACGGCATCAAGGTATCCCATGAACATTCCACTGCAGTTTGGAAACAGGAGCCACGCCATTTCGGGTGGGAGAGAAACTGTAACCTACACATTAGTCCGGAAATTCAACCCCAACCAGGGGCTCTCAGCACCATGAAGCAGCGCTCCTATCGCTTGGGAACTTGTCCTTCACCACGGACTCCCCAGTGCACGAAGCACAGCCTCATCTAAAGAAGCAGCTGGACACTGATGGGGTCAAATCACAGCTCCATTTGCTGTTCAGCAGCTCCGGTGCATGCTCTGCTCGCTGCCCCGAGGGGCCCTCCATCACTGGGCACACACAGCGCAGGAAGAGCCTCCGGGGAGGGAAAGGGGCAGAAAACTCTTCATTACAGAATCACAGACTTGTTAGGGTTGGAAGGGACCTCAGGAGATCACCTAGTCCAACCTCCCCTGCCAAGGTAGGGTCACCTACAGCAGGTGACACAGGAATGCATCGAGGTGGGCCTGGGATGTCTACAGAGAGGGAGACTCCACGACCGCCCCGGGCAGCCTGTTCCAGTGTTCTTCCTCACGCTGAGGTAAAACTTCTTATGCTTTAGTTTGTGGCCATTGCTCCCCGTCCTGTCGCTGGGCACCACTGAGAAGAGCCTGGCACCATCCCATTGTCACCGGCCTTTGNCCTACAGCAGGTGACACAGGAATGCATCGAGGTGGGCCTGGGATGTCTACAGAGAGGGAGACTCCACGACCGCCCCGGGCAGCCTGTTCCAGTGTTCTTCCTCACGCTGAGGTAAAACTTCTTATGCTTTAGTTTGTGGCCATTGCTCCCCGTCCTGTCGCTGGGCACCACTGAGAAGAGCCTGGCACCATCCCATTGTCACCGGCCTTTGACATATTTATGCGCATTAATGAGGTCCCTCTAGACCGAACAGGCCCAGCTCCCGCGGTCTCTCCTCCTAAGAGAGCTGCTCCACACCCCCAACATCTTCGCGGCCCTCAGCCTGGCTCTCCGCAGGTCCTTTCCTGTACCGAGGGGCGCAGAGCTCCTGCTGTGGCCTCACCGGGGCCAAACAGAGGGGCAGGCCCACCCTCCCCGAGCCGCTGGCCACACTCTTATTCTTTATAAGGCCCGGAATAA
>VWZF01004461.1:2623053-2684889 GCA_013396755.1 Sclerurus mexicanus | reverse complement strand
AGGAGCGGGTCGGGCTGCGAGGGGGTCGGGGGCTCTGCAGAGGCTGTCGCGGGGCCTGCGTTCCTCCCCGGGGCTGTGGAGCGAGGGAAGGGCCTGTGGTAAGTGACGGGCAGAGGTGAATGGAGTGGTGGGGAAATACCCCTGGGCGAAACTGGAAATGCCTCTCCGTGAAGCTGCGTCGAGCGGAGGCGTAAGTCGGATGTTAGGGGAAGGTTCTTCACCCTTAGTGATTGGCACTGGAACAGGCTCCCCAGGGCGGTGGTCACAGCACCAAGCCTGGCAGAGTCCAAAAAGTGCTTGGACAATACTCTCAGGTGCATGGTGTGACTCCTGGGGGTGCCCTGTGCAAGGCCAGGAGTTGGACTTCGGTGATCCTTGTAGGTTCTCTTCCAGCTCTGCGTATGCTGTGATCACCAGGCTGTGCGATGTGTTCAGTCTGTGGAAACACAGAGTTCGGGGAATGAAAGCATAACCAGAAATAAGGGAGAGACCTAATATCTGAAAACTGACAGTACAGCACATTGGCCTAGTCCTTACAACCTCAGAGCTCGAATAAGCACTGAGTCACTTTCTTTTTCAACTAATAAATGTGCCCTAACCACACAGCTGTTATCTGTTCGACACCACTTATGTGAGATCTTGCTGCATGGTGTCGGTGCCATTAACTCAGCCAGTTATGTCATGCCTGAGCTATGTTTTCGTTGTCTCTCGGGTAGTTTTCCTGTAATGCCAGGTCTGGGCTCATTCAGGTTCCTAGTATTCCTAGTGTGGCTGCAGTATTTAACACCAGAGGGCTGAATCGTGTCTGCTAACTGTAGCAAACTCCTGCAGCAGTTTGGAGTCAATTTGATTACATGTGGAAACTGAGAAAAAGTTCTTAGAAATCATTCCTTGTGACAGTGCCAAAATCTACTCAGTTTTGTTCATGGTCGTGATTTATGGAACAGACACCAAGTTCTACATGTTACACATTGCCTAAGGTGATGACTTGAGGTTCTGTAGCCTTTTTGTCACATTAAGAATAGCAACAGGTCAGTGCTTTTTAGATCCAAAAAATCCAGGGATATAGTAAATAGCACTTGTACAGATACCTCGCTTCCTCTTTCATTTTATGGATGCCTGCTCTGCCATTCCAACAGGATAAAAATACGAGCTTGTAGCTCACTACTTGCTTTCCAGGTACAGGCAGGTAGCAAACTGCAAGCCATATGGGAAATAATATCACTCAGTCAGATGGCTCTAACTTGTCTTTTTGGTTTTTAGTGCAAAGGGTACCTTTCAGATTAAAGAATTCCAGATCTCTAAAGCTTTATCTCAATACACCACAAAGTAAAGCCATGCAATAGTACATGCAAATCGGAAGGCTGATGAAGGAGATGAAGTGCAGTGGCACATTGAAGTCTGAAGAATCACTGTAAACTCGACATAGGAAATCCCTGCAGGCTTCCATTATGCCCTTACCACTCTCACTTTTGAGAATTTCCCTTCAATTTACTGATAAGAAACTGCATTAAATTCATCTGCTTGGCATGACAGTTTGAGTTTGACGCTATTTAGGAGGAACTTAAATTTCAAAGACGCTATGGTAGATACTTGAGTATTACACTGTAAATCCATATAAATAACACAAGAACATAAGGAAGAGATCGTTAATGGATTTGCATCGCAGGCTGGATATTTATGATGTCAGTAAAAGTGGTAGTACATTATGACTAGACATTCTATTTCACTTCATTATTATAATTAAACTTTCTATTTTTATTGTACCCTAGTAATGATGTTCCTTCCATTCAGTTTTAATATTCCTATTTGTTTAGTCTAATAAATCCCAGCTCCTCTGCAGAACCACTGGTCTGGGAAATGTTCCTTGTCATTTCACAAAGACAAGAAGACATATTTTCAAAACATACCTGGAATGCAGACCTGTAACGCATACAAAAATTTTCTGTCCAAATTAAAATCTTTTTCATATGAATTTCTGTGTGATACTGGTTGGATGTACTCTGGTCACTGTCTGGTGTGGGATATTTCCATGAAAAGTGGTATTGTCAGATGCTGTACTGGTTTTGGCTGGGGTAGAGTTAATTTGCTTCAGTGGCTGGTATTGGGCTGTGTTTTGAGTTTGTGCTGAACACAGCCTTGATAACAGAAGTTTTTGGGTTTGCTGAGCAGTGTTGGTGCTTGCACAGAGCCAAGGCCTTTTCTGCTTTTCATACTGCCACACTGGCAAGGAAGTTGTGGGTGCATGGGAGGTTGAGAGGAGACACAGCCAGGACAGCTGACCCAAACTGACCAAGGGATATTCCATACCATGGAATTATGCTCAGTATATAAAGTGGAAGGAAGAAGAAGGAAGGGGAGGACCTTTGGAGTGATGGTGTTTGTTTTCCCACATCACTGTTCCACGTGATGGGGCCCTGCTCTCCTGGTGATGGCTGAAGACTTGCATGCACAGCTTCTGCTTTTCCTATTAAACTCTCTTTATCTCAGCCCATGAGTTTCCAGCTTTCACCTTCCAGTTGTCTCCCCAATGCCATTGGTGGGGGAGTGAGCAGGCAGCTGTGGGGGCTTGACTGCTGGCTGGGGTGAAAGCATGACAAATGCCTATCGAGACAATTAGTAAAATGATCTGAGTGGTAGGAACAAAAAGAAAACTGTAGTAATTTTGTATATTCGATACAGGAACTATACAATTTATTTATTTAAAAATAAACCAAAACTGAGCGGAGTTGAGTTATAATCATTATTTTTCATTACAGCTTCCGAGGCCAGAGGAGGAGGAACAGCAATCTGAGGTGAGACAGCATTCAAAGAACCTCATCAAATGGTTTGAGACCCCTGAGAAGAACTGTTGATGTACTTAGAAATTGAATATTACCTGCTGCAAAACTTTAATGTTGTTTGAAGTGTAACTTTCCCATTCTCTCCATCTTCATTTAATAATGAATATCAAGTGTTACACTTAAAGATACTGCTACCTTTTACCATAGGTAGTTTATCTCAAAACACAGCAGTTCTTAAGTGCATATTTCTATGATTACCCTCATTGGCCAAGGATGAAAACAATAATCTGATTCCTTACATACTTGATACGCAGAAATGATCGATGAAAGGATTTTCTGAGGCCAGAACTAATATACGTATTTACTCATTCTTTGTTTTTAAATTAAGCTCTTTTTCTAGCATCTGAATGGTGAACATTTCAGTAACTCTAGGAGGACTTTCCTCTAAAGATATTTGACTGTAAACCTCTTCTTTGTCAACAGATCTCAAATAGATTTTTGTTGCTGTTTTAACAGCACAGATCTATAAAGGTTTCAAAGGAATTAAAAGATGTTTATTTTAGGCAAATTTTTACTATGATTGAAACAAGATAAGGAAGACTGAATATATTCTGGATTTCAAAACAGTCTGCTTGGTATACTTGCCTTTATACCAGTGACCTTAGTGAATTGCATTATGGTGAAACAACATGAATGTAAGTCTTTGCAATCAGTTGGCAGCATTGCATGTGAAAATGAAATATTTCTCTTTGATACAGAACATAGAATCTGAACATTTGAAAAATAGCAATTATAAGTTGTATTCTGTTTTCTCTCTTTAATGAGTGTTTGTTGTAATAGACTTTCTTAGCATCCAACTATAAAAAAAATATGCTGCTGAAACAGCTTTTTCTGACAATGAAGTATTTGAAAATGTAACTGAATGTTGCACAGCATTTGCTTCACTGATTTACAGTACTGCTTGTGGATGCACTCTTTCAGATTTTGCAAGATAAATGTACAACATTTTACAAGATAAATGCAACAACAAGAAGTTAATTAGTGACTTTGGTTATAAGCAAAGAGAAAACAAGTAGTAAAGCAAAAAGAAGAACCTCGCAGTTGAAATATGCCAGGTGCATGTGAAACAGGTCTGTGTGGATTTTCTGCCAAAATGTGAGTTTGTTCTGCTTTTTGTCTTAAGTCACTGTTAAACAAATGATCCTTTCAGTAACTGTGTATATTCATAAATATTCTTTTTTGTTGTTACTTCCAAAACATGAAGGGTGTTTGTTTTTATTTTTTTTAAGTATAAATTAAAATTAAATTTAGCATATCTAATTTAGCTAGAATTTAAAGCATAGTCTAGGTTTTAGTTTTGTCATTATAATAGTTGTTAACAACTTGTGATAAAAAATTAGAGTTTGGAGCTTAAAAGGAAAAGTATAAATATGTCTATTTTCAGGTCTTGAATAAGATTGGCCGGGAAACAAAGTACATGTATCATATATATGTACAAATGGAATAATTTGTAGTACATCTAAATGTTGAATTAGTTAGGTAAACTGAATGTAGGCATTAATTTATCTTCACTGTTCTCTTTGGGTGAATTCACTTCAGAAACTTAAGGAGAAACCTTTTGTCACGTTCTGCTGCTTCGTGAGCTGCCTACTGAAAGTGACACTCCAGCAAAATCTTCCTTTCCCGACTTGGAAATCCAACCAACATGGATAAAAGTATGAGCATTTATGTGTCTCTAGTTCCGATTTCACTGAAAATTCTTTGGGATCTACAGCGTGTAGAAGATGAGAATTAGTAATGTAGTGTTATAATTAAGAGTAATTAAGGCCTTTCCTGGATACCAGAAGGTGATCAAGGAACACTCTTTTCTTCCTTTACAAGACTCCTCTGGTGCTATTAGGATTAAATGAAGCGCAACTCACAGTTAATGAAGTTTTTACTATGCTATTAAAATTTAGTCTCTTAAAATGCTTCCCTTTCATACATAATTTCTGTCCATAGTTTGTCTATTTTAGCACAATCATAGCCCATATTTAGCCCAGACAAATGCTTTTAGATTTTACTTATTTCAAAACAGTGTCAAGGAGACACACGAGTGTATCTTTTCTATGTATTGACAGCCTAATTCAGATGCCTGAAAGTTCATCTAAGACTCTTTCCACTAATGCATAGAAAACAAATGACCTTCCAGGGAAATACCTATTAGTGTTTCAATCAATGCTGCTGCTTTTCAGTTAGGATTATTAAAAATCTCAAACATTGATCTTCTACAAGTGCAGAATGACAAGTCATTTTAGATACTGGATTTTTTGGAGTTTGGTGTAAGAGGGTGATTTGTAGCAGTACATACTGGAGTGATTAATAAGATTTTAGTAGCTTTTTGCATAGCTCCCTACCTAAAGCAAATGAAACATAATAAAAATCAACCAATAGAAACCTCAAACCAGTAAGGGCAAATTAGTTGTGCCTTTCCCTGCTTCCTGTAAAATGTTAAATGGACTCCCAAAGGTTTCATTTTAAATGAAAGCTGTTTAAGCAAGAATTTTAGCAGATACAGAAGACATTCAAGGAACTTGTGAAAGTTCCTTATGTTCTGCTTTATAGAGTCTGGTAGGCACACTCGACACAGGCTGTGAGTCTGACCCTGATTTGCAAGCATTTGAACAATCTAAATAAAAGGCTGTTTCCATAATACTTTTAATTTTTCCTTTTTGTCGAGTGTATATTAAGTACACATCTGATGAAACAATGTTTTACCCCATTATTTTAGGTTTTGGTAGCAGTCACAAGAGATTAGAATGCTGTTAAGTGTAATGGAGCGTGAAGATGACAAGATAAATGAACCGGAGGCTTTTCAGTTCGATCACATCACTCAGCACATAATGATGCAGATTTTGTGCTTCAGACACAGATGTCACCTTGGGGTTGAAGTCAGGCTAGATGAATCTGTGTGAGGTAAGTATAACTAAGATAGTTCCCCATAGCCCAATTATTACCTTCCTTTTTAAATATAGAAAGGAAAATAAGTCCTCCTAAGTTAAGAGATGAGTTATTTGCATGCAGTGTTTGTGATGGAAAATTCTCTCTAAAGTAAACACAGTAATAAAAATTCTTCTTTCCTTTTTTATTTTAAGGGGACAGGCTGCTTCTAGTGACAGAGTGTTAGACTAGACTAATCCTGGTCTCTTTTAGGGCACTAGTAACTTGACTGGTACATACAGCACTGTATGTTAGAGTTATTAATTGTATCATAGCAAATATTTTTCTGCAATTTTTTAATGAAATTTCTTTGAAGCCACATGCAGAATGTTACTTCCCATGTTGTATATTAATTCCAGCAACTCTAGTATGAATGTTACGCTGGTGGGCTTTTGAAAACCTGAAGGACATGGATCTGCCAGGAAGCCTAGATGGGAATTGAAAAAAACCAAAATTACAAATCATTTAACTACCATTGAAAAAATTTAAAAATGCTGACTAAAGGTCTTAATTAATAAATTGTATTAGCCTCTATTAATTTAGTTTTTCCACTTAATTACAGAAAGACACCATTGATCCAAAATTTATTAGCAGTGTTCTGTTAAAGCCAGCAGAGGGCAGACTTGAATTGGAAACTCTTTTTGCTACTTCAGTTACTTGAACCTAAAATACCAGATAGTCCCTTGAGCTCAAAACTGATCACAATCTTATCACTTCTCCACTATTCTAATTACACTTGTGCTGGATAAAAGCTTCTTTGCGGTTGCTGTTTGACAAAATGAGTGTTTTCTGAATGTTTAAATAAAGATGATAATATGAAAGTAAGTGTATTAGCAGCTGTGTTTTACTCACCAGGGATAATCCACACTGCTTAATCATTACCCATGTATATCTTAAAATGGTTTTTAAAAGCTAGTGAATATCATTATCCCCATTTTACAGATGAAGAAACAGGAATAGTAAGTGGTAACTTTGCAGGTTACCCGTTTAGGTGACTTTCAGAAACAAGAACAAAATCCAGACTTCTGAGATCTAATCCAGTGCTTTGCACAGATAAACCATGACATTTGTAACTCTGGCAAACATGGAAATGGTTGCTAGCAACCCAGAATCTCTGAGAGTGAGGAGCTTAGACTGCTGAAATAGCAGGCAACCCGATAGTCAGGTTGTAGATCTTGAGAGGAATATTCTCCCCAAGATGTGTGGTGATCAGATGGCTAAAGATCTGCTTTAAGAATTTTATTATTAAAATGAGTACTCTGCATTTTTAGGTATCTTTGTCAGTCACTCAGTTGGAGTGTAGTCTTTCCAAAACCTTTATGATAGGCTCTTACTGACTCTCCAACTCTATATTCAACATTTTTAAGTGCTGTGTGAAGGTTTGTAAGAATAGATTACAAAGGAGTCCACTTTAAGTTTCTTGGTGATTTCTCCTTGTACCTTGTATAATTTTACACCTCACAAAGAGCTGACACCTCCTAATAGTCATCACTTTCCATAATTCACAGAAGCCTGAATATGCAATTATCTCAAAAGGGAAAAATTAATTTTGCTCTTCTGCAGAACATAAACTCTTCTCAAAATAACCACTAATTGAAGACATTTGTTTACAGACTTATTTTATAATAAACCACTGGATCCCTTAGCTCAAGAAGAAGCGAGAAAGATAACAATTCAATTAACTTAAACTGCTGCTTTGAGAAATGTGTTTTCCTGTGTCAAATTTATTGAGTGGAAATAAGTCTGAATTTTTGGGGGCATGGCACATTTTTCCTGCTGTAAGCTCCATAATCATCTCTTCCTATGCTAATCCTAGACAGTGTATGTTTTGTTTTGTTTGTACCCAACTTTCCTTTTATTTTCTTTTTAATATATAGTGCCTTATGAACAGTTAAGATATTCCTACCTCAGAAACACATCGTTGTTACAAACAGTTGTGTTTGTTCAGCTGAGCAGGTTCCAGCTCAGTTACAGAGGGATAACTGTCTTAGAGCAGCAGCTGTTGCCATAGGCAGATTGGCCAAAAGCCTGTCCCTGTATTTCTGTACGTGGAAACAAAGGCATGTACTGTCTGAATAGAGAATGTGATGTTGCGTGCCTGTGACAAAAAATACAATAGTGTTTTATTGGAAAAGTATACTTACTTTTGGATTTCCAAAAATGGAATATAGCATGTGTAAAGCTCGTATTTAATCAAGATGATTTACTCTGGTAATGTTCCTTCAGAGGTGAGAGTTTTAATGACAGGGAAAAGATACTTCTACATCTGTGGAATTTAAAGCCTGCTACTGTCAAGTTACCAGGACCCTTAAATGTGTGCTGAAGCATCCTTGTCTCTTTTAGTAAATCAAAAATGTTTATACTTACTGTCACAAATAGTGAAGGAATGCCAACAATTGCTTCCGTGTTTAGAATTCTGTGGAGTCTGCTCCCTGTGAGCAGACTCTGCTTAGATTATCTGTAACTACTAATTGTTAAGCTTATTCTTGACATACTTCAGCTTCCAGCAGTCTGCTGAAACTTCTGTTACACCTTCTGGGAATCTGTCTATAATAATTTCTCTCCCCACTTGGCTCCAAGCCAGGAATAAATCTGTTTGTACAAGTGCTTCTTAACCTCATTTACATTGGGGTTTTAATTTTTTGTTCTTTCTGCCTATGTGGTTTTTGGATGCTTTTATAGCAAATTCAGTACTTGCAAATTCAGTTTGCTGTGTAATGGACTGTTGGTTACAATGCATTTTGTAAACTACTGTTTGTTTCACTTTAAGTGTGCTGACTAAAATTATTTCTCTGTGGTCATTTTATGGGCATCTTACTGTGATCAAAAACAAGGATTCTACATTAAGACTGTATGTAGGACAGTGTATAGCATCTCTTACTATGTTCTTCTGTGGGATATTAGCCAAATTTATCTTCCGTTTTTAATTAGATCTCAACATTAGGAAAAAAAATGCAAATTGTACCTTGTGCAAAATTTGGTCCATCTCCAACTCTGATAAATTCAACCTTGCAGCCTCCAGTCCCCGGGGTGTTCAAATACCTGTCCCTAGCACTCGTAAACTGTTAGATCAGTGAAGTTCTGTTCTCTTTGAGGTGTTGTATCATGCAATTTTTTTCACCCCTTAAGGCAGCTGGAGTTTTCAGGCTATCCCAGTTAACCACGTCTGTGTTGCCAACCACTGACATCAGAAACATATCTTAGCCCTGGTGTCCCAAATGAATCCAGTTACAGAAAGAAGAACAAGGTTACTGAAAGAATGGCTTTTAAGATTTTACTTCCAAATAATAATGAGTAGTTAAAAAAAGGCTAAAAGCCATGAGCATGCAAGCTCCTACTGGTCAATTTTCAGTTGATCAATATTGGCTTTTAATAACTAGCTACAAAGACTAATTAGTGATTTCACTGTGCTACCCTATATCTCAAAGTATCTAATGCTGTCATGTAGTTGCACACTCTAACACTGACTGCTAAACACAGACTCACCCCTCTTGATTTCATACCCAGCACTGGTCAGGACTAGCAAACAGCTTCAAGATGTAAGGTAAAGTCAGCATTTTGCCTCCTGTCAGCAATAACTTATCACGTTGCTGAGTGCAAGTGAAAAGATACTGACCCAGGAGTGGTTTGGTTTTCTCCCAATAATCATAAATTTAGAGCATTAACTTCATGACATCAATGGGAGCGGTGTGTTCAAATTCTCCAGCACGTCATGGGAAATACAGACTATCAGTTGTCCATTTACTATTTTGGCAGGCATAATTTTGTTATTTTTCAAGCTGTTTATATTGGCCACCCCAGTGTTTTAGTAAATTTCACACACATTTCAGCATTTCAAGAAATCTCTGCTTCAGGAGATGTGGGATATTGTGTGTATTCCCCCCCCCCAATTTTAACGTTTCTTTCACTGTGTATGATATATTAACATTTACAAGCTTCATTTACATTTCAACAGAGCATTCACCTGTGTCCTGTCAAAGACTCCACAGGGCATTAAATTATATATTTTAGAGAGATTATGAATTCTAATAAACGGGCATCAGGAATGTCTACAGCAGCTATAGATTTGTGACAGCAAAGTGAAGGCTGGTATGAATGAAGTGTGAATAGAAATTCATGAAAGCATCAGCAAGAACAGCAGAACATGGTTAAAAGGGTGGGCTCTTGTTAAGACATAAAACCATTCCCAGCAGAAAAAATAAGGATTTGCTCTATGTCAGGGCCAAAGACCTGCACTTTGAAAACAGATGACCCGTCAGCAAAAGACTTGGCATCCTGACCCCAGCAGGATGGTAACAAGGCTGCAGCATCAGATACGCCTTGCCTTTCCTGTTAGCCTGTCCGGAAAACACACATGTTGAAAACAAGGAAAAAACAGGTCATGGGCAGCAACCTGGCCTCTCATTTATGGAGAACACAGTAAACAGGTTTCTGAGTTGAAAGGTGACCGTGTACCAGCTGATGCCTCCTAAGGGAAATGAAACATCTGTCCAGAAACCACTTTGTTGTCCCTAGTCAGGGGCTTGTAGGGAGGCTTTGGCTGTGGGCATCCCTGTTCCTTGGTGTCAAACTCAAGTGATCCTGGCAAGACCACTGGGACTATGTTTTGGAGCTCATAAATACACCAGTGTCAGAGAATTAAATATATAGGAGAATGAGTGTGAGTGCATAAAACCAACTTACTTAAAGATTTTGTAAATATATACCGTCTCCCCTTTCGTAAGATCTCACATTGAACTTTCTCACACTGATTCCTCAGTTACAGCAATTTCCCATTGTTACATGAATAAACAGTCATTCATGTTGAGGATCATATCATAACTCCCCTACAGACAAAGGGACAGAGGTGTTCACGACTTACTCTAACTCTTGCATTCCTTCCTAGATATGACATAATAACAAACTGTATGTCACTTTATCCACAAATAAATGATCATTTCCTCCCATTGCGTGAGTAGTTATTGATAAAAAACAAGTTACTTCATGGAAAGCCACGTGAAAAATAAAGGGTTGGAGAAAAAGTGAAGGAGGAAGGGTGAAAAAGTCTGCCTTAAGTTCTAAAACAATAAAAAGGAGGAAATAGCATGTTGGCCTGATAAAAGGATGATGTGGACTTGGCCAAAGTCACGGTATGACTCAAAGTTGGTAGGATCCTTCAATAATGCCTTCCAACATCCCACACTACTCTGGATCTGTAGTGCCAGAGAAGGGGACTGCTAGAAGGGCTCAGTTACAGTGAGGCTGAGCTGTAGCACGACAGAAATGGAGATTAGGTTCATGAGCCTTGGTAGGGTTCACATATCAACTTCTGTAAATGACAGGATTAGGGCAACAGAGTGCACTGCCCTTTGCACTTCCCAGTAAAAAATCTGGTGGAGAAATAAATATCCTTGTCCTTGCCTCTTACCATAGTAGCATTGAAAGAAGCTACAATATGTGCATCCATTTAGCTGGTCAGCCAGATGTCAGTGAGTCTCAAAGTCTTTGTGTTAAGTACCACAAAAGCCTTTTCTCAGAGAGCTAGTGAGATGTTACCTGGGACCCAGCTGTATTTGATCTTAGATACACGCAAAAAGAGCTTAGATGTTTGTTCTGGCACAATTATATTCTTTCAAATTTAGTTTGGAGTTTTGCAGAAAGTAGAAAGTTAAAAGTCTACTGGTAGCTCACCAGCCAGTTGGCTCTTCCTGTCCCCAGAGGTAACCATGAGCTGGTCTTTATAAATGTATCCAAAATGTTATACTTTCTAATTTCGCAAGGACTAGTGTCATGCTCACTGCTGAAGGAAAAGAGGGCAGGTGCTATAGGGAATTGTTGCTACTTGGAAATCAATGCCTGGCAATGCTAACCAAAGGCCTGATAAGTGTGAAAGCTTTGAGAAACTAAATTCGTGTTCAAACACTTCAGTGTTTTATTATTGGCATCACAAGCTGGATTTTCTACCAGAGTAAAATGTCTTAAATCCAGCAAAATCTCATAATTGTCTTCTCTGGAGTGCCTCTAGATTTACAGAGCTCAAGAGCAGAAATTTGCTCCATATTTTTTTCTCTTACCCCTGATGCTAGAAGGTTTGCCAGGCTTCTGCCATCGTATCTCTTTGGCACTCAAATCAAAAGATGAGCATAGGGGAGGGAGAAAGCCTGGTTTGCTAAGAACTGCATCTGCCAGACAATAAACTACATCTTTGGGGGGGGGGAAAGTGATGTGCAAAAATAGGTTTAAACCCAATTTGTTCTCTCACGCAGCTGGACCATTTGTCACCAGAGTACTTGACCTGAGGGATACTGCTGGCTACCAAGAGCTGCTAGAGGCAGAAGACCTGACTGCAAGATGTCCAGCCTAACCTGTAGTGACAAGAAAAGCTGCTCCACTGGAAGTGCTCAGGATGTCCATGCTATATCTGATCCCTCACAACTAACGACATCAGCTTTTGACTTGCCAGTCAAGACAGGTCATAGCAGCCCAGCATAATGAATAATCCACTTTCTAGATCATCTTCAAGGATAAAGAGTCTTAATTCAGGCATGACTAAATTTCAGAACTTCAAAATTACACTGCTGATGTTTAATTAAGCTGTGAAAGCAGCCAAGCAGCAGATAGGGACAGAAATACAGCCATGCCACGAGCACCCAGTCTCAGCTCCGTGCAAGGCTGCAGCACCCATAGTAGGCAACAAGGCAATAACCAGGAGCTCGAATGAAAAGGTGCATGACGTCTAATTTATGAAGCTGTCATCCAGCTGTGTAATGGCTCTCTTTTGAAGCCATCACGGAACCATTTTATTTAACAAAAAAAAGAAGCTCATTGGACAAACCCTGCCATCATTCCAGAAAGACCCATGAGCCTGCCTGCGTAAGGTGCTGGCCTAGGCATCACTTGCAAATGAAGTTCAGACTATCAAATCTCCAAGAATACGAGGCAAATGCTGAGGAAAAGGCTTGGGGTGTTATTGTAGCTACAGGGAGAAGGGTGCTCTGCCATCTGCTAATATGGTACATGTTAAATACAGTTTTGGTTAACTACTTGTAAGAGAGAAATCTGAGGGAAGCTGACCAAAAAACAGGCACCTCTAACAATTGTCTTGTGACGTTTATGTGACGATACAAAAACAATCATGGGCAGATCTTTGACTGTGAGGGCCAGAATCCATGTACACGCACAGTCATCTTTGGGAGCAGTCAGGAGTGCCAGGAAGTGGAATAGGATCATAGGATCATAGAATCGTTTGGGTTAGAAGGGACCTTGTAGATTGTCTAGTTCCAACACCACTGCCATAGGCAGGGGCACCTTCCACTGACCAGGTTACTCAAAGTCCCATTCAACATTACTGAGATTATTTCCTTTTCTATAGAACACATAGACAAACAATGGAAAAGCCACATACCAGTGTTGTAAAAGTCCCATTTAGGAACAAAGCATTTGAAAATGCTGGTGTTTCTGTGTAAGAGAAGGTCAAGCTCCCTCCCAGTTGCCTATAGATGGTGTTTCTCAGATTGCAGGGTCATGATTAGCTCTGGCAAGTGAAATACGAAATATTAGAAAAATCACAGCACTTCTTAGCAAGCAACACTGTTTGCCCTGAGCAGCACAGTGAGAAGAAACTGCAATTATGGAATAAATGCCTCGACACTGTAACTGTAAAATGCCTTTAATTAGTGGGATCAGCTCCCTACCTCTAGAGGCAGGTTTGCACTCATGTCAGAACCTCTGGTTTGTTCTCACTCACCTCAGGGCAGCTGAGTTTCAGTGAACACAGAGGAAAAGTGAAAAGTCTGATAAAACACTGATAGAAGACCATGTCATCTGAAAACATGCAGTTCATCATGCAACAAGGACAAATAAATTCCGTTTACCTTGAGTGGTAACACTGTGATGGCTGGGTAGGCCCTCAGCAGTATTAGTTGCCGTCGTGTCTTTTTTACCTGCTCACCTGGGATATTCCACTTCCTTCCTTCACAGGAATCTTAAATGGTAGTTGTTCCTTATGCAGAAGGACTCCTTATTTCTTTGTTCTCTGTCACTGCAACTTCCAAGTAAGCCTGCAAAGAGCTGGAGGGAGGCAGCTACCACTAACCAAGAACAGCTCTCAGGAAGTGCTTTTACCAGTGTGAGCCTGTGAAAGATAACGCACATTGCAAAACACCATCTGAGTGAAAGATCCATACCATAACTACTCAGACAAAGGCAGGAACTGGCATGTGTGAACACTTAGATTTTCAATTCAAATGCCAACGTTTCTGGGTGTGCTGCCCCAAAAAGTCTGGTGTTTTGAGTAGATACCAGCTCTAGTTTGGATTTCTGTACTTCCAGAAGTAAAAGCGACTCTCAGAAACACTGTTCATCTTGGCTTTTTGGAACAGGGAGTCCCAGAATGATTCCTACCTGCTTTTCTGCTTATGGCTTCTTCTGAGGGCCAAGATGAGGGGAGCAACCCAAGGCTCAGCCACATTAGGGAGGGCTCTTACGTCACAGCAGACATAGCTGATATACCATTTCAGCAACCACATATGACTGAAAGATGAGCTCCAGAGATGCTCCAAAACCAGAGCCATGGCACCAAAGATGTAGCACCAAACAGAGCAAGCCACTACAGAAATCTCACAGATCGCATGTTGAAAGCTCTGGTTCCATGAAGTTGCTTAATGCTGGCCTGGAAAAACAGATGTGAAAGCCATTGACTTTCAAGTAATAATCTCCATGAAAGAGATGCTTATTTATGAAACCACGTACCTAAAAAAGGAAGGTTAAGGTAGGCAAAATAAAAACAGAGTCTAAGATAAGGAGGACATTCTGCTCTCACGGGCATCAACATTGCCACTCTTAATCCAGAAGCTGTTTGCTGATAGAAAACAAACATCCACCTTCATTCCAGGCAAGTGGAAATATTGTGAAAGGATACTGAAGCCTCCCATGAAGGCTGTGAATAGTGACAGAAGAAAGCAATACTGTATCTGATCTATTCAAATCAGACCAATGCTATGCTCTCCTTTTGGAGCAAATCTTTCTGGCTTTTTGGGAGGAGAAAGTGACATCCAGGGCTCTGATCTAAATGGGCAAAATATGAATTACCATTTAATCTTCCTTTAATTTTTTATCCATGCTTTGGAGTCCTCAGTGTAAGTCAGTGCAAACATTTAGGCAGATACCCAACTCCCTGTTTTCCAGACAAAGGGAGATAAATGAATGTTTAAGCAGCCTGCTTTCTCCTCTAGTTGAAGGAAGCTGGTTACTTTCTCACCTTCAAACAACTTAATGTTGTAAAGACTCCCTTCTTCAGCGTGGTACTCACATTTTTATTTAGTTAATAGGGAATTAAAATAATAAAACACATTGGCTACAGTATGCACAGTCTAATAAACTGAACTAATAGTGTTTTTTCTGGCATCACAAAACCACACTTTTTTTTTCATTCAATGTCCAATATTGAGCGACCTGAAGCAGAACAGAAGACACAAGGGATCTGTGCTGGGAAGTGCCTCCCTTTCAGTATTAGTCTGATTAGCTTCATTAAGCAGCCTTCTCTACCGTGCTGTATTGCTCTTCATACCACATACATACATACTGTTATATTCAGCTTGATCCTCACAGAGGAAAACTGCTTATACAACAGAAAGAGGAATATCTGGCAACATATTCTGGCATATATTCCTTATTATTCTTTTTAAATTGCAGTAACTGTGCCATTACCTCCCGTTTCCAGTGGCTGCAGGTTACAGCCTTGGGTTTTACTACACCAAACAGCTGGTCTCTGAGATTTAAAGCTTTGTCTTCATTCCCACGCTTATTTGTGGTATCTGCACCTACACAGACCAGTCCTTGGACCTGGAAATCCATCAGGAGAGGGGAGTTGGAGGATTGATTTCTATGGGATACTAATTTCAGAATCACACTTGGTTTTTGGTGGACAACCAAAGCTGCTATAGATTAAAAGTAGCCAGTTTCCAGATACCTGGGGACATTAAATCAGTTTGGGACAGCTCTACTTGTCTTCAAGAGGTCTGCAGAAAAAATTGCACTTCGCAACAGCTCCTTTCTCAGTAATTCTGTGCCTGCTCCTGGGAGATATTTCTGCCACTTCATCTATTTTATTTCGGTTTTAAGTCCAGAGAAGGGCAGTGAAGCTGGTGACAGGTCTGGAGCACAAGACTTACGAGGAGCAGCTGAGGGAGCTGGGGGTGTTTAGCCGAGAGAAAAGGAGGCTGAGGGGGGACCTTATCGCTCTCTACAGCAAAGGTGGGAATCAGTCTCTTCTCTCAGGTAAAAAGTGACAGGACAAGAGGAAATGGCCTCAAGTTGTATCAGGGGACATTTAGATTGAATACTAGAAAAAATTCTTGCCCTGAAAGGGTTGTCAAACACTGGAACAGGCTACCCAGGGAAGTGGTGGAGTCACCTTCCCAGAAGGTCTTTAAAAGATGTGAAGATGTGGCACTTGGGGACAGAGTTTAACAGTGGACTTGGCAGTGTTAGATTAATGATTGAATTTGATGATTTTCAAGATCCTTTCCAACCTCAAGTACTCTATTTTTTTACGTCTATTTACAATATATAGCAATAATAAATCACAGATTGATTCAACACACTAAATGTGTGTTAGATTCTGGTAGGACACGTGGCCTAATTTTAATTCCCACACTTTGAATGAAGATCAGTTTTATGCAATGCTGAAACCAGTCACCCCTCTGTCAGGCATTTAGCACAGGGGTAGAGCAGCTTTCAGCTCCACCAGTGCAGTGATCAATAACGTGACACGGTACTGTTATGCCAGAGCAAGTGACATATGGTCATGTAGCTGCACATTATAATTAACCACTGATTAACAACAGAAAGAGGATAGACTGTTACATTCAATTAACTTGCCTTCCTTTCAGCTGACAAGCAGCTGAGTGCTATGCACTTAATATACTCTTTGCAAATTTTCTTCTCTGCAAGTATTATAATTGCTGTAATTAGCACAGATCAACTATGACAGCAAAACTCTCATTTCATCTATACAATACAGTAGCTTTAAAAAAGTTAGGTTTTATCTGTTTTACTAATTACCTAACCAGTATTTCTCTTTTATCGTGCGTTCTCATAGAGTTCCATGTAATTTTTTCAGATAATTCAGCCAACTTCTATATGACTCTATAGAAAAACAAAATTTTTGCAAGAAATCAACTGAACTCATCCCAATTTGTATAACAGTCATGCCCATCTATGAAGAGAGACAGTGGTGTGTGAAAAGGGACACAGGTGTTTCACATTTGTTTTTGAATGAGACTCCGTTATTTTCTCTTATGCTGTTTCCTTTCCTATGGGCTGTATTTTAGACCATAGTTAAAAAAAAGGCTGCCAAGGCACCTTCAATCTCCTTTTTGACTTTCTTCTGTTTCCCATATGGTGGCCTGCTGTCACAGGTGCTCGGTGTTTTATTTGCCTTGACATTTTGACTTGCCTGTCAGAACAGTGTAGAGGTTAGAAGAGGTGACCAGCAAGGCTAGAGAGGAGTTTATGCTAGCTAGTAACTTGCCCACTGAGCAGATATTGATTTGAGCAAATGTGGTCAAGTCAGCTCACGCTTCTGACAGAAGGACCCAGAGAGTGACTTCAAGGATTGTAGCCCTGCTGTGCTTCATGTCATCCATCCAGGCAATGAAAGCTGCAAGGAAAAAGGTTCACGCAAGTACTTCATACAGCACAGTCCAACAGACCAGTGGGAGACTGCCATTACACTTGCCCCAAGCTCAAGGAAATGTTACCTTGCTGTGATACCTGAAAGGAGATCAGCCACCGACCTTGGGAGTCTCCGGATTGTTCTTCTTGGCATAAGGAGCCCACTGTATTCAGACCGTGTACCGTGGCACGCAAAGGAACCTGCGGGGGTCACCGTGGTGCCTGCAGGGGGAGCGATGCACAGCTCAGCCTGCCCAACCTTCTGCTGTCATTTCAGAGCAGTGGTGACACTGACCGCAGGAACGCACCTTTAGCCTTTGGATGTGCATCGCTCTGCCCTTGGACTGACTGACCACGGGTGGCAGTGCCAGTCTCCTGAAAACACCTTCTTCCACTTGCTTGCCTCAACCCCTGTTCCTTTCCCTTTGTGTTTTTTCCCTTGTTCTGTTTTTATAGTTAAGGAATCTGTACTCGTGTTTTAATTCCCTTTGCGAAAGTTGAGTTTGGCTTTTTGTTCTAGCAATAATCCACCACAAAGGGCTTCCGACCCCTCTAGACCGCAGGTTCTCTTCTGCTCCCTCTTCATTCAGTTCCTTACAAGTGCTCAAGTACGCTCCTTAAGGGAATTCTATGTTCAGTGACAGCTTTCCACACAAGATTCCTCCCATTCTCAAGGTGACAAATGCCAGAGACTTGGCTAAAGTTTCTTTGAGCATTTGGGTTTTTTCCTTTCCAAAAGGTACCAGTCAGACATTTCTTGATGCCAAAGCATGACAAGAAAACCATCAATGCTTAAACCTCTGTAGGAGAGTGCAGCCACCAGTGCTGCCCCCAAATGTTCTAGACCCATGTAGGGTTGTTTCAGCATTACATTTCCTGTATTTGTTACTGTGATAGTTTCAGCACTCGGGTTCCGAAGAAAGAGGCAGAGAGCCGCAGCACAAGCTCTGCTTGATAGGATGATGCCTGCCTTTGCATCACGGGGGAGCCATGGGAGAGGTTTCTTCCAAAAGCTCTGCCCCCTCCGCTAAGCTCTCAGCTGTGTGTCTCATTTTGAGCAGTTTCTTCATTCATTCAGAACTGCCCACAGAAGCAGACAGAGAGGAAGCACACCAGACATTCTGAACTGCCCTTAAAGCCCCTGGTTTCACTTCCCATTCACCTCTTTTCCCACAGCTCAGTACAAAGTGTGCTTTATGCAACACGTTCTTCCTTTCAAGCATGAAACAAAACTATCCCTCAGCACTTGTGCTGTACACTGCCTACTCTCATTAGAGTAGGAAGGAATAATTACAGGGATTATGAATGTGGTACTGAATGTCAAGGCATATTAAAACTGTTCACTATCTCAAGAACAAATCAAAATTCTTCCAAGGGGCTGCTTTTCTGCCTGAAATTAAATTACATCAAGTACCTTATAAGTAGATCTACCTAGTAACTAATTTTCTTTGTGTATTTAAGAAGTTACTCATCTCACATTACCAGAATGCGTCAAAACTCTTTGTGCTCCCAAACATGGCAGGTTTTTATCCAATACTGCTCCTAAGGCATAAAAACACTCTGCCATTCATCGAGAATAGGGCACACATATTGTGCTACAGTATGTAACACACATACCAGACTTTATGATAAAGATGGGTCATACAATGGGCATCTTGGAGAATTCCATTGCTCAGTCTTTTCTTCAAGTTATTACTTATTTTGGGTAACAATGCCAAAGCAGGGAACTAATCCATTTAGAAGCTGCACGGCACTGCTCTCTGTCTTCACTCCTGCAGCCCCATGCAGAACTGGCTGCCATATGAACACCTCAGAACTGGGCTGGCAGCATTTCAACACACCTAATGGTGGTCAGGAAGCTTGTCTTGGGCGAAGACCAAAGAAATGATGAAAATCTCTCCTCAGTCCTTCACTGAGTTGGGGATGCCTTGAACATCTGAAACACATTCAGGTTCATGCCAGATTCAAGGCCAATGTTTTTGTAACACAGCTTCCTACACTGGCAGCAGGAAAAAGCAAGTTCTCACAGATAACCAAAGAAGCTTAAAGTTATGAATTTGACATAGTATGGAGGCAGTCAGGGAGCTTTTTCCAAACTCGAATAGTTAAGAACGAAGATTTGTCAGAGGATTCAGCTGAACAGGTATCATCCAGTTTTAAGGAACCTTTATCAGCCTTGCTGCTATGCCCCCTTAAAATTCAAATGCGGGTAAAGCTATTACATAGTTTTAAGTGGGATCATGAAGCAAGAAGAGCAGACAGAGGAATGCTATAGAGATTCGTGCTCCAGTTCTTTCCTTCTTCCCTGCTTTAGACATTTAAAAATGCAACTGCTTCATGATTAGTCAAATAATCTGAACAGATGCAGTTGGAGACTTAAATCCCGGCACCTGTCCACAAGCTGATCTTTACAGCCTGGCCAGAGAACTACTAAACCAGATCTATTTTTCCTAGACATCTGCCTGCTTGTAAGGCCTTTAGCAAAGAGGACAGCTGCTGACATTCAGAGCTCTGCTGAAGCCACTGATGCTATGCTAAAGCTTCTTTTGGCTTAATGCAGCAAGAAGGGGAATGTACAGATTCAATTCAGTCAGAATCATTAAGAAGGCAGCAATGCTAAGCCAGTTGTTCAGGATCAGAGGAAGCAAGAGATGGGATGAACACTTTGCAGGTGTCAGAAAGGATCTCCCTAGCTCAGGATGCACTGAATCAGTACAACAGTGCCTGTATCCTCCCTCAGTCAATAGAGGGAGAGCTGAAATTAGTAGTTTCGCTAAATAGCAGTTGGATTGGTTTTCTCTAATGGCTAAAACGAGGAATATAAATCCCAATGAACTAACAAATAAACAATTTCCCAGGAAATATCAATGCTGTTACCTTGTGAAGGTATTCCCCCTTTGTGATTTATTATAGCAGATTTCTTAAACACCAATATTTTAGGGGCAGGATAGCCTGCTGAACAGTGATGACATTTGGTATGACAGTTGGCTAACAAAATGTTATCACAGATAATACTATTCCAATTCACTCCCAATTATTAGTGAAGTCTGAACTGCAAGTTATTAAAAGAAATGAAAACACGATGCATTTTAACAACTAAAAAAGCAAAAGAAAATATGAGTATTATGACTTTAAAAACCCCTCAAATAAACCTTTAAGGAGTAAGTGCAAGAACCTTTAAAATTTATATTCAACTCAATCTACTCTTGGTAGATAATACCACAAGGAAAATACACCAGTGCCAATACAACCTTTCAGTGCCTACATACGTCTGCTTTAGATGGTACCTCAAGTCGTTGACATCAGTGCTGGTCCAAGCCTCTGCCAGCTCCCCCTGACAGTTCTACGATCTCCATACCCAGCTAGCTGAAGGCAAGAACATATAAATATATGTGTAAAAATGTATATATACACACATACATGTTTTTGTATGTATATTTTAAATAAGCCACTGCTCTGTTCCTACTTTGACAGGCATCAAATAAAATATCCAATGATTTAGTGGAATCAAAGATGATTTACAAGAGCATGTAGAGACAGGGCAAGGGGGAATAGCTGCAAACTGCAAGAGAACAGGTTTAGATTAGACATTAGGAAAAAATTCTTTACTGTGAGAGTGGTGGGGCACTGGAACAGATTGCTCAGAGGTGTGGATGCCAAATCCCGGAAAGTGTTCAAGGCCAGGTTGGATGGGGCTCTGAGCAATTTTGTGTAGTGGGTGGCATCTGGGCCCATGGCAGGGCATTGGAACTAGATAATCTTTAAGGCCTTTTCCAACCCAAACCATTCTGTGATTCTATGATATTCAAGTTCCATGCATGAAGAAAGTATCTTGTCAGAAAAAGCACTGAATGTTCATTATTCTGGTTCACTATTTGTATTGCAGAAACACTGGAAAATCACATCCACACTGAGGACTTCTTATGCCAATGCCTAACTTCATTTATTTTGGTGTGTGTTGTGGAAAAGCTGGTATTTCTTCTCACCTCCTCTGAAATGGGCCCTCTCACAGGAGAAAAACCTATCATCATACGCCAGACCAAGAAACTCTCCACGGAGGACTGCCAGTATTAGTCAGCACTAGTGATGAGAACAACAACCAGGCAGCTTGTCAGAATTGTGGTGTGACTCAGACTGACTTCCACCAGTCTTTCCACACCATTAAATTTCTGTATTGTCCCAGCATATGTAGAGTAACAGATGATTAAACACAACCTTATTTTAGGAAGCAAGTTAACGAAGCGAGCACGGTGCACTGTGAAGGCTTGTTGTACAAAGGTTTCTGGAGTCAGGGTGACATTCTTCCCACTATCCTGAATTAGCAGATATATATTACCTGGCAGCTGTGGGTTGGGAGAAAACTCCCATACTGAAGTCATCTTTAATACAGAGCTAGATTAACATAAAACATGAAAAATAATTATTACAAGCTCAATGCAGGCAACCAGCTGTGAAGCCTGTAGGAACAAATGTAATTCCTGTAACTGGTTACTAATTGCCCGTAATACCTTCACACATCCTTTTCCTTGGGAATTGTCCAGCAGGCTCTCAGCTGCTCTCATCCTCCAGTTAAGGGCGGTACTTTGGAGTAGCACATTTCAGGAAAAGGTATTGGAATTCACATTGTATCTCACGAATCAATAGTCATTCCAGCCAGAAATTACGTTAAAGCCCATTCTAAGCTCTGCCTTTCACTTACTGTAACTGAAACTGCAAATCCTACACATTCCTAGGGCAATCACAGCAAGTCTAATTTGTACCTTTTGTAAAGGAAAACTTTTACCTTCTTCAATGTTCAGAAGCAGATTTCCTTTCTCGCCTGTTTAGATGAAAGGAAATTGAGTTTTGCCCATTCAAAAGAAAAGGCTAAAGACTGACATTTGAAAAAAAGTGAAACTATGCAGTGAGATCTCCCACTGCTGCCATCTACTACAGCTCTTACATTCATCCAGGTTTTTCTACAGCATTGCACCAGAGACTACATTTGCAAGGGGAAAGGAAAAAAACCCACAAACAAAATGCAGGATCACAACCCTGGACCTACACAACAGAACTTGCCTTGCACAGGAATCTGCTCCGTAGATGCCCACGGGAGACCATCCTAGTCAGAAGGGCGCAGGAAAGCTAGTGGATGTTCTCCTCCAGGCTCAGGAATGGTCTATGGCTACGTACAGAAAAACAGAGGTGCCAGGAGGTCTGGATGCATGGAGTTCTTGACTAGACATGAAAAAGAAGCATACAAGACATACAAAAGCAGCCTAGACAAGGTGGAAGCAAGAGCAGGAGACCTAAGGAGATGCACCTTCCAAACATGCACAGATGGGGTTAGGAAAGCCAAAGCCCAAACGTGAAATCTGGCAGGGGAGGCGAAGGGCAAAGCAAAAAAGCTTTACCAGAATCAGCAACAGGAAGACTAGGGAAATACAGGGCTTCAGAGCTGAGTGGAGAAGAGGACCTGCTGACAGGACATACAAAAAAGGCCACCTTTGCTTCTGTTATCATCAGCAAGAGCATCTCCCAGGAATGCTGGATCTGAGAGCACAGAAAATTGCCTCAAGTTCCAGGCTCAAAGGGCTGTGACCAGTTGCACAAAGCCTAGCTGGACACCTGGCCTTACTGGTGGACTCCAGGGGTCAGGACAGTTTGATATCTTTGTTAATGAAGGATGCGACAGAGCTCACCCGCAGCATGTTTGACCAGGAGGAGACGCTGAAAGCCCAGAGGGATGCACAGCCATTCACTGGGACACCAGTGGGCAGGAGACAGGAGCCAAAACACACATCTCAGGAAGTTTAAAGGGCAGCACCAGCTCCTGTTTCTGGGAAAAAACCTCAGGTAACCAGGAGACACAGGGGCCAGACAGAAGGAGCCGTGGGGTCTCCATCAACAAGGGAATCGTGAGCCAGCCACACCCACTCTTGCAGCAAAGACAGACAACAGGCTCCAGATCCCCATCAGAGCACAAACACAGCGATGACTGCAGCATAAAAAGCGTCATGATAAAGACACATTGCAGACAATGGCTGTGTATCAATGGCTGTTCTGTTAACACCACCAAAGTACCGAGTTGCCCAAGCAGTGCCCAGTTATTGATGGGATCATCACCTGCTTCTCCCGATTTCCAGCTCATCTGCTTGAGCTCACCCTTCACCTGTCCGTGTTCCTCAGCCACGGTGTCCTACCTGACAAGGCTGCATCTGCAGAGCCTGCAGTCTGTAAAATGGGGAGTAAGTATATTTTAAGTAATGTAGTCAACCTTACTGTGACTTCCAGAGGTGTATAATGAAAACTGTGCGAATATATTGCTATGTAATGTGTATTGCAACAAAGTCTGTAAAAGAGGCAAAATGTTCCACTGTGTAAAATATTTACAAAAGCATACAGCTTCAAAAAAACCAATTTATTTTACTGCCAAAATCATTAAACACTAAAAAGACAACCTTGTAGTTTACACATTAGGAATGTAAGTTTCCATGTAAGAGAACACTTCACTGTAAAAAAGGTGAAATAAATGTGTTACTAAAACAAAGAACAGTGTCACATAATGAGCTGAAGAATGAGACAAAATGTGGCAGTCATTTAAATTCAGGTTCTCGTGTGAAGACAGACACCTATAGACTGAGGCAGATATTCCACAGACTTCAGTGACTATTAAGGAATGTACACATCTAGTCTGAGAAGTAGAATTATACAAATACAAAAGGCAATATATTACACACCTATATACAACACAGTAAGCCACAAACACTGACAAAAGGTATTGGACAATTAAGTTAGAAATTTCTGGAACCCTCCTTAGAGAGAAGTGTGGCTAAAATAGCTATATATTTCTGTACCTTTCAAATTTGTTAGGTAATCAAGGCAATTCAAGACACTTCAATCCATTCAGAAAAGTCACTGCAGCTCTACAAGTGGTTAGAGGCCGCACGCTTTGTGCACAAATGTTATAGATTACCACAACAAAAATAATTCTTCTCAGTTTCAACAGAATTTTGAAAGTGTTGCTGTTCAAAGCAATGCTTGGAAACAGTGCCCTCTGATTTAAACCAGTAAGGTCAGTCATAAATGCCAGCATTGAAACAACTCTTGTAACAATCTGAGATGATTCACTCCTACACAACGTTCTTCCTGCAGGCTGTTGCAGCTGTGTGTGTTCAGAAGGTATTCATCAGAACTACCCACTCCTGGGCAGACCATAATATGGGGAGTCTTAATAGGTGTTCCTTACACTGTTAGAAGACATCTACCTCTTTAACATACATTTTCCATTTAACAGTCTAAAATGAGCACACAGTGCCCAAACCCTCAGAGTTTGACAATTTTAGAAATACCATGAAAAGAGGGATTTATTTAGAAATATGTTTCCTGCCCTACTTTCCTGCCATCCCTCTCCCCTATCCTGTATTTCTTTATCTTTTCCATTTTTAAGAAAAGAAAGAAGCACAACAAAGTTCTGGTACTCACGTCAGGCAATAAATTCTTTGGACTCGATCAGTATCAAGGTGTGATGTCAGCTCACAAAAACATGCTCACTGTGTAAACTCCTCTAGAAACCAACATATATATATTTATATGAAGCCACATATGTATGGAAAAAGCAGCCCATATTACAAAGAACCTTTCCTTGTATCATTTTCTCAAAATAGTATGAAGCTTTAGTTATTTCAGTTGTACCAATATGAGCCTATGTCTTGGGTTCAAGCCAAATCAGCTGGATAAAATAAAAGGATAAACTACCATTATTTCAAAGCCATTTGACTTGTAGCCAACAGTATTGTAAACATTGTATTACACATCTACATTGTATGGCATTTTAGATCCTACAAAATCCTAATTATTTAGAGCTAAAGGGACTAAATCTTCCCAGTATAATAAATACCTTTTATACCAACACCCAGCTTGAAAGATTGTTGCCTCCATGGTAGACAATCATGAATTAAATGAAACAAACCAAACCCAGTAAAATTACTGAAGAAGTCAAGTCCCTTAACACTAACTCACAACTAATACCATCACAACAAATATTTATCTACTGCAATTTTATTTATCTATTCTAGTTTAAGTCTCCACTTAAATTACTGCCAAATTTTCCCAAAGTATTCTTCAGTCCTACACTACGGAAGCAGATCAGGAAGCTGCTGTGAGTTCTGCAGGGTACTTCTTTGTAACCTGTAGAACAGATTTCGAGGGAAGGAGGAGCTCTACATCCAGTGTGTGCAGTGCAAGCCAATGCCCACTACTGGCTGCCTAACACCCTTCTGTTGCCGTGGTTATGCCTCCTCCAGCAGCTCCGTGTATTAGACAGCCTGGAACAAATGTGCTGTCTAATGTGCACTGCAGAAAAACCTTTAAAAAAGAGGCAAAATTTTCTGCTGTACGAAGTATTTACAAAAACATACAACCTCAAAGAACCGGTTTCTCTCACTGGCCAAAGTATTAAAAACTGAACAGGGTAAACTTGTAGTTTATAGGTTCGGAATGAAGTTTTCATGTACAATTATGAAAGCATTTCACCCTAAAAGGTGAAATACTATGCTGCTAGAATAGAACAGTGTCACACAACAAACTGAAGAATGAGAAATCGTGGCATATTCCCTTAAGCTCGGGCTCTCAGACAAAGACAAACACCTACAGACTGATGCAGTTATTCTACATAATTTAGTGAATTTTAAGGAATGTACACATCTAGTCTGCAGTCTTACTAGTACAATTATACAACTTACTTGTTCCTATCAACTATGTCTCCTCATCTCTTTTCATAATCAACCAGCTTATTAATTGCCATAAACCTGAATAACATTAGCTGCTTAAAGGTTATTTGTGCTTCAGTTTAAGTCAAAACGGAATATTTAGATTTATTTCCAGGCAAATGGGAGTCTACCAGAATTTCAGTGTTTGTTTTCTTACAAGGTTCTTGACAAACAATGGATTAAGAGCTGCAGAAACCTGGACAGTTGGGAGTGACTATTCCCTAGATCTTCATTCTATTTCTTGACTCCTAACAATAGTCTGTTTATCACCTAATCACTGCTACTGGAGTGGTTTTGTCAGCTACTGCTTCTTCAAATTCCTGCATAAGAAGTTTTAATGTAGCTTTTTAATTAAAATCCTAACATTATAAAAGTTGATATCAAACAAACTCACTGAAGGTTAAGGGTTAGGCTGCTGGTTTAGAATTTCCAACTAGAAAAATAACAGATACAAAAGACTAGGAAGTACATTGTTAATTATATTTACATTGCAATTTCCCTTTGTGCTTGCAAGTTACTGAAAGTACACATCCTTTGGTAGTTTTCTCTTAGTCTCAGGTACGAAGTCCACGTTAAACACATTCACACTCCTGATTTGCTTGAGTCAGTGCAAAGGGCTCCTATTTCCTACATAACATTGATACACAAGCACATCTCTTCCCCATCAATGATAAAAATACTGATGACGGACTTTTTAATGAGTAGCTTTGCAGCTGACATTTAAGAATCCTAAAGAACGACAGAGTCTGTCACATAATTTCTAAGTCTAAAGAGTGACTGTTATAGCAGCTGACAGTAATTCCCCTCCACAAGTACTGTTGCTGTGACTTTTGACCCAGTTTTGAAGACGTATAGGAAAACCAAAATGCACTTATAAATTGGACTCATAAAAAAGTATGAACGTTGCAACATGTACTAACCACCATTACAAAACCAACTGTAACATCAAACACTGAAGTGATGCTTCTAGTTGTAACCTTACATGTAAGCACAGCCTTCTCATGGCTAATGTAAGAGAATGTTTGTTCTTACAATGCTGTTCCAAAACTTCATGACAACACTGCAAGTCTCCTCCTAAAAAAAAAGAAGTACTTGCAGTTTTGCCTGGGCCAAGTGGTAGCGAAAACTGGGAGAGAGGCTCTGTTGGTTCCCACACTACACATCTATAAGAAGCCACACACCTCAGTCAGTGGCCAACCAACCAATCAATGTTTGTTCAACTAGTGAAGGTGTAAACTTCTCATGAAGCTGCAGAAAGAGGAACTTTCCAAGCTATGAGAAGCTGACTCAAAGTAATTACAACTGTTGTCTATTCACTATTACTGTCAAATGTGAGCCAAGTAAGAATTTAAGGGCTTGAGGTTTAAGGAAGTAATGCATAGCATATTAAGGAGCTTAATGGACCAGTATCAGAACAAACCCTCAATAATTTATTTTTCGTAACGGCCAATTTAATATCAATCTGTTGACAAAGTTATGCTAATACTTGGAGGTCGCTGCTGATTAGGTTGTTTGCCTAAAATTGGAAGATCTGCTCTTTCTGTTCCATATATCAGTTTTTCCTCCTGAAGACTGCAAGCTGAAAACCTGTTTACCTCTGTACCAGAGACACCACCACGATGATTTGGAACTGTGACACCACTGACCTGTTCAAAGGACTTACTAAACACAGTGGTGGTCGTTCTGGCCAGACTGTGGCTGCCAGGCTTAGGCAGGGACTGGCTAGTTGTCAGCGTCAGTCTCTTCAGAGAGACAAGCTCTAGATTCTCACTCATGGCTCTCTGAGTTTGTTTTCGTGATAAGTGTTCTCTGCAGGTTTCTCCTTCTTTTTCTTTTCCTCCAGCTTTGCTTCCTCCAGACCTTCGTTGGCTCTTCCCTAGGAGGTTCTTGCTGCTCGTGTTGCTGCTGTTGGATAGGGCAGGCTGACTTGTACTACAAGTGGCCCTAGAGTAAAACCCTTCATCATTTTCAGATACTTCTATCAGTTCTTCTTGAATTCCTAAGTCAGCATTACCTGCATGGTAGAAACAGAAATAAATTAGCAGTTGACTTTCTCACATTTATTGATTTTACATATTGCTCAATTTTGATATTTACAAGCATGAAGCCATAAAGCAAGAGAGCAGAGAACAGAAGACAAACACTTACCTATTCCGTGACATTTTGGAATGAAGATTCATTAGGATACAGAGTAACAGCAAATAATGCCACATTAACTAGATCAAAAGCATGTCCCCAACCTTTTTTTCTTGCGATTTTGGGGGAAAAAAACCCAAAAAAAACACAGAGAAAGAAAAAGAAATGCAGACTTGTTAATTCATGCAGGGAGTTAGAAGTTTAGAGATTAGAAGGTACCACACAGAACAAAAAAAAAAAGTGTAAATCTTATTTTGAGCAAGTATCCACTACATGATTTGGCAAAGCTTGTTAATTACAGAGGTATGTGATCAATGCCCCAGGACATCCATTATGGTACCTGCATGTTTAGCAACCCAAGAATGCTTTAGGACTGAAAGGTCACTTTCTGCATCACAGGTCTGGTGGTACGAGTTGGAAACTGAAGCACAACATAGACCTCCACTGTGAAAGGTTAATTTGGGCAATCTGAGGTACATGGCAAAATACTTTTCACATCCATTTTGATGGATTTTTCACACCATTGATCACTGAATTTTGTAAACTCCATAAATATCTTTAATAAATTCAAATAGTGTCAATTTAATAAATTCAAGGAGTCTCAGTGTATTTTCTCCAGATTAAACAGATCTACTTGTAAGTATGTCATCGTCTGTGGCACAGACAAAGCCGTGTGCAATACATGCAACTGTGTTATTACACATGCAAATATATTAACTGCATACTTTAATTCTCGAAACATGCAGCAGTGACCCTTTCAATCAACAGCGGTACCTTAGAGTGCAGCTACAAGTGCTCTGCTAAAACTGCACTCTGCCAGATGAGTTTATTCCATCCTCCATCATTTTTCTTACAGATTTTTGCCTCCTGATTTCTGGTATGCCTTTGCTGTCAGTTCTAGGATCTGTAGCTGTTTCCTGTACTCCCTGTAAATGCTGAACATCATTCTCTGCTAGTGCTCTGCTCTTTTCCCCATTCCCGGTCCTCTCTCCAGCCACACTTGTGACACTAATCTCAGGTATGATAAAGTTGCCCAATTCAGTAGCATCATTACCATTCTCTGGTTGTTCTAGAATTAAAGATGGATAAGAAAAAAAAACAAACAAAAGATGTCTGAAACAAAACATGAAACAAAAGCTGATACAGATGACTTAAGCATTATAAATTAAAGCAGATGTACACATATTAACTTCTTGTTAATCAGCAACATTAGCGAGTATGGAATTTGGCTTTATTTCAAAAATTGCAGTCTTAAATCTCCCAATTATTGGCCTGCACCACATAATGGAAAGGTCCATGGTTGATCTTGCAAAATTGTCATTTTTGAGGGCCACGAAACAGATTATCAGAAATTAAAGAACAGTTCACAATTCACTTTTATGACTATATTCTCCGTATCACCATGCTAAGGTGAAGCTTATTTTTCCAATGAAATGGCATGTTAATGTATTATCATATAAGACTAGAAATTCTACACATACAATGTCATCATATTGCACAGTGGTGTGTAAACTAACAGTGAAATGACCAAGCCAACGCAAGAACACTTTGATTTCCATTTTCCTTCTTCATTTCAAAAAATTATTTTCAACCAGAAAGAGATTTCTGTATACCATGGAAAAACAAGTGAAGAAAAGGGAGGACTACATTATATGCTATCCAGTTATATATTCTGTATGTGTTATACATGTATACCATATGCAAACACTACAGCCACAAACTTGACAAAGACCAAACATGCACTAAAAGCACAGCTCAGAAAAAAGTTCAACTGAATCCTTGTGTTTTATTCATAACACAGCTCATTCAGACTGAAGGATTAAGTAAGGAACACCCAGACTATCCCACCAGTTTGCACATGACACAGGCTGGCAGTACAGACCTCTAGCTGACAGTATCAAGTCCAAAATTAGAGGAATTTACAATGAGATGATTTTTCAAGCAGCAGTTCAACTGCTCTGTAACTGGAGGGGATCCCCTCTTCCTCCTGTCCCCTCTCTGAGGACTCTAGTGCACTTCTAGGTCAGGAGGGCTGCAACATCGAGCTTGTCACTAACATTTGTGCTGTCTGCATTGATCACAACAGAGCCAGAAGGTTATTCTGGCAGGGATGGACATCAGTGTTCCCTGGTGCAAGAGCTATTCCTGGTTTTACCTGAAAATTCCAAGTATCATGAATCTTTCTAACTAGTCAACTACTAATGAAAGAATCTATCTAACAAGTTACACTATAGAAGGAAATGGCATTAATAACTGCTGCTATTAGCCGCTAAATTCCTAACATTTGGCAGGAAACAAGTTAGAACTGCTTGTTCCTTCTAACAGCACTTTCTGCAAAAGCCTTCCATTGTCAGTAACAAAGGTAACAACTGAGCAATAGGAACTGCAATAGTAATAATAAGAGATAAACAATAGTGATAATAATACCACCATCAAATATAGCCTTTTTTTTCCTAAAGACTCGGGTGCAGCAAGGTTTTTAAGGAGACAAGATCAATGTCAGTCTCTTCCCCACCAAGGGCAGAAAAGCACTGATAACCCAATTCCAAAGAAAGAAGACTCAGAGTAGACAGCAGAACTCAGCAAAACAGAGGTAGATCATTTTTGATAAAGATGTCGTTTAAAAGAAATACCCAGTTATTGCTATTTGGTGGTGTGCATTTCTAAATGTAACATCCTGCTGTGATATCAGCACTTTACCCATCCCTGCTGCATTCCCACAGCTGTGGGAATAACCAAACAGCCATTCCCATAATGAACTGAGGAAAAGAAACCCAAAAATTTAAGAGTTTTACTCATTAAAATGATGTCTATACCTTTTAGGCAAGTGCTGAGAACTACTTCCAATGAAAGGAAATACACCTTTCTCTGAGTTTAACTGAACTACAGGAGGAAGATACTGAAAAAAGGGGATACTGGGTACCCCAACTCCCAGTAACACTGTCTGCCACAGCACCTACAGTCTCGGGGCAGGATAAGATTAGACAATCCATGTCCTTTATAGTAGCACACCCTCCTCATTTTAAAACTCTTAAGAACACCTAAACCAAACCTTCAGCTTCATAGTGCTTGGTTTTGAAGATAATGCTGCTTCAAGCTGGACAACTCTGAGGGACTAGCCTTTGAGAGAGAGAGAAATTAATACCCAGGGCACAAGGCAATGTAACAAAAGAGAACACAAACAACACTTAAAATAGCGTAGAGACAAAACTGAATAATTATGTCAGTTTGAATGTTAATATAAATACACCCATAGCAGCTGAAGAAAAGTGCATTTGTAGTCACATTTCTGAAAGCTTTGGGTAGTACAACCAATCTTGATAGATGCATTTCATGATCACTAACTGCTAAGATTTAATTCAAAAGATATTTCAATCATAGTCTACCTTATTATTACGGCTGCCTAGAACACTCACCTCAGATTGCACAGGCAGACAGCCCTTTTGGATTGTAATTCAATTTTAACCACCACAAGCTCAAGCTGCACATCAGTGTTAGCATTTTGAATTATGCACAAAAGCATCAAGCCGATATCCCAAAATTAATTCCACATTCTTGTAAGTTACAACTGTTTTGGGAATTAACACTGTTTAAAAAAAAAATATAAAATTCTCTCCACAGACTACATGAAAGTCAATTTCTGCAGTGAGGAAAAAAAGTAACTTCTTGTCCTTTTTCGCTAGTTGATGTCTCTGTTCTTGTGTTATGTATCTCACCAACATCTCCTTAGCTCTTCTTGGTCTGTTACATCAGAGTATTTCTCTTACATGCACTGCCCTTATACTAGGGTTTTTCCCAAGCAACTTTTATATGGCAGTTTGGAAGATTTTACTTTAATAAAGAAAGCACTGATAGGGCTTGCTTGTTTTTTCCCTCGTTTCCATAAATAAACACTCATTTAAGTATTTATGGCACTTACACACTGTATGATCTTTCTGTATTTCCTCTATTTGGAACAGAAATAGAAAGGCCACTTAAGCCTTGAATTTATCAACAAACTACAAAAAACTAATGCGAGATCAAAGAGCTAATGCTCCTCTTTTATAAGTTTTATAATTTATAAGCAATGCAATCCAATAGTACTAAATAATTTGTTGCTAAGTGGTGGTTAGTATCAACTCACTACATATATAAACCCTACAATCGATTTTGCAATTACAATTACAATTGATTTTGCAAATCACCTTCACCTTCAGTACCTCCAAAGTTATCTGTCATCTAATTTCTACCAGCTCCAGCACTTCTTTTAAACAAACACACATCTCTAAGCACAAGTCTTGTTATTCTTTCTGCATGCTGACCCTGAAGATGTATTTCATGTATTTCTTTCATCAGGAACTGTGGGGCACTGAATTAGGTTACTAGGAATTTTGAAAATGGGAGACCATCCACTCTGACTTTAAAAAGGCTTTTCAAGAACGTTCCACTCCATTTCTGAGTTCAACTCTTATTCTCATTTCCCTTCCACCTTACTGTTATCTGCTGCAAGGCACACTTGTCCCACACATTTTTCTTTGAACTTCACCAAGCATGACTCCCTGCCAGGAGGTAATAACTGTAAAACCTTCTGGATTTCTGTATTTCCTGAACATTTTGCATTCTTATAAGGATAGCTGCAATACTGATTCTGTAACATTTTTGTCTCCTGTTTTTTCTCCTGTAAACACAAAGGGAATGCTCATTTTTATACACTCTGAATTTCTCAGAACGAACTAGCACTCAGTATCCCTGAGCTGCATTACCTCCCACCACTTCATCTGAACAAGCACCAGAACCACTCAAAAATAAGAGCTAACAAAATTTCCAAGCTTTGGAGGGCATTTATCCATTTAAAAGCTGAGCTGTCATACAGTTTTTCTTGCATCTAATCCATAATCCATACTTAATAACGGTAAGGTCGAAGAAAGAAGAATAAAATGGTTCTTAGCAGCCAGGAGACTTCAGTAATGACTTGCTACTGGATCTCACTAGAGTTAAAGACACCAATGTTTTGCTCCTCAGCTTTGTCTGACAGTTTTAAGCAGTTTTTAATCAACTGAAAAGAAATTTGGTTATTTTTCCTTTCTTTGCTCTTCAGCCCCTCTGGCAGCTTACTTTTGACACTACTACCACCAACGTGTACCATTACCGCTCAGGAATTCTATCATTATTTTAAAGTCATCTGCTCCCAGCATACTTATAAATAATTTTCTCAACACTTACCTGAACCTCTTGGTCAGTAATGACAAATAGCTTGGCAAAATTTTTCTAACTCAACTGTCTATATACTACAAAAGCCCACGTAGTGCATATTGTATAGAAATTTTATTGGTACTCCAAAATCTTCACTGAACCTATTAGAAAAGCACTCTTATCTACACTCACACTCTTAGCCTGTTACCAGAATTACAACCCCAAGAGAAGAAGCCATTGCCAATTTTGATCACAGGTCCAATGGCTCTTCCCTCATCTGAAGATGGCAAAAGCGGTGAAATACAACATTTAGACTCATGGAATCCCTTGCTGGTATTTCACCACCATTTTTTGTACTTCTCAGCCCAGACCTGTGTTGTGCTTTGTGGAAGCCCTTACATTAGTTTGCCCAAATGTGCAGGTTTTGGCTGGGACAGAGGTAATTTTCTTCACAGCAGCTGGCACGGGGCTTTGGTTTGGACTTGTGCTGGAAACAGTGTTGGTAAATTGGGAATGTTTTCATTACTGTTGAGCTGTGCTTGCACAGAGCCAAGGCCTTTTCTGCTTCTCACACCACCCCACCAGTGAGCCGGCTGGGGTGCACAGAAACCTAGGGAGGGACACAGCTGGGACAGCTGCTCCCAACTGACCCATACACATGCCATCATGCTCAGTATATAAATCTGGGGGAAGAAGGAGGAAGAGGAGGAATATTGAATGTGATGGCATTCGTCATCTGAAGTAATGGTTCTGTGTGATGGAGCCCTGCTTTCCTGGCAATAGCTGAACACTTGCCTGCCCAGGGGAAGCACTGAATGAATTCTCTGTTTTGCTTTGCTTGCATGCTTGCCTTGTGCTTTACCTAGTTAACTGTCTTTATCTCAGTGAATTTTCTCACTTGTGCTCTTCCAATTCTCCCTCCCTT
The DNA here is from genome assembly GCA_013396755.1 of Sclerurus mexicanus. Classification (NCBI taxonomy): domain Eukaryota; kingdom Metazoa; phylum Chordata; class Aves; order Passeriformes; family Furnariidae; genus Sclerurus; species Sclerurus mexicanus. The sequence continues at coordinate 2,650,489 of VWZF01004461.1, read as the reverse complement.
CCCACTGCAGGAAGTGAGTGGCTACGTGAGGCTTACTTGTCCGTCGGGGTTAAACACCAACACCAAAACATAATAATTTATCCCTCTGCCCTTAAAATCCAGGTTCTGTGGTAAAGTCGTTAGTTTCACTTTGCTCCAGATACTAGAAACTACTTTTCAGAAGAAAACAGGAACACCCGTCTCTTAAAAGAAGCAATAACTGTGTACACCTCCCTTTAAGGCTGTGTGTGTGTTTTTTTAGAACATGGTTAAGGACATAAAGAATATACTTCATCTGAATTGCACTGAGATTCCTATTCACCAGTCAAGAAAATAAAACCTTCCCAAATGCTGCCTGCCTGCAAGCAATGAAGATGTGAAACAACAAAATTCTCAGTATTATTTTAAAAGCATGTAAAAAGTTGAGAATTCATTGCAAAATGTGTTTCTTACCACGCCTTTTCCATCTATGCCCTCGGATAGACATGCTAGTCACAGCATTTCTTGATATTCTGGATGAAGTAGGTGTAATTTCAACCTGGATGCATCTTGTACCTTCTTTACTAGATTTCATGGCACCCTGAGGCAGTGAAGCTTTTATAGCATTAGCAACCTAGAACAGAAGAGATGCAGTTAACTTTTGAACACAAAGACCCAAATTTTAGGAGAATTCTGTTGGGGATTCTTACTCCTTTCAAGAGGAATACTGTATACAATTCCAATTTAAGGTCAAAACGCACACTAGCTTTTTTGCACAGATTATAAAGAATGCTGACTGAAGTTAGCTCTCAGAACTAAAACCTGCAATTTTTTAAAAAGAAAGTTTCCAGTTTAACGATTCAGCGATTGCTTCAGAGTTCTTCTGCACTGCTATCTAAGTTGTGAAGACTTAAAAGCGTCCTACTGAAAACAGTTTGTTCACCAGGAAACCCAACACAGTAACTAAGTACATTGAAAATACCTGTGCGTGTGTGCACACCTACAAATGGAGCCACTTGCACAGGCACAGATGCAGAGCTTTAGGTTCCTGGTATGATGCTGCATCACGCTGCTCACAGGGAGGATTTCCTAGACTAAAAATTCTACTCAGCAGAACACTGAAATCCAATACCTACCAGCAGAGGTTCTGGATACAGTTCAAGCTGTGCTCTATACAAAACATCATCCATAGCTTTACGAGCCAGATCCCATTCTCCATTATAACTGCAAAGGTAAATACGTAAGTAATAAGATGACTCTTCTTAGTCATATAACCTTCACAGATTTAGTGTTCCTTGAGAGCTCAGTTTAGAGGATTTGAACTACTTGTGTTTGTTAACATGAACTATTTATAGAACTTTGAAACAGCACCTATGGAGACAAAGTTTTATTTACACTGGCCCCAATAAGCAGTTTAAAAATTATATTAGCTATTGATTAGCTAGTCGTGAAATATTCTGAAATTCAAACAGGATTTTTTAATATTACTCCACCTTCTGGGTATCCCTGTATTACCAGTCTCTAATTATTTCAGTTAGTAAGAAAGCTTCACACATTAACATGACTATCAAAGAGTAGATGACATCAGCATTTCAGACTAAAACTTCTTTTCCTTAACTAAATTGATGTCAAAACTAAGCATGCAAAAATGTGAGCAGCAGACAACGGTTGGAAAAGGCTTTTTAAAATACTTTTTTTCATATCAGCAGTTACACCCATCAAGTGCTGTTCTAGCCACCTTTCCCCAGTATGACACAGGTAACTCCAGCCAAGGAGCTGCAGAACTGTCTCCTCCTGAGGACCTTACTGTTAGACACAGCATAAGCCCACCAGAAACTGAAAAGCTTCCAAGGTAGTCTATCTTAACAAGTATAGAAATTAAACTTGACGTTTTTTATTTTGTATGCATATTAAAAAAAAACAAACCAAAAAACAAACCACCAAAACTTACAAGGCATAATAGATCCCTGTTAGCATTTGCACCATGAATTCGGATGAAACTGGAATCCTACTGTTGACTCCCTTGTACTTTCTCACTTGTTGACGAGGATATCCACAGACACAAATTCTGAAGAAATCATGCATTTGTCATTAGCAAATAATGTAGAACCACCTTTGTGGTTTATATAGTTTTGATACTTCACCAGTATTGATTAGTTTTTAAAAGCCCTGAGTTACTTTCTTCAAAAAGGCTAGAATGACATCAGCTTCAAAGCAAGGTAACATTCTTATGAATATGGACTTCGTAACTGCCAAGTGCAAAAAACCTGGATTTACAACTGGAGATCAGCACAAAATATTTTGTGCTATAATTTTCATATTTGCAACACTTGTTTGTAAATAAGAAGAAATAGATACTTTTGATTATTTAGAAAAGTCATAAAAATGAAATTAGATTTACTAGAAGAAAGCACATTAATTGTAGATCTTCAAAAAAAAGCCCCTAAACTCAACATTGATTAAACCAATTTTACAGAGTCAAACAGCAGAATATTTATTCCACCACATCCAAGCAGGACACTGAAAGATATTCTGGGCTTCTGAAACATATTACCTAGAATCCCTAAAACGCTGACAGGGTGAGATTTTCAGTAAGCAGAGAAACACAGATGACAAAACCAGTCTACAAAAGAAGTCAAATTGTATAGCATTAAATAATTCAATATCTAAACATTCAACATCTTGAAGTAGAAAGACTTAATTGCATCTACTGGTAGCTTGCTTTTGGAAGCTTTAAAAATTATTTATTCCAAATACAATCAAAAGCTAAACAAGCAAAATAAGGAACAGCAGCATCCTTTTCACAACCCTTGGCTTCTAAATATTTTCCACCTTACATTTTAGAGCAGTGTACCTAACAAAGACCGTGTAAAAACTCTGGTAAAAATTGCCAAGTGCTCCAAAGTCTCTTGCCTCCTCCTCTGAAGAGAAGAAAATCTTACAGGCATCCATTATCACGTTTTGTTGCGTGAGGAACCAAGGAACTGTGACTAGAAAAAAGGTGCTGTAGTTGACTTCTAAGTCTCTTGAGTTTACTGGAGGACATCATTCTAATTTTTCCCTTAACCTTAAGTCCACTTCCAAAATCCAGAGACAGACATGTTGACTACCAGTTCTTGCTCTTTGAAAAAGAAAAATTGATCAGAAAAGAGACACTGTAATTAAAGCTGAGGCGGGCTTTTTTTGTATTCATTTTGCTTTAGGGTTTTGGGGGTTTTTTTGGCCTTGTTGTTTAGGTTTTTTGAAGCAACAGCTAATTTGGGAAATACCCAATTTATCTGTAAAAATGGATTTATTTCTAGTTTCAATATCCACTATAATTCCAATTAAGTTTCAACTTATAGAGCATCCAAATATATTTAGTAAGATTGCAATGCAAAATTTACCACACTTTTAAAGGACATTTCTGGTTTTCTTTGGGTAACACAACTACAACTACTGTTATTAAGAACAAACAGTTCCCTTTATTTGAATTCTCCACTTAGGGGAGAAGCTTAACCTGCATATCAACCAGATTATTGTTTCCCCATTTTGAGATCTCAGGACAAAGTTATATAAGAGATACCTTGAAAGCAAATAATGCATGTGTGAACACTTATGAAAAGAAGTCAAGTTTAAAAGCAGCCTTTGGGAACACAAAGCTCATTTTTATAAAAAAAAAACCCAAATCCAATCTGATTGCATTTCAAGTTGAAAATGTCATTTTAAGTGCAAACAGCCTCCCGAAATTACCTTGAACAAATTTGACACAGTGACTGAAGAGACATTGCAGGCATGTAGCTTAAGGCAGCATTGTAACAGAGCAGAAGGAAAGTCAGCACTTCAAACCTGGGAGTTATAAGAAACATCAGTATTACATGAGTGACTTTATTTTTTAAAAGGAAACAAGTTTACGCGAAAATTTGCAAGACTTAGTTAAACACGTTTGGTATTTCATTTCAACAAAACTGACAACAGAGTAATATGCCCTCCTAGTCTATGCATTTAAAAACAACCAAAAAACCCACGGCACAAAACACAGCAAACACCCATCCACCTTCAGTCTACAACTATACCAGAAATTAGATGAAGTCAAGATCCATTATTGACTCTCAAGCAAAATCTTATCATACAATTTCACCTGTTCTGTGCTGTCAGCATCTCCCTCTGAGGATGAGGTCCACTGTACACAACCCTGGACAACCCATGCTGAGACAAAGCCCCTTCGGTGAGAGCTATGGAGCCAATGCTGGAAGGCTAAAGGAAAAAGGGTCACTCGAAACATGCCCACCCCAAATCTGGTTATAACGCAAGTGAAAACAGACAACGCTCAGCATTTCCATATTTGTACCCAACTTCTCAACAGGCTTAAGGTTATTTGCTTAGCTGTCTTAGATTTGAGAAGTCATTTTACACCAGATGAACATATATGGTTTTCAGAATCAAAAAAGAATAGCTGGTGCAGGGATACTCTGGAATTATTATTATTCAGCCTCGAAAAAGCCTCAGAGACCAGTCAGCAGTACTCAAAAGCCTGAGGAACACGTTCCTACGTCATCATGAGAAATGCTCAAACTAATTTTCACTTTTACTCTTCGCCAAGGGCCCCAAAGCATACTTACTACCTTTCCCAGTCAGTAACAGCTTCACATTGGATATGTTACTTACTTCGTGATACACTGAAGGTTTGGACAAAGACGGAATTGTGAAACTCAGCACTTTGCTATGTCCCTCTTTGTCAACTATCTCCTGAAAAAAACAGAAGATAGCAATGGTTACAGTGTACTGCAGAAACCAGACACCCAAAAATGTCCAATATTATTAGAGGGAAAGATAGGGATACTATAACATTTTGAGGCTACAAGCTAGAAATTATCTATTTGCTTTCTATCACAGTGCATTTGGTTTGTTTCTGAAAACCATTCCAATGACTTAGCAAAGGGCCCATGCATTCAGCATACAAAACCCACCTTAAAAGCATTTACAGGCAATCTCAAGATGTTTAAACAGCATTATCTGTTTTTATAATTATACCCTATTCGCTAATTGTGAAGGTTAACGCTCGATAATTCTGCTCTGAAAATTATTTAACCATCAAGTAATGACTCTACAAGTCATTTGTTTGGGAAACACTACAACTCTGGAATGACTGCAGCCTCACATGGTTTAACAGCAGCAGACAGCACAGCATTTGTGAAAGCCCACGCCTGCTAACCCTCTCTATAGGTATGGAATTTAAAGAAGCATGGATGCAAAGCTTTAGAGGAGCTACTTTCTTGAAAGATACCACCACAGCATTACACTGGCAGACTTTTCACTCTTGTAAGTCAACAGAAGGCTGATGGGTAAGGCAAAACAAGATGTGGTTATATACCACAGAAGTATTTCAAATAATGAACTTTGGAAGATTCAAATCAGACATGACCAATAACCAACACCACATACCAGATTTTATTTCTCCCTTCTCAAAATTTCAGCAGCACATTTCATATATACAGAGGTATTGATCAGAGAGAGGCTTTGGTGTCTCCTATCACCCACATATCTTGGAAGGCTGAAGGACTGACTTCACATAGTAATAATTAAAACCATGGTTTAAAGTAGAATATGAAGCACTAAAGGAAGAATGAAAAGCATCAAAAAGGTTTCTTCTGAAAAGCTACACAGCTCCTCCACTCTCTGCTGATACTTTAATTTTCAATATTGCTTCTGGATCAATGAATCAATTTTCCTCAATATATAAGAGAACAGTAAAGAAACTGGCTACATCCACACTTCTAACATCTAAAAATAACAATATTTGTATTCTTCATTCTAATCAGATTTGTAACTAAGTTTCAGGAGTGCATTTCAAGATCTGAAGCGTCTTTAAAAAACCTGATACCTGCAGCCAAGAAAGCAAAAAATTTCAACTGTGTGCACTACTGTTGTTATGTGTCTAAGTGGAAGGCAGAACAAACCAGTTCATGACCTCAAGGTTCAGCCACACTAATTCTGTACCCCTCACAAGGTAGTGAAGTTAAAATTATTCTGAGCAACACTTAATTTTTCATTTTCCTTCAGTAAGAAACTGCAAGACTCCTACTGAACATGTTAATTCCCCCAAGTTTCCAAGAACCCACCGTGCATATTTACATAAGAATTACTATTTGTATTAGGCTACATATTTCTTCTTGGTTTTGAAAACATAGAGTAGCCACTTAAAGAGAAAATAAGTCTCTAGGTAGGTCACCTACTACCTTTCCAACCTTGTATACTGAAGAACAATACCACCTTGATTGTTTAAGTTACAAATGTTATACGACATCAACAGAGGGGAAGAAGTCAGCATGAGTAACGTGGCATTATTTTGGCATAAGCATTCATTATGTCTTAAAGCAGAAGAAGGGGCAAAAAAGTTCCCAAAGTCACGCTGATCTACAGCTTCCTACAGAAGCTTGCAGTAAATTCTTATGACCTCAAGCAGCTGGAACTGGAGAACTAAGTTACCCAACGGAGAAGGAAACTGTTCATAGCTGAGAGATGTTACTGGACTGGTTTCAAGCTTAACTGTAAATGTCATTTCCTCTAGAAGAAAAACCAGTGATTGTAGCCATATCCATCAACCATTTTAGATTACTTCATCATGGAAACATAGGAGTGAATTGACTTAAGGCATACGACACACCAAATGTTCTCCTTGTCAGATACAACTAAGCACAGAGAAAACACATGAAGACTGTACTGTGCCTAAAGAGGAGTAGAATATAAGGGCTCAGGTCTTTTTAACTGGGCTTCTAGGGGAAAAAAACACGTTTTCACTTGCTTGGTAAAGACACTTGTGGTTATTTCTAGGAGGATAGTAGCTGCCTTCTCCAGATTTTCAGAATGGGAAGAGGAAATAAGTACATCACTGTTTCACTTCCCAAAAAGCCTTCCTAAAACACCCAAAAGATATGAACTACACTGACAAGAATGCCAATGGACAAAATAACACTAAGTTTTTTCTAGTAACTATACAAAGACTAAAATATGGTGCTCTTACAGGTTCCTCGTTAATTCTGTTCTTCAAAGCACTAATTTAGCAACAAACAGAATATTTTCATATAAAATATTCTCAAAATGTCAAAGTTATTTCAAAATGGAGACCTTTTATTTCCAAAACTAGGTAATCTGTTCAGCAGTCAAGTACTAAGAATTTGTTGAAAGTGATTTTTTTGTGGTTTTAGTCAAAATAGCCAAAATACTCCAGGAAATATGGGCAACCACTTCAAAAGCAGTGCCTCAAAAAGCTCTCAAGCAGAATGTGAGTTTAATAACCACACAAGAAACAATTAACGAAAAAATTAAGAACCACAGAAAGAGCAGAAAAAACATTTACCAAAGAACAAAAGTTCACGTCGCAGCAGACTTCTGACACAGACACCCATTTGAAGAGTCAAAACCCAACACTCAATCACTTCATTTCAATCATTCCCCAGGAAAATATCCCATAGCATCCCCGGGAAGCACACGATTGTTTCAGACCTCAACAATTCCGTGCCGATACAAACCAAGTTGTAAACTCCAAGGAGAAGAGCCTCTATGCAGCCGCTGCTCTGCAACTCCCTGCTGGCTGACACGGCGAGGTAGCACCACATCAGTTCTGGCAGGAACTGCAGCGTGAACCGCAGCAGTTGTTCCTCCCCGCTGCGATAGAACTCGAAGAGCTGATGGCAAACCGGCTCCAGAAGCTGAAACACAAGTTACAACTGGGAATGAATAAAACGTTACAAAAATCGGCAATTTCGTCTGCGTCGATCCTTTTAGATAAAACTGTAAACTGATAAAAACTACATTTTCCTTGTTAGGGAGTGACTGAAACAGTAACTGCCCAACTCGCATTCCACGATTTTCATTCCTGCAACGTACTTTTGGATGATAAAAGTAGAGCCATCCATCCCATGCAAGGAAAGAATTCCAGTGGCTGCTTTCACTCATTGTTTTGCTCACTTCCTCAAGCCTCAAAGGCATAAATAGAGGATACTGGTCATCACATACCTCATAAAATGTTCTCAACCATCTCTAATATACAGGAAAAGTACCTGAACAAAAGGTCTTGGTATTCCAGAACTTCAACAGCACACACAGAAATTGCTAGAAGCTTTTACCCATCTAGTGAGAAGACCTGTGTAATGCTAAAATTCAAACTATTACAATAACTTTGTCATTTTCCCACCCTCATTAAAATCTCCTAGAAACTTCCACATATTTATACGCTTGAGACAGAAATGAGAAGCCCCAAGAGTAATTTTAGAATCAAATTTGTTAAGCTGGAGGTAATACACTGAACTGGAAGTAATACATTGAGTTAGATCAAGATAAAAAAAGACTTAAAAACAATTAAGTGATCAGCTTGCATTGTACGTCTTGATTTAATGTGCATTCTTGTGCTACCACCTACCTCTGCTAGAGGATGAAGCATTGTGTTAACCATCCCACGTCAATGTATGGAAATGAAGAGATTTCCTAACCCAAGCAGAAAATCCTGTTGAAAACAGTAAGCACTTTCAAAGCAGATGAACTACTAAATTCAGTTCTTCTGCTATTTGTCTAGGTCACAACTTCGGTTTTAGTGGAATAAGTTTTCCAAAAAGGAAGAAACCTAATTCTAGATTCCTCCCTTTATTGTTGCAAAGAAGGCAAAACCACCAGGAGGATCATGCTAGAAAAAAAAAAATTGCTTGCTTTCCTAAGCCTTTCCTCCTGAACACAGAGTTAAGTCAACATTTCTTACCTCCCAAAATTACTTCTGAAACTGAAAGATCTTAAAAGGTTTTGGTTTTTTTAGTAGTAATTTAGGACAATCTCATCCATTCAAAAAAAATAGGAACTTTAGCTTCTGCCAGGTACAGCTTCACTTTGGAAAACTCAGCTGTGAAAAATCTGTAGGTAATCTAAATCGAAAGGCAAAAAAAGTCATGCCAAGTAAACTAGCCATCAGTTTTAAGAGTACAGCAAAGATCCTTCTAGAAACCTTCACCAGCAGAACTGCTTTCCATCTTCAGCTTACATATTTGTCCCCACTTGCTTACATATTTCACATAATTTGCATGCTGCCCGTAGTGAAGTACCAGTTCTGAATGACGTGCTTGAACTTTAAAAGGCACGTAAACAGCTATGACAGGTATCCACGTTTACATCGTTATCTCTGCTGAGACAGCTTTGTATCAGCACATTTAAATCCCTAATCAGTACAAAACCAGATTTTCTCCCTCAAAATGCCACCACATGCTACAACCTAATATCAAAATGCACTAATGATTGTTGCCAGTGCAAGATATCATTTGAACTAAGCACTTCTAAAAGGTATCTAGACTGAACATTTTTTTTAATGCTGGAATAAAAAAATGTCCAAGCAATTTCATCCCTCTTCCTTTTAAACTGCATCCAAATGCATTACACATTCCAAACACTATTTCCTAATGCAAATGCCTGCATGGCTCCTATCTAAAAGGACAGCAACAGTGTGTTAGGCAGAAAGCAAAAAATCTTCAATTTGTGAAAAAACAAACCTTGCGTATTTATTTATTACTGTTGGGGTTCTGAGTCAATTAAAAGTCCTTCAAATCTTCACAGTTACTGAAAACTCTCCTTTTATTGAATTACATTTTTCATCTAGCAGTGGCCCAGGAACCTCAAAAGTAACTAACGAAGTCTTTACTAACAAAGCTACTGTGAAGTGAATATTGAATAAGCAGTTCATTTATCTCAAAAATGGATTATTAGCTTTTTGGAAAAGCAAATCAAAATAATCCATATGAAAAGCAAACACAAACCAGCAGGAAAATGCTGTTACAGATGCAAATACACATGAACACTTTTCAAATGCTTTTAAAAAACCAAAAACATTCCCCAAAGCAAGATAATTCACAATTTTACAGTACTGATAATTATCTTAGAAGTACACGTATTCAAAGGTGTATGTTTGCCCATTTTTAATCTCAGCAGTATTTGTAGTGTTCATGCATTAATCCTCCCCCCTTGCTTTACATCCACAAGGTAAGAAAGGACAGCACATACCCTACACTCTAAAGCAAGTTGCCATTACACAATGCAGCTAACAGATCTCAAATAACAGCTGAGATACTACTTGCCCCTTTAACTGCTAGTTTGTAATTATTCTCACAATGTGGAAAGCTCCAAGTAGCCCTTTCCACAGAAGAACAGCTACCCAGACATGGTCCAAACAAAGACTTCAGAGCTTTTTCCCAAGGCAGCACAACACTCAGTGTCAGCACTGGCTTTTCCTTTTAATTCAAAGTTTCACTAAGAGGGAAATCTTCAATACTTTACCCCCAGAACTGTCCCAGCAACCTTTTCAAGCACAGTTTGCAGTAGCACCCTGCTACTAAGGTCCCTGAGAAACCTAATGATAGTAGTAACAAATCAAAGACCATATGAAAGTATTGATTTGGCTATCAACAGGGAGACTCGTCAGATTAATTTACATGTTGATAAGCATTTTGAAGACCAGACAGGCTTGACTCAGTAGCTGGAATGACTCAGAATGCCTTTCTGAGAAGCAAGGAAAAATTGCATTTCTTTGTTGGATAGCCTGGGAGTTCCACTATAAGCATTCTCTCTGAAAATGTATATACTAAAAGCATTTTATCCTCTGACCTTTATTACTGGCATAATCTCAAATTTTGGAAAGGTGCCTTATTGCTGAGTCTTTATAGAAGAGGAAGTAAGGACTTGGTGTAATTTTAAAATAATATACACAAGGTTTGCTGGATTGTAGAAAGTGAGTCAATGCAATTAACAACCCACAACTAAACCCAGCTCAGGATGTTCTGAATTCACCTGGACACTTTTAAGGGCAGCCGTGGCATATGGAACCTATCCTGCTACAAATACTGAGCAAACCTGCCCCCCTTTACCCGATTTTTTTCATATTTTCCATCATTTCAGCAAGGGTACATCCACTGTATAAATCTATGTATTTATATTGTATGTATTTCAAGCAACAAAAAACCTAAAACCTAAGCAGCAGCAAAAAGATTACAAACCTATCTAACTCTGTTCTCTTGGGTTGTAATAGACAACTTCTGACACCTATAGATCTACACTCAGAAATTTACAGAAAGAGTTCTACCAGACTCAAACACCATTTCAATTCCTTCATATATTTCCCAATTCTATATCCAAGTCCTGAAGCCCACGAGTGGGATCTACAAACTTAGCCACGATCAGGAGGTTACAAAACTTAATTTTTTTTTTTCCGTGATATGTCATTGCTAAGAACAAATATTTTGAAGGAGACTCTTCATGTACTTCTGTAGTTCATGTAGTTAGAAACAATTAATTAGCATGCAAGATCTTATTTTTATTCTGCTAGTGTTATGTCAGACATTTTGGGTGAGAGATCCAATACACTCACTTCACTCTGTGGCTCCTGAATTACTTTATAAAGAGATGAAATCAAAGCAGTCTTGTCTTTCAAGCTGGTAGCATAGCTGGATATGGATGCTTCTGGCAGTGTCTGAAAGAAAAATATTAAAAGCAATTTTTATCATTAAACAGCTATTTCAACAACAATTTTTCATTGCAAGCTACTATTTATCAGAGTTTACTATAAACTAAGACTTGTTTCATAAAGGAATCGCTGTTTTCAGGGCACTGCCAGAAGACACACTGCATTCTATCATTTTGCAGTTTCATACAGAATGTAATGACAGTGGACAGAAAACAGATAAAAAAGCAGAGTTTTAGAGGTGCAACCCTCACTGAAATTTCACTTGAAATGTCAGTTCCATGAAACTTAACAGTTTTCAAATCCGTACTTCAAGGAGTTCTCAGAACTAACTGTACACAGGTAGTGAACATTATTACCAGATACAGGTTACTCAGCAAAACCACGAATTCCAGCTGATGCAAACAGCTCTTCTCTAGCACTAAACATATTTTCTGCCAATACTTAAGATGGTAAAAATCTAATCTTTTTAGCAACGCTTTGAAAGCTATACATTTAAACTTAACACAGCTCTTGCAGTACTTACCTGCAGTCCTTCAAAGGAGATTATACACCCCTATACAGATAGAAAAACTCATTCCCAGTACCTAAGCAGACCAGGAGCAAAACCTGTAGTCAAGTCTAGGACTCAAACCAACAAAACCATTCACCTATGGTATAAATTTTCACTGCTCTGTATCAGGAAGTATGTCATGCCAAAGAGGCAAGGAAAAAAACCTTTTCAAGTAGACATTTGTATTTATCTAGGCAAAACCCAGTGTTACTATTTTTCATTTTCTACAGGGATCAAACACTCCTGCATAGTTCTCCAGCAGCAATTCAAACAGCACTGACAAGGAATCTGAGAGCATATTACCTTGAACTCTGATAACCACTCCTCCACAACCCCAGTATCCACAGCTAACATCTTCCAACATCTGCTTCCAACCCTTCAGCCTGAAAGAATAAGCAAACAGTTTGTGAAAACTATATAGTCACCGCATTAAGCAGATTATCAAAATTTAAAGAATTTAAAGAATCTTTTTGTGCTTTTACTTGTTAACATTTCACATGCTGACATTACTTTGAGCTTTTATTCTGTCTCACTTAATGCAAGCCACTGGAAGCATTAAACACAGGAGTCTTCACATACAGCAGCTTAGTAAATTCCAAGTATGTATTCCATGGGAAGCTCAGCAAGTCTAAGATTTGCAGAAATGGCATTTTGAAAACAAAATATTACCTTCTCAATTTCAATTTATTTTTCAGCTTGCAAAACTCGCATGGACAAAACTGTGTGGACTCACTGAAGAGAAACAACTGTTTAAGTTTTTCCTAGTCAGCTGCTATTCCCAACTTGGGAAAGGTCACTGAAATAAAGGCGGATGGCAAACCTTTCAATCCTCCCCCACTGTGGCAACTGCAAGACAATGAGACTCCTCAGCCCAGCCTTGTGCCCCATCTCACAGAGCGGCGTTGGAAGGACTAGCACTTGAACACAAGAGATGCAGAGTGGCTTCTGCAATTAATTTCTGATTTCTCTTCGATTTTAAGAAACCACTTAAAAACAACTGTCCCTTGGAACAGCTTATTCTGAAACAAAAGAGCAACATATCATTAAGACAGGAAACTACCAGAAGTTTAAAAGAGCATTCTGTTGGCTTACCCAACCTGTGAGCACGGACTTCAAACAGTGACAAACTTAAATACTCATCTAAGCAAAAAATCAAAGCCGACTTGGTGAAATGTTCAGTCACAGATGATACCCCCTCAAGTTTTGCTTCACCAGTTTAAAATTAGTTTTGAAGTACTGATACCAAAAGCACAGGCTGTCAATGAATGATAAGCAAAGATGAGAGGGAATAATTGCCTTGTATAGCACAAATATAAATATTTTGTTCTGAAATCCAGACTGTAGGGGAACATAGAGAGAAAATTTTAAGAAACCTGAAGGGAGAACTAGATATGATAACAGTGACAGATTGCTATAACCCTTCAAAGCAAGGTGAAGGGAGAGAGTGGAAAACAAAGCTAAGTAAGGTTTTACTTAAACAGAAGTGACCAAAAGCAGGGTTGTGAGGAAATAATTTCCTTTGACATCCATGTCTGAATAGTAACAGTGAAGAGGCTGTCCAGCAACTTCTTGAAGCATTTTAATACACAATAATAGCATAAGCAACCAGAGACTTCATGTCTCCCTTTCCTCACTTGTGCTAAACATCTTAATTACAAACATGGAAAATCTGGCCAGTGATGGATGTCAAGGTCAGGGCAGACACAGCTGCAATGACCGTGACATAGCAGAACACAGGATCCCAAGAAGGATCAAAGCACAGAGGAGGACCAGGAATGTTCCAGAACGGCTCAGGGGCTTTTGCAGCACTGTCATCAGCAACAGGAAGATGAGGGCTCCATGACTGAATTAGGCAGAGGACCTGCTGACAGGAATTCCAGAAAAGGCCAAGGTGGTGGTCACTGGCACCTTTGCTTCTGTTGTGACCAGCAAGAGCAGGCTCCAGGAGCCCTGGATCTCAGAGCACACACATCTGCCTCGTGCCAGCCTCAATGGGCTGTGATCAGTGGCACAAAGGCCAGCTGGACACGTGGACTTACTTCATCTTGCTCTATTCTAACACAATAATAAAAGTCCCCTTACACTGGCGATACCAATTTTTGCTTTGTTTCAAGATGAATAGTACAACTTGAATGAGGTATCAAGCAAGGTTATCTGACAAAAACAAGTCTCATTTAGAAGAGGCTTCTACAAAGTCCTCAAGAAGGTAATTTTTCCTCCCTATTACAGCACAAATACATCAGGAACTTACTCAGTTTACTGTTTTTAATAGAGGAGGGGAAAACAGTTTGCTATGCATTGAGCCGGTGGAGGGCAAGCCAAGACAAATGATGACATTCTCTCTGGCAAACTTACCAATGCCTCCATCTACTTAAATGGCTTTGGTTTTTCATGCCTGTCGCTCAAGACTTCAGTGCAATAATATCAAATCATAGCTTTGAATGAAATCACAGACAACACATGCACAGGTTTTTCTTTAAAAAAGGAATTTTCACAGTCAGTGGCTTTCTTGCTTTTTAAAGCTACCCAGCCTTTGGAGAATTCATCCACGGAATGCATGTGTGTAAATGAAATCTGGATTAAGTACAAGGAGGCTGGACTTGGATGAAGAACGAACTCTCGAGTTCTGCAGAACTGACCTTCTGAAACCACAGTATTAGATATGTGCTAGGGGACGTCACAGAGCTGGAAAAAACAAAACCAGGAGCCAAAAACTGATTAGGCCCCGTCCTCTGGGAATTGCTGGAAGATGAGAGAAAGCATATACTGAGCCCTTACCTAATCCATCAAGTATCTGCTTGGAAGTCTGTACTATTTATTAAGAAAAAAATTTTTAGCCGAAGGGAAACATGGGGCAGAAAGTTAAGCTATCTACAAACCAAAACCCAAATTTTTAAGCTCCTCCTAGCATAGGAACAAAGTACACTTCTGAGCATTCCGTTAGGATATATCAGACCCATATGAGATCAAGTTCCTAGTACATGCTGATCTTCTATTCTATAGTAGTCTGCATACAAAAGTAAGTAAGGGCCAATTAGGATGCAACTTTTTTTTACCTTTTGAAGTAGCACAAGTAGTATTAAAAACCTTTTAGCCAACTCTACATGATACATCAAGTTCACTTAAGGACTAGTCTACACTTAAAATTCACAATGCTGAACCCTGTTCTTTCTCACTTGTTCCAGAGGAAAAGGCACAATTCTTGGTAAGCCTCAGAACAGGAAAGAGCACTCAGGTAAGTGTATTCTTGATTAAAGTGTATTCTTCTTCTTGCCAAAGAAGAGAATACAGTTTCCTGATGTTAATGCACAACTCATTCTAGTGATACAGGAATTTGTTCATTTACTATACAAATTTGAATATGCTCAAGCTATTCTGTTCAGATACTCGTAGGTGCAGTAATGGGTAGCAAATCATTTGAAGTCTCTTGAGAAAAGAAACAGATGGTACTGTGGACTCCAAAGGCCACTCTGACAGGTTCCAGAAACCACAAAGGCTAGGTCTGACTTCTTAGCGTTTTTCAAACTTCCACAAAAAAAACAAAAATACCATTGTACTAAGCCTGAAACAGTTATATGTTCTATTCAAATATACAACTGCAAACAGTGCTAAAAGATTTGATATCAAATATTCTGTGATAATTGCTATCTTCAGTGTAAAACAACATAGCTACGGTGCACCAAGCATCACTGACTCAAGCTCAAGCAAATTCCTAAAATGACACATAATTATTCAGCATCTTTAATAAAAGAAATAACAAGTATTAGTTGAAACTATAGGTGACAGCTTCAAAAGAAGCAGAAGGAGTTACCAAAAACAATGTGAAGGAAGTATGCACTGAAGTCCAAGCACATGAACTTCAGATAAATGCACAGAAAAAAAAAAGCCATCTGAACATATCCATGGGAGGATCCAACCACAGCCACTAAACATATAAGCACTTCTAGTTCAGAAGGTTGGAGTCAGAAGTTGCTCCACCAGCACAGAATTCGTTTCCCCTATCAGTATCTCCCTAGGCCTCTATTAGGGCCACTGTTAAGACACTGAGGTGTCATTCAGTATGGTAATTTCTGCATTCTCCCTCACAATACAGTAATGAACCTACACAAAGATAACTGTTCTGAACATGGTTTGTAAAGATTACTGAACCTTAGGAATTGAAACTGCAGTCAATTCTAATTTCATCTTGCCAAGGGCATTATTCAGTTTTGCTACCCATTTTCCCCTCCCCTCTGTCAGTGATAGAAGCAACCACCTTATCTGCAGCTTATACTTTAAATCACAGTGTGGGACATCAGTCTGAAAGAGTCAGGCCTCAATGGACTTTTCCACTATATGGATTTAAGTTAGATTTCCTGATCCTGTGCACATTGCTTCCTGAACAGTTTACATTTGGGATATGACAAAGTGATAGATATTTGCCCATCAAATGAAAGAGTCCTCCTGAATGATATCCATTACAATTTTTTAAAACATCATAGATCTAATAATATTCAGCCAGAGATGACAGACCTCAATTCAGTTTCGGTGACAGCAAATAAGGAAAAAAAAAAACTATATAAAAAATTATAGAAAGAAGCATACATCAACTAGAATGTATAGAAACTACAAATAACTGTTTAAATGTAGTTGTTTCTTGTGCAAAGTATCTATTACCATAAAATATTGTGTGGAGGCTTTTGGGTTGCAAAGCATTGAATACCTGGCACACCAAACTATAACTCTAACTTGTATAACCTTTCAATTCTGTCAACAGGGGGCAAAAACCCCAACAAACCACAGACAGTTGAGGTCATAGGGCCATTTACAAAGCTGGCACCTTATCACACGGGCACACATGACCCAAAACATTCATGACAAAAGCTTCCTGAGAAGTCTCAAGCATAAGGTAATATCTTTAACAGCACTGGCTTTGGAAGATTTTAATTCTTATCTTTGACTCTTGGCAATTATATTTGCTCAACTTCAGATTAGCAAACAACGGTTATAAACCACATTTGTATACAACTCACCTTGCATTTACCCTTACTACCGAGGAGATAACCCTTCCAAGGGAACCAAATGACTCATGCCAGCCAAACATGTCACCAGAACAGAGATATGAGATTACATACAGTGATATATTCATTTGAATTTATACAAGCCATAGTAAATCAGATTCGTATTGTTTAAGCAGCCATAGCAATACAATGCCAAAATGATGTAAGAGGAAATAACCTTCACAGCTTGAACCTTACTTTGTTTTCCATCCTACTTTACTACTTCCTCCTTATCGCCTTTTTTAATCCCACTTTACTATTTCTCCCCTGTTTCCTTCTGCACAAAATCACACTGTAAGTACAACTGCCAGACTGACAACAACAGTCAGTCAAAACTGACCACCTGTAACCAACTTACACCAGTTACATCCCATTCTCTGGCATGCACAATACTTACTCTTTCAAGCTACTTTATTTGGAGTATATCCTCCAGTGTTAGTTTTTTCTATCATCTGTAATATATCAATTGTTTCATTCATTACAGGAAAACAGTCAGAGCTACTACTTTCAATGCAGTTTTTCTTAGCAGCTAAAATATACTTGCTTTCTCTTTTGTTTTACTTCATGCAAACATTAGCTTTTACATCTTATTGACTCTTTAAGAAGGAACAGATATAAACAGCCTAGTCTTGGATAAAATAAAATACACATAGTTGAGAAATATTGTCATAAAGTAAGTCCTTACTTATTCTGGATTAATATAGTTACATGTTCACATACACAAAGAAAAATCTAGATAATAACTATATACACCATAAGGAACTGGAATTTAAAGAGAAGTAACATTAAAAGGAGTACAACCACAAGCTTAACCAAATATAACCCAAACAACAAAAAGAAACATGTAACAAGGAACAGTGTGCCAATACTACAAAAATTACCTTCCCACTGAAACGCTCCAAACCACACGCTGCTAACTCACTCCCCTTTACCCCTTCTCCCCTGCTCCAGGCTGGAGAGGAGAACTGGAGCCACAAAAAGCAAAGACCCTAGGTTGAAGTAAGAATAATTTACTCGAAACAGCAACGAAATAAGAACATGAACAATAACAGCAACAGCATCAATAACGAAGTGTACAAAATAGGTGAGCAATTCACACACGATTGCTCAGAACCACTGCTACCAAACCACTGCCTGCACCACTCAACCAGTGACCCTCTTCTGGCCCCAGCAAAGTGACATGGTACAGAATAACCTCCAGACCTTGGCCATGTCCCCTCCTGGCTACTGCAGACATCAACCCCGTCCTGGCCAGAACCAGGACACTTATTTTTATTGGCCAAAAGTTAGTTGCTATAACTTCTAAAAACTTTAAAATAGTACTATTAGCATGGAAATCATTTAAATCTAATTCTGTCTGCTTTGAAATCATACCCTCTTTTGGCACAGTTGCACATGTCCAGTTAAAGCCTCCCCCTAAAACCCGGGCTCCTTCTCTGCAGGCATTTTTAAGTTTTCATTTACCCACAAATATGAAATATTCTTTCAAAGTATTTCCACATGTAGCTGAGAAAGTCCAAAACACTGCATTTGAAACAAGCATGAAATTATGCTTTTGGCCTTAATACTGGGATAACCCTGAAACAGGCTTTAAAGAACCTAGTATGCTGCTAGAATAACTACTACGGTGTGTTTAACCAGGGTAGAACAACAATATAGCGTAATAGTATCAGACATGATCAAATATAACTGCAATGGGAGGGTTTGATTTTACTTTGACTCCAGAGCCTTTATTTTAAATGGGTGCTGATACATCCCATCACCCAACTCCACCAAATACTGCAGCATTAGCATTCTTGGTAACTTTACATTTGCAAAATATTATCTCCAGTATACCACTCCACTGCTTCCTCAAAGATCACGAGAGAAAAGCAGGAACCCTGCTATTAGGAATACACCACAGGTTTTATAGCAAAAAGAAGTTAATGGTAGTCTATTGACATGTGTTTTAGTAGCTTATTTTCACAGGAACAAAGCTGTAAAAAAGTGCATTTTCCAGAAAGGGGGTATGTTAATACTGCAAATATTCTTAGGACTCAGATTTAGTGGTCAATAATTGTTCCCTGTTAAGCTACAGAATTAAAATTATCCATCAATACGTGCACATAATGCTGAGTTAAACAGTTTCAGGAAAAATACGCTTTATCTCTCCATGGCAGTTGTCTCGTTCTCTCCTATCCCTTCCCCTTTCCCCACTCCCCACAACAGCCCTTCCTGCATGAGCCCACTATACTCACCACGCAGGACACACTCATTTGATAAACACGGCAGAGTAACTAAGAACAATTCTGTGGGTTTTTAACATACTTCATAAGCCACAGAAAAGTATGACTTCTCAATTAAAATTTTTAAAAAGAGCACGATCCACATATTTGTCTCATTCAGAAAAGATCCATTCAATACAGGAAACGCTCTGTTGCCACATATAACTTAAATGCTGTAATACAAAGTATATGCAACTCAAAGTCTCAGTTTACTACCCTGCATGTCTTGCTTTGCATTGCAATTTTAAAAAAAGTCAAATCCCAAAAGCGTAATACTGCCAAAGCAGAAAAAAATATGCTCATTGCCTTACATTTTAAGACATTAATTTAGATTGAATTCATGTTAGATGAAAAAGCTTTTCGGGTAAAAACTTACCACTTCAAGAAAGCATCTAAAGCTGAGAATATTAATTATTCCAAGAAAGAAATAAAAAGCTAATGAAACTCAAATTACACAGGTTCTGGAGAGACCATTCTGGAGAGCCATTGTTCCAAAGCCACAGCAACAGAGAGTTTCTAGGGAATTTAAGCTGATATCACTTGGGTAGCAGAAACAGTTTAAGATTAGAAATAACAGAGCGCACATTCATTTTCTTTCCCTGTTTATTTGCATTTTCATTAAATCACTCAATGTCTTCTGCTCAAGGCCTGATTTTTAAGAGCATTCTTTGAGATCTACCTAACTAGTTGTTCCAGAATAAGTGAGTGGTACTTCAATATTCAGTTACAAATTCAGACCCCTGGTTTAGAGCACAGACTTGATGATTCAGGACCAGGCAAATATTTCCGTAGCCTAACAACAAATTAGTCGAAGTTTGTTTCTATAATAATCTGAAGTCTGTGAACTCTGAACTTGATTTAGGGTATTCTGTTTACAAGTAGCAACTGAGAAGTCACTTGAATGGCAGACACAATTTTGAAAATATGTGGAAATTGGTCACTGACTCCACATGTATTTGGGACACAGTGCACTTCAGTGAACGAGAGCTGAAGGACACCACAACCCCACCAAGCAACATGTTCTGCTTGTAAAAGCTGTCACATGCATACGAAAGAAGAGTTGCAATGAACCAAGAGCAAAGCAGGCTAAATCATGTGAGAGGAAAAAACCAAATATAACCTAAGCGAACGGCCACTTTTCAAACAATATGACATTTGAGGGGTGGGGGTTAATTGTGCAGCACAAAAGCATCACACAACTATAATTTAAAATCAACAAACACTTAAGGAACTTCTTCAAGGGTAAACGTGGCATCACTTGGTTCCTGTTTCATCACTCAGTTAACTTCCTATTGACACTTTGGTCAGTTCCTCTGTTTACTGTACAAGCACGGACTTTCCTTTAAGTGTTCCTTCTTCCCTTGACATCAGATGTACCAATATCCTACTGCTGCTATGGAATTTATACAGGACTTTTATTCTACCACACCAAAAAGCAGCTGGAAATGGTTAAGTAGTCCTTGCCACTGTTTCACTGGATTGCTGCAGCTTTGTGAACATAAGCACCCTAGCATTCACTTCTTTGCCAAAACAGGACAAAATCTCCAAGCCACTCCTGAATACCACTAAAATGGGAACAAACCAAGGATTTTCATTATGTCCTTAAGGAATGAATGGACGTGTGTGTTATATATGCAAAGGAATTGTACAGTTTAGAGACCTTCTCTGATTATGTTAAGTTTCAGGTGGAAAGTCCCTATCAGTTTCCCTGTGCAGCTACACTTTGCCAATACCAACAAACTGGGATAAAATACCACTACAGAAATAACCATTACGCTCTAGTCAGAACCCTTGGTAACCAGTGCAAATTCCCACACACTGCAGATAGTCTTAAATTTTAGTCTAAGACAAACAGAATAATACTGAAAATACATATACCAAACAAAAGTAAGGCAGCAAAAAAATTAAAAGCAGCAGAGACTGCAAATCTACTCATACAACCCCCAGCGTGATGCACAAGTGCTGGAAGAATAGTTCTGCTATATTTGTACACATTACTGAAAATTCAACAAAACTTCAACCAATTCCACCTGAAACAATAGAATCCTGATACTTCAAGCTGAACCATTAAGCACTTCGCAAAACAGATGTTTCTTTTGTTGTGTTTCACTAGGTAATGCGAGAAATTTGATTGTCTGAAGTGTCTCATCACAACACGACTTCAGTGAAAATACCCCTCATTTACAGTACTGACATAAAGCTGCTGAGAAACAGGGAGAGGGGTAAAGACACTTAATTTTTGTTTCCCTCAGCTTTACAATTAAATGTAAATCACATTCTCTCAAGACAGGAAGAAATTGGTAAATATTATTCCAGCACTCACAAGTTAGAGAATGCACCTTTAAGTGGATGTGCAGAATTACTGTCAAAAGCCTGCTCCTCTGGCTGCTGCACTGAGAATTTAGGAGAGAAAAAAATGCAGGAGCCTATTAGTCTTTCTAGACCTGACATATGGAGTCAATAAAATTAGGAGAGTGAGACATGTGAGCAGAAAGACTACAGCCTATTGAGCCTAAAAGCTGTAGCTGAGTAAAAACAGTAGCACATCCACAGCACATGACATGAAGCAGGGAGGTATTCTGGCACAACCTAAAGAAAGTCAGTAAGAAATATATTCTTTTAACTGAGTATACAGTAATGGGTTCAGCTAGATGTGCTACTAACCATAAACCACAGGAGAATACTCACAATTTCATTGCCAAATCCAGAGTAAATTCACCGTAAGCAACATAAAATTGTTGCTTCAGCACTAAGTACCAAGAGCTAAGCAACTCCCCAATATCACTCTACACGCTTTGATCACACTTTCCTCCCCTTCATCAGCCTACCACAAAATATATGACGTTGCAGTCTGATTTTGCAACCTATTTCAAATCTGGAAGAGTAACACAATTTCTTTCCATCAGCAAACACTGCGAAGGAGTATTACCAGGGAAAAAAAAATAAATCATTTTTGTACCTCAAGATCCTCTAGTCTGCCTCCTCGGGTAGAGGTGTTAATACAGCACACCCAATATGTCTTATACCGTAGCTGCTTGAAAATATTTAGTATACTAACTGACAGAGATGGTGCTTGGTGTTAAAAACCCATCAAAAGCAATTTTTTTAAATTTATTAGTTCAACTTAACACTTTTACACATATTCCAGTCATTTCCTTTACTATAGCAAATACTATTAAAGGGTGGAAAAGAATTAAAAATAGGAAACAATTGTCTTTACATATGAGAACAGGCTTCAAATGCTTGAAAACAAATCACAACGACATAGTACAGCCTTGTCCATTAACCAGACAGTCATGGAGACCTTCTATTATCCAGAACTAGCTCCTGTACAATACTTAGACTACCAGACAGCTTAACTGTTGACTATCAGATTTAATTCTCTATTGCATATTTAAAGTTTAAAGGGCGCCTTCCACCTTCCTAAAAAAAGAATTGCAATAAAATATAGCAATAATAGTCAATCACGGTGCTTAGTATTAGCAAAATATTAAAGTTGCACGCACTATTCATCAAGTTGAAATTAATGCCTTACTGAAGCATAAATATTTATCCAGTGCAAACAGCAGGACACCTTAGGAGACAGAACAGCTTTAAGCACTGAAGTGTGTTAATTAGTACCCACTGTGGCTTCAGAGCATGCTATGCTATCTTTAAATAAAGGTTAGCTTCCAGATAGAACAGTAACAAAATGGAAAGAGATAACATACCCTAAAAAAGCTGTCTTTAATAGCTATTCAAATGCCCAGAACATACAGTTTTTGTCACAAAGTTTAGAATGAAAGCTTTTATGCCAATAAGGATGAAATACAAAGACTCGGCAACTTCTGCATCAGTAATAGGCATGTTTTACTAATGTTGCTTTTACCTAAATTTCTTTGCTAAATTCTGATTGCTACACAGCATTTTATACCATCAGAGGTTAGAGACAGAACGCAAACATACATCTGTTTTGAAAAGATAACCCATTTCCAAGTCTTCCTCTTAATCACACGATTCTTCAGCAATGCTCATCATTTCAAATAAATTAAGAACGGTTTTCATGCACTCCCTCGCTTTTCACAGCATTCTTCACAGACAAGAGCAATGATAATTATCTGTCCAAATTCCACATGCTTTATTGATTCCAGTTCTAATAAATAATGCTCCTACTAACAACCTTTTATCAAACCCACCTGTATTACATTTGTGCGCCATTTAGAAGTCACACTGAAGCCTTATAAACAGAACCATTAATTAATCACACAGCTACACCAACATCCTCCCCTTTCTGGCAATTAAATTCTGCAATTAAAAATAGAGTCACAGTCAGACAATTTCAGTGCTCCTTTAGCTGTAGGTTAAGTTATGCTGCTCTCACTCACTGTCTTTCCAGTTGTTACCAAAGCAC
This sequence comes from Sclerurus mexicanus, assembly GCA_013396755.1. NCBI lineage: Eukaryota > Metazoa > Chordata > Aves > Passeriformes > Furnariidae > Sclerurus > Sclerurus mexicanus. The sequence continues at coordinate 2,626,812 of VWZF01004461.1, read as the reverse complement.
GCAAGTTCATGTGGGGATGCGACTGAAGAAATGGCCATAAATAACAGTTGCCCTCATAGACTCAGCCAACATTCTATTTTTATTCTGCTCCTCTTGAACCTGGCCCTGATTAGGGCAAAGGCTTCACAACAGTTTCATCAGGGGTACAAGAAAACACTTCATAGCATTTCTGAATTAGTGCTGGATATGAACTGAAAACCAGTACAGGTGTTGGATCTTTCAGATGTTGGTTTTGGTGTCTGGGGGTGGGAGGTGGGGGTGTCGTGCTTATATCCAATCGAGAAGCATTAAGTTTTCATGCTAGCAAAGTTCCAGCACAAATTCTGAGAGAAATCTGATGACNGAAAAAAAAAAAAAAAAAAAGGCATTTCAGCCCTCAGCGCTGTGGAAAACTTTTAAAATCTCTCCAATGTTTTCAAATAACTTTAAATATTTCAAGTGTCAGCTACTTATAAAGAAAATCTCAAGGGTATGCAGAAGTACTTGATCTTAAAAGTGTGTGCATACACTTACACATTAGAGAGTACAGGGAAGAGTCTGACCACTGCAGAAACTAATAAAACATTCTAATGGCATGCAGAGCTTGAGCAGCCTAGAAGCTTTAAACACAGCCTTGCAGCAATATGCTGTTGCTACACATTAAAAAGAAATTAAAACTAAAGTACTCCTTGTCTTCAACAACACTGACCCAACACAGATTTCAGTCCTTACTCTGACACCACTTTGTTGTTGCTTTCCAAGATTATCTCAAGAAGCATTTCAAATAAATTAATCCAATTTAAGTTCCTAAATAAATAGAGCTAATAAAAAAATGCTTTCATTCCAACTCATTCTTCACTCCCAAATGTGTATTTAATACACCACCATTTCAATTCTGGCAGGTGAGGACAGCGATCTGCCAAAAGGGCTATTTCTCCTGGAACAGAAAACAGAGATTTAAAGAAAAGATCTCATGTTTACAATTCTAATTAAAGTGGTCTTCTTTTATATATCTATACTTGCATAATTAAACAGAACAGCATTAACAAATCAAAAGTTGTCATTTTGTTGAGCGGGAAAACTATGAGATTCCAGTAAACCAACAGACTCTTTCAAGTACATCCTACCAAGAACAAACCAACACACTGAAAGACACTGCATACAAAATGCAGGTTTTAAGCACGCTGTATTTTCATAATCCTGTGGAAGCTTCAGATTACACAGAGTCACTCTGCTCAAGCTATTTCACTTCGGAAGATACCCACGGATTGACAGTCTTCAGTTTTAATGAAGTGTAAGAGATTTGGACCCTAGTTCTCCTAACTTCAAAGAAGAGAGAGCATACACACAGTGAAGGTCACGCTGTCAGGCTTCTCATTTCCTACACAGCACGATCGGATCTCCTGTTTAAACTTCATACATATTGTTCCTGGAAGACTCGACTGCTTGGTAACTGCTAACACTGAAAGTAACACGCAAGTGTAAGGACTCACATGTGTAAGCTCCATTTTTGCTAACAAAACTACCCGCACAAATCCTATGGCAGACTTAATATTAAGCTTTGTACCCAACCTTCCACTCGGGAGAGAGGAAGCCTGCCAGGTGACACAGAGAGTGCGTTTGTCAAAGGGATGGGCTGGCAATGAAACCTGACCTGGTGATTCACCTAACGGATTTAAGTCTAAGCTCTTCCCACAGAGGCTTTGTATGTTTGCTGAGTGCCCAGGTGATCTTTGTTAAGAGCCCAAGCACTACTACATTTTAGTATTCTCATCAACAAACATTCAAGCCTCATCAAGGTTTAATACAAAAGCCTCAAACACCCCACAAGCTCTTAGTCCCAAAGGAAAGCCTAGGAACTGTGACTTTACCAAATCATACATGTTTCTCAAACGATGTGTTTTCCATACAACCCAAAAAAAACCCAGTGTCATATCAGGCCATGAAAAAAATGTTTATTTTTTAATTAAAATAGCCAGACATTAGCCAACATTTGATAACTAATAATTTAAGTCTCCAAAATGAACAAGGTGATTCTCACATTGCATGCATTGAAGTCAGTGATAGGTTAAGAGGCAACCTAGTATTTATCTTAAGGCAGAATTTAATGAAAATTAATTTCCTGACATGAACATGAGAAAGGTTCAAGATATTGGGGTTTTACAGGAACGTGTACTAAGAATGAGACTTTAACTCAATGACTTACTCTCAGGTTTGATGCAGTCATAAAATACACATCAGTGAAAAGGCTCTTCTCCCAGCTTAGAGCCAGCCCCATTGTGCTAAGTAAAACACAGATGACACATACCATTTGCAGCGCCCAGCCTTACAATATCCCACGCACATGCTTGTCTGTGATACAAGTCCTTGCAAAATTGGAATCCAAGTGACTTAACTATCCAGCTATGCCTGAGAACACGTCTACCATGGACTCTCTTAAGTGAAAGCAAACCTGCCCATGCAGGAGACTATGGCAGAAGTTCAACGTGATTCTGTCCCTGAAAGCCTTGCTCCTTGGAAGAAGCTTTCTGATTAAATTTAACATGCACCTTTAAAACAGCTCAATGTTGAAAGGAACTGAATTGCTACAGTTAATAAATCATCCACAGTAGCACTGAACTTCCTCAAAATCGTCATCCTTGTGATAAAAAGCCTGTTAAAAGCGCCTCGTCTCACAAACAGATTATCACAGAAGAGAAGCAGCTGAGTTTTGCATTTCAAAAGTATTTGCATATTGTTTTCTTACTCTGGAGGAAAAAATACATCCAAGAACATTGCCAGAAGAATCTAAAACTCAACTTCAAAGTAAATTACTTTTACCAAAAGTATTTCACTGATGAAAGCAAAGTAGATTGGAAGTTAATTTGACCACATTACATAACACTACTTACTTTTCTCAACATAAAACAACTTGTTGGAAGGTGGAGAGAATAAAAGCAAAACACTGGATGGAGGTGAGGGGGTGGGAACTACATGACCTTTAAGGTCCCGTCCAGGCAGAAAGCATAAACTTCTGAACAGATACTGCGGTACCTAAGTCCATTATAGATGGGAAAAACTGCAGAAAAGCCTTTCAGATGCCATGAAAGGCAGTCATCAAAGTCATTCCACACTTTGCTCCATAAAACTGCTTTTTGCTTCTTTGCAGTGTCATTTGCTCAAGCCGCCTTTAAAAAGAAAGTCACCAAACCTGAATTTGCAGCTAACAAACCTAACAGCCATCACTTAACAGAAACTTCCATATTTTGTTCTTCTAGTCACCGGCAGCGTAAGTTAAAAATTATACAAGACAACTAGCAAGACCTGATAATCCTCAAGCGCACACACCTCTTCCCCGTGGATCGTAAGGCGCGGGAGCCTTTTCGGCGCAGAGCTGGAATTGAACTGGACGGGGAACAGACGTGAGGGCAGTCGGGATCACGGCGAAGGAGCCAACTCCGCGGGCGCTGCCTCTCCGTCCAGCGCTACCTGCGCGACACCGAGCGCACGGGCGGCGGCTCCGCTCCCCCGTGCGCCAGGTGAGGGCCGGCACACCTGCCCGCCCCGCACACCTGCCCGGCGGCGCCGGCACCGCCGAACGCGCGGATGAAGGTCCGGACGAAGGCATTTCACAGCGCGCCCCCGAACGACGCCCGAGCCCCGCTCCGGGGGTTTACAGGCGCCCCGGGAAGCGCCAGGCACGGCGCTGCCCGCGCTGCTCCGGGGACGCGGCGGGAGCAGCTCCTTTGTCTCGCCCGCAGCCCCCTCTCCGGCGGCACCGGCGCCGCTGCCCCGCGGGTC
>VWZF01004461.1:2602249-2622732 GCA_013396755.1 Sclerurus mexicanus | reverse complement strand
CGCACCCGCTGCCCGGAGTGCCCCGCGAGCGGGCGCTGGGGCGGGCGGGAGGCAGCGGGCGCAGGAGCAGCGTGCTCGGCTCCACGCGCGGGCGCGGTGCCGTGGCCGGGAGGGAAGAACAGCCCCGGGCAGGGCCGAGCCCGCGGCTGCCCCGGCCCGCAGCTCCCCGGGGCTCCCCCTGCCGCCCCAGGGAGCGCCTCTGGAGCGCCGCCAGGCTCGGCTCGGACACGGGGCTCCTGTCACCCGTCCCGGAGCGACTGTGGGCAAGTCTCCTTCCACAGCACTCCAAGGCCTTGCCACTTACTTTTTTTTCCTTTTTTTTTTCCCTACTGACTTCATCCTTGGAGTGCTCTGAAGAACGGTCTCGAAGTAAACCTGCATGCAGCACAGTTAAGTACTTTGGGGTTTTAAAGTTCAGTTCGCGTTTGTTTGTTACAACCAGACTTTCTTTGCAAGTGTGCTCTCGGGATCTAAGTTTTAATCCTCAGAAGCACACGCATCTGGTAGTCTTCAGGATTAACAAAGATTAAATTAATCAGTAATCTAGCTGCTGTATGGTGAAATCAAGGCAAAGAGGTTGTGATTTGGTCAGTGTCAAATATCACGTAATGATAGAGCCCAAATTAACACCCAACAACATTTACTGTCACAAAGCATTGTCCCATACAATAACTCATTTGAAAGTCATGGCCTTTTATGCCAGGCCAGCCATCATTTCCTCAGTGACTCTACAGGTAGATAATGTGTTCACACACAAGTTTATTGACTTCCCTGGAGCCTTGAGCCTAAGAAAATATCAGGTTCAATGCATTTCTTCAACATTTCTTGGCCACCCTGAATATGGGCATTGGTATCTTTCTGTCTGAGCTGTTCCTAGGCTTGTGCTATTGTACCATTCATTTCCATAGGTACCTAGTGTATCAATTTATTCACGATAAAATATATGTGTGATTTTCAAGGACCTTTTATAATACAAACTATAATACATAAAAATTGCTTTTAGAATATTTATGACTTACTAAGCCATTTGTCTTTAGAATACTCCCACTGTGTTATGGTCTTAAATTCATTCTGTCATCAGTTTCTATGACACTGGATAAAATAGGTCTGTTTGCCTGAAAAGATAGATACTAGTTGCAACAAAGGTGTAAAAAAGCATTATTTCACTAAGATGAACAGAGACAATTAAATGCCATAATCTTAGGAACAACCAAACGTAACTTTCTGAAGAGGACAATAACCTTCTACCTTTGAAAGAATCTACATCTGAATCACCACCATATTACTTAACAGTTTGGTTGGGGTTTTTTAAGGTCTTTATCTGACTTTCTCTGTATTCTCACCATTATTTCTGCCAACATTGCAGGCACACACAGCTTCCATCACAGTATCTTTCCCACCTGCTGCCTGTACCTATTCCTGATATCCTTCTGGTTTTTGTGACCCAACAGTTACACAAAACACCAAATAATTCAGTCTGAAGAGAACCAAGTAGAAGAAACAAGCTGGGGTTTTTTTTTAAACATTCTTCTGTTCCCTGAGCTGGTTTACTGCTCCATCCTGCAGTTCTGAGAGCAGCAGAAACCAAAGAACAAGCAACAGAAGCAAAGACACAGCAATGCAGGAGGAGTTTATTAGCCTGCATCCTCAGACCAGTGTCAGTAGGGAGATGGGGTACTGATGTGGCTTGTGGCATACATGACATACTAAGTCACCCTGGTAATTGTGATAAGGTATTGAGATCATACCATCATTAGTTATTTATTTTATTAATGTGTCATGACTTTAACAATTAGCAAAAGTAACATATCATCCACAAACAAACAGCAGGCAAATTCTTTACATGCAGTAGGTAACTGTTTTTCAATGTCAGGTCACATTGTCAAAAGAAAATTGTTCAGCATATAGTACTTGCACAGATTTATTTTTTTTTAACTTCTAAATTATTTTAGTGTTTCAGGGACTCATCACATTAGCCTTAAATCTTCTAAAATCAAAAATATATATGCAATAAATTTTAATGTGTTTATATTTCTGTGGAGAGCTGGGCATATCGCTTACTGCACTTTAGTCTTGTGTTTATGGGGGGCTTTTTTGCCATTAGCAATCCATTTCAAACTGCCCTCTCAGAGGAGGGCTACAAAGAATCAGAACTTTTGTTCAACTTCCCCAGCAGTCAGGACTGCTCAATGCTGTTTCACAAACAGTATTTCCAGGAAGGAGTTGCCTTTGGATTTCATAAAACATCCTCATTGCTAAGAAACATAATTTGGAACCTAAAGTTTCTGCTTGCTTCATAATTTTTGGTCTCTGCCTTTTCATTAAAAGTTCTTATATTTAGATATATATAATGGAGTTGTAAGCTTCTTTAAAAATAGAAATCCTTGATAAATAAATACTTAACAACCTTAATCTCTGTCATATGACCATGTTTGTAAAGCTCAATTCAACACACAGAGCATTTTCAAAAGATAGTACATCTGGACCGTGGGGAAAAAAATAGCAGTTATTTCCAGTCATCTGATCTCATACCAAATCCGTGGCCTGTGAGACACCAAGAAGGGCACTGTTTAGGGAAAGAGACGGAACTCCAAAAGACAATTTGTTGGTCCTCTGTCCCAGTGCTAGCCTAGGCCAGACTGGCTGTGAGTGCAGCCAGCTGCACGTGCTGCTGGGTGGATTGTAGCACCATCGTGGAGCAGCCCTTCTGTTTTGGCTAGGATGGAAAAACACTCACTGCAGAATGAAGAGCAGTCTGTAGTCTTGATTAGAAATTCAGCTAACATTTTCAAAGATGCTCAGAACTCACATTGCTCTCCTACAGAGCCTTTGATTAACTCCACTAATTGGGACTACAAGGAAGCATCGAATCGTCCTCCAAATCAGCAGAGATCCAAGAGCTTTGTATCAAATGCAGAGGGCTCTGGAGACTCTTGGTCTGACATTCTCCATGAAAACAGTTTCAGGAACCAAAGCATGTAAAAAGTCAAGGAGAAAAAAAAAGTAAGAAAATAATGCTGACCTAGGAAGAAAAACAGATATTCTGAAAATTCCTTTCCAATAGAAGTAAAATGACAGCACTTTCTGCGAAAACACAAATTCTGCAATTTTTATTTTTGGACCTCTGAAACAACTGACAAATATGATATTTTGCCAGTGTCAGATGTTCAGGTTTGACTTACAGTTTTCATCTTTATATTCTAGTTTCAACAATAAATAAAATATTTTGAGAGCTTTCCCTTGAAAATGTAAAAGAAACCAATATCTTCCCACAAAAGTTACACTTTATCAAATCCACGTTTTGATAGAAATCTGCTCTAGCAGAAAGCTCTTTACCAGATCTTTCTGGAAAGTGAAAAATCACTAACATCTGTTTGACTCCGAAACACTGAAGAACTCAGTGTCTCAGATTTCTCATCACAAAACATTTTAAAGGAAACTGTTCAAAAAGGAAGAACTCCATAAGCATTTTGTTGCTGAATTGATGGAATAAAGTCCTTTTACTGAAACTTCAGATTAAAGAAAAAAAACAACAAAACATATATTAGCGTGGAACTATAAAAAAGTATCCTTCATAATTTATTGTAAATCTATTGTAAATAAATATAGGTTTTATCTTATGCTTTTTACTGACCTGGAGTTCTCCTTACTTAGTTTTTCTTGGCAAAGCTTACACACAAACCTAGTGCTACTATGCCTTTGATTTGCTAAAAAATATTATGAAATATTTATTGCTAAAACACTACACTAGAATTAAAACCAAAATAGTTAATTTATTCTGCTATGCAAAGGCTTTCCAAAAGTTTAAAATCCCATAACTCAAATTTAAAATTGAGTCTGACTTATTGTTGAAGGTCAGTTCTCTAAACAATGTGGTCAATATCAATATTGATGCCTACAACACGTGAAAATGCAAGGTAATGGCTCCTAGTTTTGATTAAATTTTAAGGAGAAACTACTGTAAGAATCTGATAACAGAAAAAGCTTTTTCTGACTGTACCACTAACATAAGGCAAAATTTAAAAATTAGCAAGAAAAACATCATAAGCATAAACAACATATAAACTATCCTTACTACACAAGAGATAGGAAATCCATTACTTTTTCTTCCTCACACTTTAAAAGCCGATGTTAAAAGCACATACATAGGTTTGTAAGCACAGCAGTTCACAAGAATAATTGTTTGAGTGGGAAGACACAAGCATTGCATCAAAGCCTGGGTAGCCCAGAATCCTAAAAACAATCCCTTAAGGTAAGGGAGGGAAAGAGAAGAACAATGTGGAAATTGCTGTTACAAGACCTACAGCAAAACACACAGCATCGTGACAGAATCGACAGCATGAAAGGCTGTTTTTGGGAGGGGGAAGTTAGAAGGAGGCAAGGCTCTGCTACAGCAGAGCATCTTCTATGGCACACTCCCCCTGCAGTGCTACAATCCTTCCTGCTCAATCAAGTACTAAAAGAAAAGCTGTTACCCACCAGGCCTTTTATGCAACATCCCTGCATTGGTATTAGCAGCTCAATTAAAGTATCACAGCTATTTTAATTATCACAGCTGAGCTGGGTTTTCTCTCCTAACCACAACTGTTTGTGGTGCCTGGCTGGGGGTTCCTCCTTGTTGTGTATACAACAAGGAGGAACAGGGAGGGCTGGTATGGATGCTGTGAAAGTAAAAGGGAGAAAGATGAGGAAAAACATATGCGAGGAATCTAAGGAATTCTGTGTTTTCATGGTTCTTCATGCTCACTAATTGTTACTCCTACAGAAAATTTCTCTCTGGCTCACGTGTGCCTGAGCATTTTGACAGTATTTGGAGTGTGTGTATTTGTTGTCTTGCTGCTGGACTACAGAAAATGAACAGCTTGGTTTACAAGGGCTGTCCGACCCCCTGACCAGCCCAAGAGATGCATATTCTTTTCATGAGAAACTTACAGTCATGGCATTCTCCCAGTGTCCCACACTGCCTCCCAAAGGGCCTGGGGGCTCCCCCATGAGAAGCCCTGTCCCGCTGGGGCAGCACTGGGGACCAGGGCAGAGCCACTCAGCACCCATGCAATGCTGGGTGTGTACGAGGCTGCCCAGCTGTGCTCACCACTTCCTCCCTCGGCATGTGTTTAGCCGATGAAGAGGCTGTGGTTGGGCTCCAAGCTAACAGCTGACATTTCACTGCTGCTTACTCTTGGGTCATGCTTGTCAGCTTTTCCTTTGAATCACGAGAGCTAGAAGCACACGCACACATTTTTACATTGGAGCTCTCCCTTCTGATGTAATCCTGTTAGCCCCAAAAAACAGGACACTAGAGCCAAGCCTATGAAGTTCATGTGTTTTCTGCTAGCCTAGAGAAGCAGCTTGATGTCCTGCTTGGACACCCTAAGACCCAGCCTGTGTCAGGAAGCCCTTATCACATGTACTGTGGTTGGCTCCATACAAGACCAGTGGAAACAGCTCTGAAAAGCAGCATGAGTGTACAGCAACATCTTTTTGGTCTGACCCAACTCCGCTGCTGTGGCCCCATCCTCCTCTCAGCTGTAGCTATTCCGGGGTACAGAATCAGCATTGGCTTGAAAGTTCCACATTTCAAACAATTCCCCTAGAAAAAGCTAAGGCTTCAGCTACATTACTAAGTTTTGTAATCCTGAGAGAGGATAATGCTTATTTTAAAGCAGATAAGGCAACAAATTACAGAGCTAAGCTGCAAGGGAGACAGAAGGTAGGCATTAGGAAGTCATAGTATTATAGAATAGTTTGGGTTGGAAGGGACCTTTATAGGTCATCTTGTCCAGCCCCACTGCAGTAAGCAGGGACGCCTTCAACTAGACGAGGTTGCTCAGAGCCCTGTCCAGCCTGACCTTGAATGTTGCTGGGGATGGGGCATCGACCACCTCCCTGGGCAACCTGTTCCAGTCATTCACCATACTCATCATACAAAATTTCTTCCTTATATCTGGTCTCAATCTAACCCTCTTCTAGTGTAAAACCATTATGCTTTGTCCTATTGCTACAAGCTCTACTAAAAAGTTTGTCCCCATCTTTCTTATAGGCCTGCTCTAACTGTACAGATAGCACTGCAACTGCAGATTACTGGAACAAAATGTGGAATTACCATCAGTTCAGGTTTTTAAGAACAGTTTAGGTACATTTGACCCTGCTTTAAGACAGATAACAGAGAACTGAGTGATGTCTCTTCATGATTACCTTTCTGAGCTTCTGGACTTTTATTGGCTATGCTTATTCTCTCTTCTCAAAGTAGTGGGTTACAGACTGAACATTTTAAGACTTAAGTGAAATCAAATTACAGTATTATGAAATGCTTTTGCAATAAGTATGGGAACACTGTTAATGGGAACATAAATATTCTTAAATAGGAAGATAAAAATATCACATATTTGAAGCAAAATCCAAAGCAAACTTGAGTTAGGTAGTTATCTTTGTTACCTTTTCTGATAAATTATAGATAAGCTTGTCTCCTGCTTTTATAGTTCATAGCTATATCAACCCAGTTCTTAGAATGTTACTGTAGGGGTTTTTACAATTCATTTTCATTGTTAACCCTAAATTTCCTGAGGATAAAAGACATGCCTTTTTCCCAGGTTCTTTGGCAATGCCCAAACAAGATGATAACTTAAAAACAAGTGCATTCTTTGCACCCCTTTCATTACCCCATTTATTTTATGGAGCTTTTCTGGTATTTTTGCTTACTCAGAACAGCCAGACACATGTCTCTTCTTCTTGTGTTAAGAGCATCAGCTGCTTTGTTTTTATCTAATATGTTGTTTTCCTGCCAGCAGAGAGCCTTTCCACTTGGTCCAGGACAAAATTCTAGCCAACTTTTTTTTTTTTCTGAATGTGAACAATGACAAAAATCTTGCCAATAGGAGTTGCTTTCCTCTTAGTGTGGGAGGTCACAAATTTGTTCTAATTATTTGGTCATTTCCCCTGGAATTCATAATGTTGGTTACAGAGACCTGCTTCACTTTCAAAGACTGGACTAAGGAGGAGAAGCATACTCTTAGGTTAATCAGGCCACTAGTGGTCTGCTTTCTTGCTATCTGCTTCCCCCAAACCTGCCATTTTGAAGAATAAAAACTTATTATTCATAAGGCTATTATCTAGACAAAAGACAACATTCAAATTATGTACTTATTATTTGATATAGCTGCACCCTGTTGATTTTTAGAAAGTCACGTTTCAGCTCAGCAACTTGCTTCACTCGGCTCAGCTTGTGCTCTGTTTTATCTGACATCTTACATATCATCAGTCTGTCATGAAGAACACAGACATAGCACTGGCTAAAAGGGACAACATATACTAGATACATATCACATATTCTATCAAAGCTGTCGGGAGTTCCAAGATGGGGAAAGGTGTCTGATTCTTTTTCTAGTGGCGAACTTCACAATATTCCTGAGAAACTCAGATCAGCTATTGAACAATAGCTATACTTCTTTTCAATATGCTTTGTAGATGTGTAGTTGCAGCCTTGCAGCCCATGTGCATGTATAACTGCCAGTGACAGACTTGTCTCTTGACTTTTCTGGGGATTTGTTCTCTGTTTGAGAGATTCCTAGTAATATACCTAGTAATAGGTATGGGGTTGTGGGTTACTCAGTGCTCAATAACCATCGCTCACTCAGGCAGCTGTGAACCTTAAAACTGACTGGACACCAAGCAGCAGATCTGGTGACAGGTGTGGAGAGATTCATTTTTGGTAAAAATGAAGTAGAAGGATTTGGGTTTTCCTTTGGAGAAATTATTTCTAAAGAGCATTAGGGTGGGAACGGGGAAGTATAACAGAAAAGATATCATGATTTTGACCAAGGGGTGTCATACAAAAGAACCTCTGTAGTTGTGGGGAAAAAAAGCAGTTGACAAACTGAGTATTGTATTTGCATGTCTGTCCATATATATCTATATTTATATCCACCTTCAGAGCATATGGATACCACTGCCACGGACCACAGCCCTGTGTGACCTGAGTGGTGACTGTGTTTTATTAGTCAACGTGTTTTTCAAAGCATTATAGAAAGGAAAAGCTCTCCATAAATGCTGAGCATTGAGAGAATTACCTTGTTTTGACAGAAACAAAGTCTATTACAGCAAAGCTTGTTTCCTGCCTTGGCAAGAGAGATCTCATCGCCAGTATCCCCAACAGTATTCACCATTGTCACGATGACATCTACTGGAGGGGATGGGGTTGAACATCTATTTCTCAAAGTATTAAGCCTTCTAACATCAGCAGGGTTGCTGTAGTTTCACACATTGAGAACTACTACAGGACTGAAATGTGTTGAAAGCAACATGACAATGTCAGTGTTCCAGATATTTTAGATTGCAGCTCACTCAAGAGACACAAGATTAAAAAGGATTAGAAGAAATAATTCAAACCTCATCTAGAAGGTGTAAATAAAAATGGCCCAGACAGATAATTTTAAATGATTATATGAAAAGAGAAAAAACATGTGAAATATGTCTTGAAAGATTCAAGAAACATTAGAAAAAAAAGAAAAGGCTTTAATTGACAAAAGAAGATGATTTTTTTGCCTCCTGGAGTTCCCCTTTTCTTCTCATGCAGGAAGAGAAACAGTAACAGGTGCCTGCAGGTGACCGGGTGGTCTAAAATGAACGAATGCTTCAGAAAAATCACAATATACAAAGTCAGGAAGTTTCTTTCCACATGAAGGAAATTCACTGTAATAATGCTGAGAGTTGAGGACAGAAGAATAACATGAAGGAATCATTTCAGTTGGCATCAGTCGTGATAGAAATGTCATGGAAAGCACAAGAGGAAACGAGACTAGAGTGGGTGTCACGGGGGGCTGTGACAGTAAGGCCCTGGATCTTTGACGACAGCGAGACACTGAAGGCTTCAAACTGCAAAATTAGATCTTGATACTGACAGCAGTGTGAGATAATGCAGGACAAACTGGGAAGAAGCAATGTCTGCAGCCAGGGGCCCAACAAGGAAGAGCACCGTGTATGACATGTGCTGAGCAGCTCCTCAGTCTATAAATGGGGAGGAATCCTGATGTGCCCTTTGTCAAACTTCCAGAGCATGCCTGTCCTGGATTTCAAGTTGTCTAGAAACCAGAAGAGCATCGCAAAGTAATTTGGGAGCAGATGGTTGTTGCTAAAAGCAGCCATCTACTGCCTAAGGTATTAGGGTTGGCAAGCTGGGAGTGTGCTGTCAATGCTTGCAGCTTAGGAACCTTCTGAAAGGTACTAGTCACAAGCTGAAAGGAAACCACCACACCTCCAGTAAATAACATATCTCTGCTAAAAAGAAATGAAGTTCCTTCAAAAGGATTTTACAAAAGGCTTCTTCAAACAACTCCACTTAGCCAACACTGAACGTAAGTCACACTTGGAGGAAACACTGCTGCCTTTGCTTTAAAGGACATCAGCTATGTAGCTGGAGTAATAGTTACAAGAACTACTAATACATGCAACTATCTAACAGCCCCATTCCTCAAATACTACGCTTAGGAGGATTACACATATCAAAGAGGAGGAGACAGAAAAAGGTAAAATCACAGATCTGGAGTAGGAAAAGGGCATGAAGGGAAGAGCAGGGTCCTTCTCTCTCTCTTACTTTTTTTTTTTTTTTTAAAGGGGGAAAAGTTGCTTATTAGCATTGCTGCAAAAAATACCTCCTCCAACCCGAGTCTGAGCAGGTTTCTTCCCACATCCCAAGGCTCTAGCTATCATCTTTTTTGTGTGTGTGATGACATATCATGAAGCTTCTGTTTTCTGCTGGGGCCCTGCCTGCACTTTACGGACTATTAGTTATGGCTCCCCTAGTCCTTCACATATAACTCCACTTCTGTTTTCTTTGCTGTTAATGACAGGCATAAAGAATGGCCGGCTTAAATCCTGTTATCTGTTACTTGCATATGGAAGATAAAGATATCTTTAAACCATGAAACTGTCCACACCTACAGCTGTTAGGTTTGCCATTTTCCTGGCCAAGGAGGGCTGTGCTAAGGGAGAAGACACTGCCTGAGCGTTCTCACACCACCCAAGGCTTTAATGGCTAGGACCGGAGTTCCTTTGCAGGGCAGCTCCAGTGAGCCAGTGGATGCCCCTTTTGACTCCTTGCTCACACACATTCATTCTCAGGTACCTTTCCTCTTCCTTCAGACTCAACCCTAGGCTTCCTGCATCAGAGTCTCCGGCATTGGACTTTATAAAAACAAATAATTTGATACAGTGGTACAGCAGCAGAGTCAGCTTGAGGTTCCAGAGAGCTGCTGCAAACAAAGAAATCTCTGGACAATTATACTCTTACAATTTATGCACCCATGCCTCACGTACTGTGCATGTGGCTTTTTAGTCCAATGGTGATTTGGGGTCTGGGGTCTTCTAACACCTTATGGGATTCTTTCTTCATCTCTACACAGGCAGGCCATTAACTGTTCTTATCTTGTTAAGTTGCATCTCCTGCTGCTGACTGTAGTCTCTTTATCTTCTGGATTGTGCTTCTTGTGTGCCTGCTCACCGGTGGAACGCAGGAAACTAAAGAAGTCCTAGACTTAGCGAAAACATTCCTTAGCAACAACTAAAATATCAGTGTGTTATCAATATTCTCATACTAAATCCAAAACACAGCACTGTACTAGCTACTAGGAAAAGCAGTAAGAAAGCAAGTTCTATTCCAGCCCAAAGCATAGATGTCAGTGAAAATCCACAGCTTGTGGCCTAAGGCTTCAGCAAACCCAGTTACTCATGGTAAGCAAGCAAAGCTAAGCAAGCAGCTTACTAAATCACACAATATTATAACTCTGACTCATTCTATTTAAAATGTACTTATTTAATCTAAACAACTAACACTTCTAAACAGCTGGATGTGTTTAAATTCTCTTCACAACCTCTCTCCTTCAGTTTGTCTCCAGCAGGAACTTCTGAAAAGTGATCTTCCCCTCCTGCGTCTTCTCCAAGGATTTATAAGTCTTTTAACTTCTTTTGATATTCAAGGTCTCAGACTGAAGTTTGTTTCTCCTTGGAGACTGCATGTAATGTCCCTGAATGCTGCTAGTTTCACTCATTATCTTTTCAGTGTAGGCTTGTCTGTTCTTGTGTGGGAACAATTACATGTTCTTTGTTTGCTCTTCCCACAGCCTCAGGCTAAGTAAGATGAAGATGGGACGCTCAGAATCCATCCTGTACATAAAGTATTTTCCCTCAATGATTCAGACATGTATCTTTCATCACACTGTTGCATCTCAGTGCTAATAACTTTATTATATGCCCTCATTTTTTTCAGTTACCTGTTGTAAGCATCCCAAACCACTGTCATTCACACTGCTTGGATCAAAGGTCAGCCTAAACGTGACTCTGCACAAAGACCATCATCAATAGACCCTGACTGCTGATGTTGTAAAATGTTCATGTCAGCCTCAGAAAGTCTGCCTTAGTAATCTGTGGATACTTCATTGTATAACTTGAATAAAGATGAGAACTGCGAATGTTCTTACACTATCAGAATTTCTTACTTAAATGT
This sequence comes from Sclerurus mexicanus, assembly GCA_013396755.1. NCBI lineage: Eukaryota > Metazoa > Chordata > Aves > Passeriformes > Furnariidae > Sclerurus > Sclerurus mexicanus. The sequence goes on along the minus strand of VWZF01004461.1, from coordinate 2,611,235 downwards.
CCATACAGAAACTCATTTTGGCCAAGTTAAAAGGAGACATATTTTTTTTCCCCTGAAAGATCCTGTTTGCTTATCTTCCATCTCAACACAGAGAGAGTACAAACTCCTGAGACAGACACAATTTCAGTGGGAAGAACTGGAGTGCAACTCCCATGCAGCTGCCCTGACGAGGGAACAGGATCAGCACAATCTAATCTAATGTAGACAGAGTCTACATTATATAATGGATAATTTATTGTACCAAAGGTCAATCAACTTGCTCCACCATGATTCCGGCACAGCAGTGTTGGTCTGGAACCTGGCGTTGAAGCCACAGAAGATCATTATGCCCTCCCAGCACTTTCTCCATTCTCTTGTGGAGTTTCCCTTCTTCTCAGGAAAATAGAAAAAAAAAAAATAAAGGTCCTTGCAATCAGCAGTGGCTACTCTTAAGCACAAATTTCTGCAGTGCTGGTTCACTGCTTCACTCTAGATCTGTGTAACTCAAGGTCAGTGGGACTAATGTTTTCAGACACTTTGCAACATCAGACCACAGGAGACAGCAAATTGTGAGAGTAAAACTATTTTAAGCAGTCTTTTAAACACTATAGTCATGCTTCTTGCTGGCCATGTTGGGCCCGCACCTCTCTGCTATACTCCATAGCTCCTGCATCGTGGCACATTGTGTTTATTGGGCCCTTGAGACAAAAAAGCTTTATTTCTCCTCTTACAATTGCACACATTTCCGTGATGTAGCTAGTTCATCCAACCAGACTCTAATCTGCTTCATAGAATGCTGCAAGAATCACTTACATGGCACGAGCAGCTGTTTGATAGCACACTTCAGCACTACACAGGACAAGGAAAAACATATCCATCTAAAGGAAAACTCAGGAGAATTTTAGATAGATAGAATGCAATTGTTCCACTGAAATTCATCCAAAAACCACCATGAGCTGGACTGTCGTTTTGCTAAGTGGTTACAGCTCTGCTGACGTCAATGGATTTGCAGCTGTTCACAACAACATGAATTTGGCCTTGGATCTAACAACCTTATTGTTTGCAGGGAGGAGAGAGAAGGGTTGTTTGTTTCAGATAAAACTGAGTCAGTGATTTTGTCATAGTCCCACTCACTGCCCCACAGAAACCAGTAAAGCCTCTATTATATCCCAGTTGCATGTGTATTACTGGGGAGACATTAACACATTACCATGACTGAATAAGGGAGATATTGTAGATCAGTGCATATCAGGCACTATCTGACTTTTACATACTCATAAAGACTTATTAATTTCTTTGAATTTCAGATGATTTTCTAAGGGGATAATATGATACACTACTGAAAACAGCCATACCATTCCTATCATCCCTGCAACATGCACTCATTTGGCACTATCTGGGCTTGGATCCAAACAGATTACTGTGCTTTGTAATCTCCTATCTAGCGTGTCTTTCAGCCCTCTCTTGGTCACCTCCTCTGTGAGCCCCCAGGGACTCAGCTGTCTGTGCCAGGGATCTGGTCCAACATGGACTAGCTGCATAACCTTGGCTCCTCTGGGAGAATTGCTAGGTTGTGACCAAGAGCTGTGAGAAAGTCCAGGCAAAATAAAGGAAGGGAAAATTACAGAGGTAGAATTGTTGAAAAGGGATAGTTAAGAGCTCCAAGAGGATCCAGGAGGAAGAACACTAAAAAGAAAGGCATAAAATGTTGCAGGTAGGGAAATAGGGAGATACCACTGTCACTGGAGGACTCAGTGAAAGACAGTAATCCATCAATCCTCATGATTGCTCCAAAAAGCAGTTAAAACCAACTGCAGAACAGCTTCTTTTAATCATCACTAGTTGTTTCTTTCAAAACCAGCTTCTTCTACCCACAAAACAAATGTGCAGTCAAATGAACATGACAAATACATCAGTGTCATTCTAACATGATTCCTCAAAGCTAGCTCCTCCCAATAGCACATGCATTACTAACACCAAGGATCACTACTCCTCCAGTTGTCATTCAGAGTCCAGGCCACTGCCGGGCATTCAAGTTCTCCCACATCTGTGCTATGGAAAACCTTCAAAAAAACTCAGCCCTGTGGGAAGAGATGAGTTAGAGGGGCTAGGTATTTAATTTTCAAGTAAATGCCAAAATGACAGGGCTTGTCTGTGTAGTGCCTTTACTTTCCTAACTAACCAGTGTTTCCTGGATCCCCTTCTACAGCCCTTATTATTCATCCTGGGCCCTGTCACTTCTCTGGATAGTGTGTGAAGTTCAGCTCATCATTTACTCTTGTGCTAGCTCCATATGGCTCATGCATGCTATCCCAGGAACAATGAAAGCAACAGGACCTATTCTAGCAGTAGGATGGAATAACAGCAAAAGCAGGAAAGTATTACAGCTGAACAGGGGCCCTCTGGCTGCAGGTATGAATTACATAGTCCCTGAATTCATGCATCAGGTCACACAAAATGCTTTTTCCCCTTACAAATAAGGTGTACCATTTGTTTATATTTTGTGAGACCCTCTATCTCACACTTGCAATGAGCATGCTCTGGCATATACTTACCTCTTCTCAAACCTTTCTCTCTTTGCATTAATTCTTCCCTACCGCTCAGAATGGGAAAATTAAAAACTAGAGCAAAGGGGTTGAGAAACACATCCAGAATTAAGCACACATATGACTGGCATTTGTGAAAATCCATTCTATAATATTTTCATAATACAAAAAGGTACACAGGAAAAAAAAAAAGCCAATCCACACAATTTTGTGAGTGCTACTTACTCCTCAAATCCACAGTGAGTTCTTCATCCACCCTGATCTTCCCACAAGAATCAACCCTCAGAAAGTATCACTTACATTCAGACATTCAAACAAGTGTTTAACAAGGAGTAAAAGTTTTATGAGTCTTAAATGATCACAGGCTCATGCTTCTTAACATAATCCAGAATAAACTATCACTGAAATGGCATTTTAATCTTTGTGTGATGTTATTCTAACTTTAACATCAACAACTCAACATTAATTCTTAGTGTCATTAAAAAAACCAGATTGATTCTCAGGCCCTTGGTCAATTATGTGAGTAACATAATACTGTTTATAATTGGATATTTTAGATGGATGTACATGACTTTGTTCCAAAGGAGGTGCCTCAACTGCATGTCTCTTGAGGATGACTGACACAATGTTTCCTTGAAGGAATGCCATTCCAGGCAGCATTTGGAATGGAAAAATATGATCTGTTTAAAAACATATATATAGAACTGTCATCACATGTAAGGTTGGGGCATAAAGGCTGCAATGATCCAACATGACTATGAAGGTAGTTCTGCTATTTCCTATTGTACTGCTATTAAAAAAATAAATTTGTGCCCTACTGAGAGTTTTCCCTATATGAGGGCAGTCCTTCTCCTTTTTTTTGGTCTTTGAACAAGAAGCAGTTAATTGGCTTATTCAAGCAGAAGTATCTGAGGAATAGCCCTTGTTCATCCCACGAAATCTGTAAAAGCTTTGAACTGGAACTGATGATACCAACTTTTTTCCTTGACAAAGGGACAGAGAAGTGGGTTGGATGAGAATCATTGTAGACAGCCAAAATATTTATTGTTCTTCAGAGTGGAGAATGAAGGAAAAGGTCTGGAATTAGTTACAAACATTACCAAAGCCCAGGAGATGGATTCAGCCCACAACAGATCTTAATGACTGTGCAACACCTCTTATGGTAAAATTAACTTATCTCACCTGCTGGCTGGGATCAGCCAAACAGGGATTCAGGGCATCCTCTGCTTTCTGTGTCTCGTTTACTTTATCTGTTCCCAAAAGGAGATGGTTTTCAGAGTATTCATTTGTCACAGTTACCTCCTTTGGCTGGCTCTGGTGATAAATCATTCCACAATAAGCTAAAATGGAAGTGCTGGCATGAAAATGGACCACTGCCTGACAAAAAGCACGTCCCAGCGTGGCTGCCAGGACAAAGCTGCACTTGCTCCTCAACCTGTCACATCCCAAGCCTGACCACTGAAGTACAGAGGAGTTAAATTACAACAGAGCAGTTAAATAGCATGAAGCTCAGCTTGAGAGAATGCAGGAGGTATGCTTTCAAAACTAAATATATTGTGTTGTCTCGTTGGAACAACCTCCCTCATCCAAACCACTGGGGCCCTGAGCTCATGGACAGGCTGTAGTGCTCTGACCACCCTCACCCAGGACACCTGCTGGCTGCCCAGGGCCAGAGCTCCTTGTCACCTCACCTCTGATGACCACTGGACCACCAGCAGGTCCTGTCAGCACCCCGGCCCTGTTTGGATGTGGGGGATGCCACCCTGCACAAGAGGGCACTCACGTGCCAGGCTGGGCTCTCCTTCACAGCCTGCTCCCTCCTGGGGCACCCCCACTCTTCCAGCTGCCTGGCACAGATGTGCTGTTTTCAGATAAGCATTACTGCTGGGGTGAACAAGCAGTAAAAATTACACAGTACACACAGCACTTACATAGAGGGGAAAAGAATCACTTTGCCAGTCGGGGCTTTAAGTGCTAATTATTTTGTGGTCCAGGTTTTCAAAGGAGACCTTAATCTTTAATGCAAAAAGGGGGAAAAAACCTTCCTTAAATCATGAATAAGCAATTCAAGTATAAATCCATTTTAGTCTCTCTTCCCTTTGCCTTTAAAGATTTACTGCAACAGACACATCTATCAGAACAGAAAATCTGGGATGCCATGGGATGTTGTAAGACACAGTTCACAGCATGGTAAGAAAACAAGAGTTTTACTTCCATTAGCACTGAGGGCACAAGTCTAAAACTTGAGGGGAAAAAAGGGAACAATTTCATTAAGAAAAGAGAAATAAAGCCATGAGAAAAGGCTACTTGGGCTCTAGAAACAAGTAGTAAGAAAGCCTCAATTCAAGACATTAAAACAACTCTTCAAGCAAAGAATTCAGAAGGACCTCTAGTAAACCGTACAGGAGGGAGTATCCTGGAAATACTTCAAACACGAGGAAAGTGCTCAGACCAAATTCCCCTTGTGTTCTGGCACAGCTCAGTGCAACAAGGCATCCTTGCTCAAGAAGTGGCTGGCATAAGAGCATGCTCCTAAAAAGACCAGAAACACCTAAAAATGTACTGGTCCAAAAGAGTATTGATTTCAGGAAGTCTAAGTTATCCCACTGCTTTTGGGAGTCCAAGGAAATAAACCTTTGATCTTCCTAATGTATACAGTGAGGCATTCTGGCTAATGTGGTGATAAGCCGGTTTTCTCTTTGAAGTTTATGTCTCCTGTGAGCATCAATGCTCTGACTAGTCCTGGTGCTCCTCCTGGCATGAGACAGTTTAAATTCCTGTATGTAGCTGTATGGGGATAAAAAACCAAAACCAAAACAAAAAACAAAATAACAACAACAAAACACACACAAAAACAGCCTTAAGGTTGTTTTTTTTAAGAAAAACAACAAAACTTTGGGATGAGTTAAGATAAAAAGGATCAGAAACATTACAATTTGGAAAGTATTTTGTCATTTTATTAGAAATATACCTGAGACCCTCATGAAGTTCACTTAGAAAAGTTAAACCTGCTGATAATCCCTGGTTTAATACCGTCCCAAATATGCACCTGTTTTCTTCTTTGATGTACTATTTCCACTAATCCAGTAGTGTCTCATCTGAGTGTTTGCCATTGATATTTTTGCTCTCTGCTGTGACAAGTTGGCTCTAATCCACTGAATACAAATTGATGACAAACTCAAGAGACCTGGTTTGAAAGGAGTTGTGTGCTAAATACATAATTAGGGCCTCATCTGGGAGATCTCTGTCATGCCAAGAGTACCAGCTACACTTCAGTCATCATACACTGAATGAAGCCTGTTACTGATCCCGACTCACAGGTTTCTTTTTGATTTCATTACTTCACCTGGGTTGTTGGCTCTGCTCGTGACAGCAACACTGCTTGCACCCATCAGTCATCCATGCTGGCATGAGTAGGGGGCACCTGAACTGCCACAAAAGCTGACTGAAGGCATTTGAGTCTCTAGGTACAGCACTGCCAGAAATAGGGTTGTAGTGCCACTAACTGTTGTAAGAGAATGAAATATTTCAGAGAGGATCACCATGATTTTGAAAGGAGGTGGCTTGGCATGGGAAAGAGGGACTTCTGATCTCTGGGGGAAGAGTGCAGCATTCCCTTGGCAGCCTTCTTCTCAGGGCAAAAGCGATACTGCAAGTTGGCACAAGATGTTCACTACATCCAGCACAACCCTCCCATTCTTGCTCACCTTCCTACTAGAACCCACAATTCTCCTCATCTTCCCCATCTTCCCGAAAACACACACGTTGGCTACAAAAGGCAGAGGCATTGCAGACAAGATTATGGGAAAGAAGGGAGAGGCCTTGTGAGCAGTGTTGCTTCATCTGAATGAAGAAGAGGCGTGTGGAGATGGGTTACTAGACCCAGGCTCAAGAGAAAAGACACAAAACTGGAATGACAGATGAATCCATAGTGTGGCTGCAGATTCCATACCAAGTCCATATCACTGTGTCATAATTGATGTCCAGGTGTTAGAAAGCTGAATTACTTGTCAGTAGAATTGCCATATTAAGTTTAGGGCTTGACATGCTTCAGTGACCTCAGACCCAGAGGGAGGTTAACAAAGCCTGGGGAGAAGGATGCCCACTGATGGAGGACACAGAGTGCAGAATTTACAGGCCACAGGGACATTTGGCAAAACCCCCAAAGTAAGGAGAAACTAATAAAGACAGCTCAGCAACTGTGCTGAAATCAGCTCTGGCTGCGTAAAAGGCGATTCCAGCAGGGGAGATTGCGACCACCAACAACCCAAGAAACCCACCGACCCTAAAGGAGAAAGCCTGAGCGTGCGGACTAATTATCATGGGAAGTGAGAGATCATTAACCAATAGAAGACAGAATACTAATTAATAAAAGAACTAGGTAACTTGTACCAACGAATTATAATGCTAAAATATTTATTTACTAAAACGTGTAAATAGTGAAAAGTTTTGGTAGTCATGGCTCTGGCTTTGTGTATTTGCCACCCAGCACCTCTTTCTGTGCGGAACTGTAAATACATCAAACACCTCTACTGCACACCGGGTTGAAGAACCTATTTTGGGACAACATAATGTGATATCATGTGCATTCACATTCAGAATTTCTACACCTTGTCTTATTTTGTGAACCGGGGAAAAACCAAAACACAGGTGAACTGTTACCATTTGTAGACAGCATGTAAAAAATTATTAATGCCAAAGTAACTGAGAAGCATTTCCCCTGTCCAAAGAAGCATGTGCACTCCTGAGAGAAAAGGATGCTGTAAATATATTCTAATTTTCAGTGCCAGGCTAGCATAAAGAGCTGAACAAGTTACCCTGTGTCATTTTGAATCCATACTGTGAAGTCAGACCTTGCTAATCTTCTACATTTCAGCATGCTATCCTTATTACTTCAGCTTTTTGATTGAAAGATCTCTACCACAGTATGGATTAGAGATGAGGGGATTAAGCAAACAATGTTCACTTAAACATTTCAGGATATCTATCAATCTTGCACCGGTCTGTTTAGCAGCATTAGTTGATGGCTTAAAACATAATTTGATACAGTTTCAAATGCACAATGCATATGATATTGCTTGTGCCAGGTCAATGGTTTTCCTGTCATGAGCTTTAGAGGGTAATCCTTTTCTATTTTTAATTTTAACCTCAGTTTGTGAATTGAGGGATAAAAATATCATTAACTATTAGTGTTTGTAGAGTGCTTTGAGAATAACAATGTGCTTAGAAGAAACATAGTACATTATGATGCTTTCATCAGTATTAAATTTAACTTCCTATTCACTTAAATTATTTGAATTTCTCAGATACACAAGGAGCTGACTTTTCTTTCCAATCCTTATCTTGAAATCCTGAATAAGAGATTTCTGTCTCTGAGATTACAGTGTTTTCTGCCATCCCTCCAAGATTCTGATTTCTTGGACTTGAAATCTAGAACCTCTATGTTTGTTTTCCGGGGTTTTTTTTCATCTTGACACATTCTTCCTGTATGGCTTTGCTTAATTACACATGGGAGCACATGCATGCACATGAATCCCAACACAGGAAAGCCAGAGAACTGTTGGAGCAGATGCAGAGGAGGGTCACCCCAACCTGGGACACAAGCTGAACTCCTTAACTCGGCCAGCTGAGCTCCCAGAACAGGGGCGTGCACTCCAGGGCCCAACACAGCTATTTCTGTGCCATCATATGAATACTTTCAAGATGAAATAAGAACTCTACAGGTGAATTCTTTATACTGTGAGATCTGAAGTTGGGCGAATGTACATTCCCAGTTCTCTCAGGCTGTTTTTGTGACAAGAGAGGTGTAGATTTCTCAGTTTCACACTGTTACATGATAAAATCTGGAAAGTCAAGTGATGGCTGTGTCTGTGTTTATTTCAACGAAACAGAGGTCAAATGCATTAAAGTTCTTACAACTTCCATTAGTAATAACACTTAGGATAGCAGAACCACAGAATAGCAGAGTACAAGGTCCATCTTATTACTGCTTACCACATGGGACATGACATCAGGAACAAAGGGGCTCATTCCTTTCATTAATAAAAGAGGCACGAATCTCTCCCTCCAAGTCCTGGCACCAAGCCGTTCTGCACTTCGTTACCTGTGGAATTAAAACGGGAAACTTCGCGGCAGCAGCGCGAACAGCAAACACAACCCTAACCACAACACGAGCGCCAGGGGGCCGAACACCTCGGCCGCGGCGCTGCTGCCGGACGAGCGGCGTGTGCGGCCGTCAGGAGAACGCGGCTTTGTCTCCGCGCCACGTGTTTCCTTTCGCAGCCCACGTGCGCCCCGGGCACCCTTGGGCCCCCTTCCCCAAGGCGGGACGAGGCCGCTGCAGCGGGAGCGGGAGCCCATTCGCGCCTTGCGCGCACACGCGGGGCGGGTGCGAGCGCGGACGGCGCCGGGGGCACGGGGGCGCGCCCCCCGCGCGCGGGCACGGCCGAGGACACGCCCCC
>VWZF01004461.1:2531907-2600302 GCA_013396755.1 Sclerurus mexicanus | reverse complement strand
TTGTGGGTGCTGGAGGCAGAAGACGCCGTGGATCTGCTTTTCCTTGTCTGATAAGGCCTCTCCTGTGGTAGCGCAGGAGTAAGGCTGCGGGTGAGGGCCTGGCGCCTCCAGCTGGGGCGTTTACAGAGCCTTTTTCGAACAGGAACGTGAGGGCAGTGGAAAGGTGGTCATGTGGAATTTTTAAGTAGGAGCTCCTCTCTAAACAAACTGGCTGTGCGTTCCTGTGAGCAGTGGAACTGCGGCAGGTGGAGAGGGGTGTCTGGAACCAAGGTTTGGTTTCACAGGTGGCATTTCTTCTTGAGTGCCTCTGGCCATCTTGCTGGGCAGTCAGGGGCGGTGTGGGAGCCTGGTGGCCTCATCTGGCCTCAAATTCTGATCTTTTGGGCTGATTTGCTTCACTGGGCCACAGTCTAATGATTACTAAACGTGACTCATCTGTTACTAATAGAACAAGACTGGTAACCAAAATTGCAATCGTACAAGTGCATTTCAGTTGAGCTGTTCAAATTGAAAGAAATGTTTGAGTTTAAATTATTTTTTTTATTAAAAAAGCTTACATTTCTAGTACAAGAGCAGAAGGATCTATGTAATTCCTTGCATATGAAGAAACTTTTCCTCCCATTGGAGGAGCTGGCTTGATTGTGGAACTTTGGTTCATTTAAAAACAGTGATGTGGAGCCAGAATGAAAGCTGCTCTGAAGCCAGAACATGTAGAGGCTTCATTCTTCATACTGTCATGTGTTGTATCTTCTAGGGTTTAGGTGCTTGTCCTCCAGTGTTAGTGTTGCCACAGACTCAGTCCAGCTTTTAATGCTATCTGGGTCCTGGCCTCACAAGTGATACCAGTGTTGGTTCTGCACTTCAGCCCTGTTCTTCTCTCACTACAGCAGTCAGTTATGTTGTCTGTTGTCTATATAAACCATTTCATGCAACTGAGCTGTTTATAAAAAAAACAAAATTGTTTTCACTGTCTTCAGGTAGCAAAGTCTTGAAGCCTGGGATCTACTTTTTTGGTGTAGGCTTTGTTTCTGATCTAATCATATAAACACATTCCAAGGTGTGGCTGAGTTCAGAGCTTGGTTTATCAGTGTTTGGCTCATACCCTGTCACTCTTTAAAAAACAATGTCAGATGCTGCTATGATTTGTAAGTAGATAAAAGAAATACTGCCCTCCCTTAGATGTGAGAGTATCAGGATTGAGTTCTGGGAAATCCATGTGTACTTCTGATTCAAATTTCAGAATCTGTTATGCCAGGGAGGCACATCTCTGAATTTTGTCTGGAAACTTCCCATCTGACCTCACATGGTAGCTTTGCATATGCCACTCAATGCTGACTGCTCCAGAAATTCTTGCATATTTGATGGTACTTGCGCTTCTTTTAGGAGTTGTTTGTAAGAGGAGGTTAATTATTACTGAGGGGGTAAGGAGAGTTGTGATTATGTAGGATAAAATTAGGAAGTCAGCAGGAGCCAGAAGAAAATATACTAGTTTCAACCTGATTGGTTGTGCTAAAGTTTAAGAGGATTTACAGGCAGCTCTTTCTTGTATTTTAATAAGTCAGGAACCATGCTGTGGTTACAAAACCTGAATATGAGTTAAAAATTTCCCATGATGGAGATGTCAATGTGCATGTGGAGCGCTAAGTATTGCTTTGCAGCAGCTCAATGCTGTAGGAAGATGGGCTGATGGGAAAGGAGAGCTAAATTTAAGGAGGCTGCTTTCCCTGTCAGCTGGGATCAAGAGGCAGCCTCCATGAGTGTGGGTGTTTACAGTAAATTATGGCCATACCTGCACTCGGTACAGGTGAGATGTTGGGGCCAACTATGTTTAGTGCATGGAGGACTTGTTGCTGGTCTCCGACACATGATGACCCACGTCTGTGTGGGTTTACAGAGATATTATGTGCATGAAGCCTTTGTTGCAACTTTGCGGCTGAGTGGAGGTCTGCTGAGAGTGAAGCTGGGATAGAGCTGCAAGGTGTTGCTGAACCTGTTGTTTGGCAGGTGAAGTGCCCTGTATAAGCTCGTGTCAGGGTGTGTCTTTTGGTTAACACCAGTCACCGGTTACGTTATGGAGGAGACCCAGTGACAGTAGTGGGTCCTTCTGGAAAGAAGTGCAGAAATCCTTAGAACAACATTAGTTGAAATGGAACAGTCATACCCAGAAACGTCCCAGGAGAAGAAATTAATATGATGGTCAAACTTTGGTTGACAAATGCCCTCGAATATCTGAGGTGCTTCTAAAGCTGAGCTATTAAATGTATCTTCCAAATGCAGCGTGGAGCTCAGGCAACAGTTGCAAGTCTTTACAAAGCTTGGCCAAAGGATTTTATGGTATCTTGTGCTGTTTATGATGCTTGTTTTGAACCAGAAGTGCTGGGAATTTCAGCTTTAAAGGGTTTCCTCTGAAACTTTTCTAGAATGGTCCCTTGTTGTTTCAGTCCTATATGGTTAAAAGTACAGATGTACAAAGGAAGTTGTATGTCCCCCCATTTAACTTCCATTTAAATAATAATTTTGAAATGTATTATTTCTATTTTGTCCAACATGTGCTTCTGAATGTCCTTGAAAAAACTAAAATACAGGCATATTTGAAGGGACTGTATCTTTGGGTTATCAACCTTGTGACCTGGGTCCTAGATAATATTTATCTCTATGTGGAAAACATTGTCACAGTTCTAAGCAAGTATTTATTTCCCACAGTAAAAAAACATTTCTTTTTTTTGAGGTTAGCATTGAGATGGCTGTAGGTGGGTGTTTCGGAGAATAGATTCATGAGCTTATGGTAGTAGTCAAAAATAAATTCCTATTTTTTGAGCAAGCTCAGTTTTTCTTTCTTAATAGAGAGTATGTTATAATTAACTATAGTATGTTATGCATTTATTTCAGTCAGTATGTTCTTAGAAAGGATACTATTTCAGAATATATTCAAATTATGTGTTTTTACCCCAATCACTTACTCTCATGTCTCCTGACAACTTTTATAAATTCTTCACTTTCCTTTCTCCTTCTAGTGCATGACAGTTTCCATAAAGGGGAGAAACTAGCTGCCTATGTATAGATAGCAAAAGGAGAAATAAATTATTTTTTTTTGTCTGGAAGATCATTGCTCATCAGGTATGACCAGTAAAACCCTTTCACAGAAGTGGTATTTTTTAGATACATTTTCTTTAAAATGTTCCGTTGAATGCTTTTAACTTGTTCATCACTTTCACTCCAGTTGGGCAATGCGATGGCAGCCTTCAGATATGAGGTTCCTGTGAATGTCTTTGAAAATCAGCAGTGGAGTAGAGGAGAGCCACACAAATATAAATGCATAATGTAATATAAATGCAGCCCCTGCTAGATACTGCAGAACCTATGTTATTGGAAGCTGATGTAAATGCCACAGGAAAAACATTAATCAGTTTATGTGTCATTTGTGGCCTAAAGTACAAATTTGTGGGTAAACTGACCTTTACAAGTTCTCCAGGTTTACCAAACTTGGAATTTCAGAAAATCTTTATCACATAATGCTCTTGAGTTGTGTGAGTTACAAAACCCAATGAATTTCCATAAGCTGTTCTTAAAACATATTGCTCAAATATTTTTAAAAAATACTGATTTTTGTAATTTTTGTCTGTTTTTTCCCTCTGATTTAGAAAACTCTCTGTGATGTCATTCTTATGGTTCAAGAAAGAAAGATTCCAGCTCACCGTGTCGTGCTTGCTTCAGCCAGTCATTTTTTTAACTTGATGTTTACTAGTAAGTCTTTTGAAATTGATTGATTTCATGAAGATGTTGTGCTAGATTTGTGGCTGACAAGTTTTTATTTTATGAAAGTGATTAAGTTGAGGAATAAATATAAGTGAAGATTTCTGATTTTGTTTCCTTCCATTCATCTCTGTTCACTCCTCCTCTCATTTTCCCTTTAACACTCTTTTGATCAAGTCAAGTTTACTTCATATGTACGCTGTCTTAATAACTGGGGCCCATACTCTGTATCAGAGTTGATCCCCTTCCCTTAACCAGAAAATAGGGAGGTTTTGCTCCTGTGACAGAATTTGTCTGCCCCATTGTTTCCCACCATTAGGCACTTCTGCATATAAAAGCCTTTCAGAGGTTAGGGACATGGTTTAATGGTTGGACTTGATGATCTTAGAGGTCTTTTCCGACCTTAGTTGATTCTGTGATTCTGTAATTCTTGCATTTGTGCTCTCTTTAAAATTTCTGTTACATAAGGCATCAGGATCTTATCTTTTGTATACTTTACCCATTAATTGTAAAATTACTGTGAAGTCAAAATTGAGTAGAAGTAAAATAACTGTGCCTTCCAGTGGTCAGCTGGTAACCATCTGTGAGCAAACTTAGTGCTGTGTCTGTGTGTGGGAGCTCGGAGCTGTCTCCATTGTTATCAGCTTGAATATGGAAATGCCTTTTGATAGTGCAACATGTGCTTTCTGGTTTTGGTAATGCTAACTTGGCAGTCTGTGCTGCAGTCAACAACATCTATGACCTTTTCTATTTAATACACTTATCATAATTTACACAATACAGGCATGTACACTCACCAGTGATCTTGTTTGTGCCACTGCCTCTTTTCTTTCCTGACTTGCATTAGTAGTCCTGGGAAAGCAGCAATTAACTGGGTGCAGTTTTTAGCAGATTCCCACTTTGTATATTCACTTTATTTTCTACTGTTTCAAAACATACAATAACTGTAGTGACTTAATTGATTAAAAGTTTGTCTTTTAATCTATTTGCAGCAAATATGATTGAATCAAAGTCCTTTGAAGTGGAGCTAAAAGATGCAGAGCCTGACATTATTGAACAGCTCGTGGAGTTTGCATATACTGCAAGGTAGTTTTGTTATTGAAGCTCATGCTTTTTCTAGGATGCCGGACAATTGTAAATTATAAAAATCTTAAAATAATGCTTTTATGATTCATCAGTTTTGTTACCATTACAGTTCTTTCCTTTTTTTAAAGCGCGATGTGACTAGACCTTCTGTGCTTCTTCCCTTTTGCTTTTTATTTCATCAGTAGGAAGCCGCACAGACCAAAGAGAAGGGTATTTGTCTCCAGAAAGCAATTCAAAGCACTTCAAGCTTTTGACTTCAATGTTGGAGTCAAATGATATTTTCCACTATTCTGAAATTCAGGTCCTTATTGTTGTCAGCAGGATCTCTCTTTATGGCCATGGTAGCTATGGCACTGGACCATTTCCAGGAGTTACACCTTCATCTCAAAACAGGCAGGGTGGTTCTGTGTGTTCTGTGAACAGCATTTCCCTCCTATCTCAGGTTGTCCATGTGTTTCCATGTTTTTTGTAGTTTGGTTTTTTTCCCTCTAAACAGAGCTCCTACAGATGGTGAGGCTTGTAAACGGTACTTAATCAGCATTAACCAGGCCTATGGATGGCAGGCCTTTCATTTTTGTACTAATGGGATTAACTCTCCTTAGAGAGGCTTGCTCCTTTTCTCTTTTTTTTTTTTTGAGAGGAATTTTGTATACTCCATCAGTGGTGAGAGGCAGTGAGTGCCAGCACTCCACCCCAGCCACATGGTTGTCTGTCCTGGTGCCCAAACGCTTGTCTGTGGATTCTGTGCCCTCTCTTGAAGCACTGCCAGACTGGTTGTTCTGCTTATGCACTCCAGGCAAATCAGCCAGAGCTGTCCTGACAGTGAGTTTAGACAGAGTTTGCTGATGCTGATGTGCATTTGGGAGTAGGAGGCTGTCATAAAAAAGCGTTGTTTTGGTTTTTTGTGTGTGAAAAGTGGCTAATCATACAAGTCAAAATAACAGTATAGGACCACAGAGGACCTGTGTTAAAGGCTTATTCTTCAGATCCCAGGACTGCATACTCTTTTCCCTGCCTCAGTAAAGCATAGCAAATAAAAGCAGTTTCAAAAGATTGCAAAAGGAGGTTGTGTCTTCAGTCTGTGAGTGAAAGATTCTTGGGTAAATAGCAGGATAATAATTTTGCTATTTCTGTGAATTGGTGTAAGCTGTGGGGTTTTTTTACTGCAGTAAATGGGGCAATTTCAGTGATGCTAATTTTACACATTCTCTTTTTCAGAATCTCAGTTAACAGCAATAATGTCCAGTCTTTACTAGATGCAGCAAACCAGTATCAAATTGAGCCTGTGAAAAAAATGTGTGTGGACTTTTTGAAAGAACAAGTTGATGCTTCCAATTGTCTTGGTAAGAGAAATAGACTTACTGTTTATTTTTTAACTTCGCTGTTCCTGAAAAATAGATGGTATTGTCTAAAAGACAGTAAGGTTCGGCCAAATCCAGCCATATAAAAATAATTTTCCTCTGAATCTGAACTGTTGTCCTTTGCCACAGGGCCCACTGACTGTGCAAGGTTTCATTCAGCTTGGCAGGACACTGGGGCTTCTTATTTGTTAGAGAACCACAGCTGGAAGGGTGGAGCTTTCAGTTGTTACTCTACTTGAAGACAGAATTTGACAGATTTGTAACTTTTACAAAGCTAGCGTATCATCTACAAGTATGAACAGAATAAGTTTAGGTTACTTTTGATTTTATTCACTTTTCATTTTGACTGAAATCCATGGATGTCATCAGGGCAGATTTGATATAATATGTCCCGTAGCTGTAATGTGAACTCTGTTACAGAAAAGGTAAATATGTGGAACTAAATACTTTGTCATACTTAAGATTTTGTGCTCTTCATTTGATCAGAGATTAAAGAGTGACTTCTTTTTTTTTAGAATTTCTTACTGACATTTGTTAGGTAATTCTCCTAGTAACAACTCAATCATGTTACAAATGTTTATAAAACAAGAGAAATGTTTTGCAGACTATCTGAATTACAGTGATTCAGCTGACACTTCGATGCAGTACAGCTGTGGCTTTGAAACAACTACTGGAAGAAAGGCCTTATCTACTAAGGAAAATGCCACTTAGGCTTGCTTTGAGGCTTGTTTCCTCTCCATGACTTTTGTTAGCTGGAAAATTAGTTATGCTAACACTTAATTACTTTGTTGCTAATTTATAGCAAAAAGGGAGATAAAGATTAAATCAATATTTCCTTAAGGCATTGTTTGTAAGTTGAAACATGTACTGTGCAGGCTCATAGACAAGTCCACAGTTCGTTAAAAAGAGTGTATTTGAAAGAAACCATGGCTTAATTTGAATCTCTTGAAGTTTTGTCAAGAGGCCAAACATTTGGATTTTATCTTTCTAGTTTGCATTTTAACTACTTTGAGCAGCTCAGACTAGTTGTAGCGCATGGATTAGTGAGTTGCTCCTACTCTCCTTGCCATCTCCTGCTTAAAAGGAGAAGGCTGTAGCATGATGAGCAGAAGTTCCTGCTGAAAAGCTCTGGGCTTACATGGTTTCTAATGGAAAGGTTGACAATGGTGCTTCTCAATAACAGTTACTATTTATACTTTGTGCCAACCTTCTGCCCTTCCAGCAACATGGACTTAACTTTTTTGTGTTGGTCTGCAGCTGACTGTGCTGCCTGTATAGAAAAGTCCCAGTTCACCATGACTCTTGAAGGAAATTTTGCATAGCTGGTGACTGATGCTGTATGAGCAGGTCAGGGGAGGTTGTAAAACCAGAATCCGGTTTCTCAAGCTATTCTGGTTAGACTTTGTTATTGTAGCATGGTTCAGTCTTGGTTTAGGTGCTGTTGTCTGCTTCGTCATGAGGAAACATGAGGAAATAGTGCTGGAGAGGCAGTTAATACAGCAAGTGTTGCAGGTCTGACTCTCCAATTAGTTTGGTAGGGATAGGGATCAGCAGCTTCTCCTTGTTTGTCAAGTTGCATATGAGTTATGATCGCATGTGTTTAAAAAAAAACACAAAAGGCATAGTAGTAAATATTAAACTGGGATTGCAAGTATCACTGAAATTACAGTAATTGTGTTCTATTTTTATATATTAAATTGCAGTTCAAGTTTGGAAAGGTATTTTTCTTAATTTTCCTTCATAGGCATAAGTGTGCTAGCTGAATGCCTAGACTGCCCAGAACTGAAGGCCACTGCGGATGACTTCATCCATCAGCATTTCACTGAAGTTTACAAGACAGATGAGTTTCTTCAGCTGGATGTTAAGCGCGTGACACATCTCCTGAACCAAGATACGTTGACAGTGAGGGCAGAAGACCAGGTGAGATCCCTGTTTCATACCAGCTCGAAGCATTGAACTTCACAATCTTTTTTTAGTCAAGAACTGGTTTCAAGTATTCAAGTATCTCACTTCTGGTGTTCCTAGAGGATATTATGCACATAGTGCTTGCTAAATTGTGGAATAAAACATGCATCCTAGCTTGGTCAAAATCAAATGTTAATAAATATTCAAATTTCAAGTGTGATTTATGTATGTGTTGTTTCAGAAAACTAAGAAGAAAGAAGGTAGTAAGCAGAACAATTTCCTTTATCGAGATAGCTATAGGGTTTCAGATTCCATAGTATGTGAGCTAAATTAAGTTTGGTATATTATAGCAGTTGCTTCTAGGTAGGGATTTATGTGCTTTTGGTGGAAGTGGACTACTTTATAAAGTGTGAACAAACTGCACCTTAATGGCTGCATGTTTCTGAGTATGGCCTTGACCAGTTCCAGAGAGGAGTTGCTTCTAATGGAAACATGCATACACAACTTAGGCCTGGGTAACTGAGGGATTTGGAAGCAGGATGAACAAAACATTGAAAGCTAGATGCATTGGCACTGGTGGATTGATGGAAGGCCCTTATTTAAGGAGCAGACATAAAGAAGTTCAGGTTGCTGAAAGGAGCCTGGAGTTCCACTCAATTAAAAGTTGTGACCTGTGGTAGAAATTACATTCACATCTGTCCCACTTGGAATGCTCGATTCAGCTTACAGCACAGCCCTGTTTGTCAGCTTGTTCTTCCTGCTGCAGGGAAACAGGAAGCATATAGGCATCTGCACTGCAGCCCAAAGAGGCAGTTGTAGGGGGGTTGTAGCAGCTGGGTGGTACTTGTAGTTGCTGTGTACTTGTCGTAGCTTCTCAGTCAAATCTGTTGTAGACAAACTGAAATCTTACCTTTCTAGCTATGCTGTTCTGGTGCTTGAACTAGGTAAATTAACTTTTTTTGGGTTGCATCATGAGTTGATTCATACCTTTGATGTGCAAGAGAGATCTTAGCTTCTACTTGATATAGTCTCCTATTTCAGCATTTCTGGGGAAGTATTACCAATGGTATTGGCATAGAACGTAAAGTGTACTAGATTTAACCTGGTACAGGAGTTACCCACGTAAATGGGAATTGCAGATTCACGCTCTCCATTTAGAAGGAAAAAGTTAAATAGCAGAAGTAGTAGGGTTTTTTAAATGTGTAGATGAGTTTTATTCTGTGGTTGTGCATTTGTTTTACTTAATATCTGAGCATTGTCTTTTTTTGGGTTTCATTGACTGCTTGGTTGGGGGCGTGGGTGTTGGGTTTGTTTTGGAGGATGGCAGTGAACCCCACATACTAAAATGCTAGTGTAGGTTAACCTCCAGCAGGCATAAGAGTCAGTTTGGTGCATTGCAGTTCAGTTATTTATCTTCCTGTTTGGTGATGTACCTTATCCTTTTCTTTCCTTCTCTCTTGTTTAAGGTTTATGATGCAGCAGTCAGATGGCTGAAGTATGATGAGCCAAATCGCCAGCCGTACATGGTTGATATTCTTGCTAAAGTCCGATTTCCTCTGATATCAAAGAACTTCTTAAGTAAAACAGTTCAGGCTGAACCACTTATTCAGGATAACCCAGAATGCCTTAAAATGGTGATCAGTAAGTTGACCTCTAGGTGAAATCTTTATAATGTTCATACAATAATTAAAAAAATACTGTGGAATTTTTGAAGGTTGTTTTCTTTAAATTGCTCTGACAACATTTTCACATTAAATCCATCTGACTGTGTACCCTCTAGTATTTTGCATTTAGCTGAAATTGGATTAGCAGATTATTATGTAAATAAAGCCTAGCTTATGTAACAGTGTGACTTTCATTTGGTTTCTCCTAGCAAGTGACATGAACTCCATGAAAAGTAATGGAATGGAGATTTTGTCAATGACTCGTTAGGGTAATTGAAAGTTAGTCTGCCTTTGGGAAGACTAGTAATTTCAATATCGTTCATGCTCGAATGTGAATTAATAGAAGAAACACTTTATGTCAAAATTTTGAATATTATAAAGCTTCCCTAAGCAAATTAGAATGTTAAGTGTATTGTTGCACTGTTTTTATCTCTAATACATACTGACCATTGATCCTCCATTTCCATTCTCAAGGTGCAGAAAAGATAGGGAACAAGTTTCCCTTTTGTTTTTAGATACCATTTCTGAAATTTTATCATGTAAGAAAAAAAATCCTAGATGTTGATAAATATTTTGGAAATAAATTTTTAATTTCAGTAGCAATTAACTAGTTGGCTTCATTTTAGTGTAGATCTAAAAAACAGTATACAACTGCTTTCCTTCAGATTCAATGAGCAAGATTCAAATTACCCTATATCTTGGTAAGTATTTGCTGACCTTTGACATCTCAGTCATACTTCTTGTGTGACAGGCAGTTGGGTGCATTGTTTAAGAAATAAGGATTTTTGTCAGGGATTAGTGGCTTGTAATGTCAGCAATATTTTTGCATTCTCTGGAATGTTTCTTTGGGGAATGCTTATTCTCTTCTACCAGTTATAACTAATATTTTGCATTGTCAATTAAGAACAAAAGTGAGGGGTTTTCATGAGTGTGCAGTCTGCTAGAGATGCCTTCTTATCAGTCAGAAACTGCAGCGTGAGGAGGTGGCATTGTTGACTCCTCATTGTATTCAAGTCCCTTCTTTTAATGTTAGCATTGTCCTCTTTAGGCTCCCAGTTCTGCTGTTCCTCTTTTTTGGGTTTGCTTCCTTTTGTCTGTTTCAATGCAACAAACTTAATTGCTTGTTAATGTTGAATAAAGTGGCTGATCAATCAGTTGGTATATAACATGAATCTGTATTCATATCCTTTTCATATGGAGCAGCCAGTTTGAGACAGGGTGTAAATCTGGATGTATGTTTCATCCTCATGTGCTGCTGTGCATTATTTTTCCCTTTTAAAGCTGTATAGGTGTAATGTAGAAATATGTTTTCCCTCTTTTCCCTCCCTTCCCTCTCTCCCCTATCCCTGCCTCTGAAACATCCCTTTTCCACCTGTGAGCTCCACTGGATCTGCAACAGCTGCTGTCTTCCTTTCAGGTGGGATGCGATACCACCTCCTTTCCCCAGAGGACCGAGAAGAGTTAGTGGAAGGCACACGGCCAAGAAGAAAAAAACATGATTATCGCATTGCTTTGTTTGGAGGCTCACAGCCCCAGTCCTGCAGATATTTTAATCCCAAGGTAATCGTTACCTCAGAATGCATTAAGATTCACTGTTTGTAATCCCACCTGTTTTATTTGCTGATGATATTAACTAAGGGATAATGATCTATGAAATGGTATTAGGAAGGATGTATTCCCTACCTCTTGGGTATATAGTTGGAAGGATACGGTTAATTAAGTATTTTTTAAGTCTGTGTACCAAGATGTAATACTTCATTTTGAATAGAATGATTGTATCTGTTTCTTGGCAATATTAGATACAGAGATCTGATCAATCCATGAGTTGAGAATTGATTGGTATGTGCATCCCACAGCTGCAAATAAATAAAAGGTCACCAAAACATCAGGCAGTTGGTTAGGAATAAATGAAAGCCTGTATGCATGTGCATGTACATATGTGCTTGGAGAGTAACTCAAAGCAATTCTTTTTAGCATTGTTAAGTTATTGGCTAATACATTAATGTAGAACTCAGTTTTATAGTGCAAGGGTTGTTTTTTTTAGTACATTTATTATAAATGTGCAACTGCTTCTAAATACCAACGGTTCAGGATTTTGTTTGTTCTTAAGAGTATATAAGGAGAAGAGTGGAGAGTGAAGTATTATGCAAGTGGAAAAGAGTGCATTTTTGCAACAAAAAACTTACAGATAGCCAGTTTAGAGCAAGCAACTTCTGCCTAAAATTTGTTACTATGTTTCCTGAATAAAATCAAGGCACAGGAATGGTGTATATTTCAGCTGTGCAGACTGAATGGTCTAGAAACATCAACTGCATACAGAAGGATTACCCATACTCTGTTTTACCAGGCAAGCACATGCTGTGATAGAGAAAAAAGTTGCTACGTAAACATCAGGGCTCTCTTAAGTTATGAGTTCACATGCATGTAATATTTTGTTGCAGAAATTCTGCTTCTAACTCAGCATATTAAATGCTTGTTATGATTTCAAACAGTTCTGTGTGTTATCTGTGTGAACTTTATAGTCAATGTGAGCCCTGTCAAATCTAATTCAAAAGGAATGAACCTTGGGGATGTTTTGAACTTTTCTGTCACATTCCCATGTAAGATAAAATTGAAGCCACCTTCTTTGAGTACTGCTCAAGTCTGAGAAGAAAAAATCAACTGCTACCTTTACTGACTTAGACTGAGAGACATGTGATATGTATTTCCATAGGGAATTCAAAATTCCCAACTAATGACCACTTTTTTCTTCATACACATACCCAAGATAAGCAGTAACTCCAACTGGGGGTGAGGAGGTAAGGGGTGCAGAGCAGATAATTCTTTCCTTTCCAAGGTCTGAGTTGGGGAAGCCTTTGATCAGGGCATGCATAACTTTTGGGGAAGCCTTTGATCAGGGCATGCATAACTTTTCAGACAGTTACATGGTTTTGGCAAGGAAATCTGTTTTGTGGACAAAAAGTATTATGAAAGTCTACTTAAAGCATAGGATAAAATGGCTTTTTCTTTCATAGACTATTTGTCCAGACATAACACTAAAAAAATAACTGAGTTTGGAAGAAATTTTGCAGAACTGTCTCCTGATCAAGATGTGTGGCTTTGCATGGGGATTAATGGGTGGGGGGAGAATGGGGCAGGGAAGGAAAATTTAAAAAGTGGGTAATTGGAGATCTTTAACAGGCATGTTTTCTTAGTGCTTATCCTTTCTTAGCTAGGGTATTCTTAGCTAGCCTGTCCTGTCTCGTGGAATAGCTTTTACTTCATTTCCAATTTTAAGCTATTTAAAGGTCCTTTTCTGGATGTTTTGCTTGAGTATCTGAGTTGGATCTTTAAAACTGTGACAGTAGCTTCTTAAATGCAACAAACCAAGGATCCAGAAGCCCTGCTGAATTAGCATTTAACTTGCTTTAATCAGTCTCATCAAAAGATGATGGAAGGGTCACCGAACAGAGAATTAAGCTTGTGTGTGTACTTTTGCAAGGTTAGGACCTTGGGAAAGAATTGAAATTTTGTGTGTTGTCTGTTGATGGAATAGTGACATAGTCCTTCACTTGATTTTAATTAAATTAAAATCTTATATGTCACCTAAAGAAACAGTTCAAAACCAAAACCAAGGTTATGTTTTTCCTGAACTATTTTCTTGGTTGTAAGTAATATAAATTTCCATAATGCTAACATGTTAAAACTTGTGCAAAAATTTTAATTTTTACCGATACCTTTGCACGCGAGATTAGTCTCTAATGCTGATCTTCATTTCCTTGTTGTCAGAAGGGTTCTTGAATTAAGACCGGATTGGATACTGTGTGTTATTTGTTGAGACTTTTAGCAGTATTATCTTAAGTCTGTATTTGTTGTCTGTGTCGCACTGTAACTGGTATTTCTATTGATGCATGTACTTCATCAAGAAAGCAAAATGATGCAATCGGACAGATGCAGATAGGCATAACACTTGTGGAGAAATCCGGCACTAATTTGAGTAGAGATGTTTGTTTTCAGACTACTACTACTAGAAATCCTAGATGTTCTATTAACAGTTGTGAGAAGCATTTTCCTCTTGAATTTTGAATACTTTTAATATTTAAAAATACATATTCTTACCCCACCCCCTCCTAGGTTGGGAATAAAATACTTCTTGTTTTGTTCTATGAATTCTTGATAAAAATTTTATGCATGACCTTATGAGATTTTGTATCAGCAATATGCTTATTCCTTTGGAATTGCTGTTTCTAGCAACCAGAAATGGTTGAAAGTTTTAACTTTTTAGCAGTGCAAAATTCAACAATGTCAAGAAGTAACAGATGCCTGGCAGTGCTCTTTCTGGACAATTAAGGGAACCTTTTATGAGGAGATAGAGGTGTAGTCAGTAAGCTCTTAGTGAGGAGGTTGTCCATATTGGGCATGTCTGCTGTTTCCTGTGACAAACTTGGAAGAGGAGGTATCAGCTGAGAATGAGGGAAAAGTCTTAAACAAAAAAATGTACTTTTTCACATGGCCCATAATTACATATGCCATTCTTGTCACAGGGTTTTGTGACTCTTAGGAGTTCACATGGTTTTAATAAGTGGTTAAGTAAATTGATGAAAGAGAAAAAGGTATAACTTTTGCCTCTGGTGTCCTGCATTACGATTTGTTGAAAACAGAGATCAGCATGGAAAGTGTCACTGTATTCTTATCTTGGTCTGTCTTTTGCTACTCAAGCCCCCAGCAATGAGGCTTGCACTGCCCAGGGCTGAGTGGATCTTGACTGTGGTGTAAAGCAACCCTTCTGCATAATTCCTAAATGTGTTAAATGCAAAAATTGAATCAATTCTATGTGGTACAGACTAACACTGAAGAGCATTGCAAGAGGATGACCTAAATTGCCTCCTGCTGAAAGAGGAGGATACTGCTGAGTATGCTCAGTTATGGCTTTTCATTTGTTAAAGGTATGGATGAAATGGATACATGAAGTGAAGCCATAAAAGTGGGTCAGATCACAGCCCTTTATATCAGTAAAGGAAAACAACAGGATTTTTTATAAAATTGCCAGAAGTTTGAGCTAGAAAGTATGTTGATCTTGCACAATACACTGAGACATTTTCTTAAGATTTATGCAGCTATTTATTTTGCCATGCTGTAGTATGGCTTTCCTTTCTAGGATGCCCCAGGACCTGTTTCTCACCATAAAGGGCCACATGCACCTGCCAGCTCTTCTTGATATGGGGGATGCTACAAGAAAAGATTGTAAGATGTTTTGGACTATAACATGCTCTGCCTCTCTTTCTTTGAACCCCCATGTAGGAGTCGCTGTTCTTCCTCATTGACCAAGGTGTTTGAAGTATGTCCTTGCTAAGAAAATGTAATGATGTAACGTCTTGTGTGAACCATTGCAGTGAAGGTCATTCAGCAGATTGAGGTAGACCATCTTGAGGTGGCACAGATAACAGTTAAGGTCCCATGCGTTCCTGTTCAGTATAGGATGCAAACTATGCCTATGGAATATCTGAGATGCTATTACTCAAGAAGTGTTCCTTGTGCTGTGTGCTATCCTGGTCTGCCATCAGTTGCTGAGTTTGGTGTTCTTAAGGCTTTGGGCATTACTGCCTATATTTGATACTCACTGATTTTGCCAATCTATGCAAAATCAGTTTCTAGGCAACATGACTGCCAGTATTTGTGATGGAGCATTACCCTATTTCTCATGCAATCAACTGTGGATAGCTATAGATCGTTTGTGTTTTGTAAATTCTGTAAATAAGCTTTTAGTTGTCATGGTAATAAAGTATGTATCAGAGCTTTTTTACTGAGTTGCCTGTCAATTTGGATATTCTCCTTTTTCCATTGTCTTTGGTACATTCTGTATTTTATTATTTTTTAGAAATAATCTGTTTCTATATGTAAGATGTTTTTTTCCATTGCTATAAAAGAAAATGCAATCCTACTTTATTGATCACATGCATTGTTTCTAACATAATGGCTGCAGGAGGTCAATTCTGTTGAAAAAAACCACCACGACTGTTTTTCAGGGAAGTTTTACTCGGTGCACACAGGGAATGAGGAAATAGAAATTCATAATGTCATGGTTCATTGCAGCTAACTATGTCTGTGTCTAAGAGAATTTTTCAAGAGTACGCCTGAGGAGTATTCTTCAATAAACAGTGTTCATGTTTGTTTTGAAAAGGAACTTAAAACTGACCATATCTAAATCTCTATGAAAAGCTCTCTGTTTGAAAAACACTCGCTGTGCAGGTAAGTGTTATAATCTATTAGACATTACTTGTTCTTTGTAATGCAGGATTACAGCTGGACAGACATCCGATGTCCCTTTGAAAAGCGCAGGGATGCAGCTTGTGTCTTCTGGGACAACGTAGTTTATATTTTGGGTGGTTCCCAGCTCTTCCCTATAAAGCGAATGGACTGCTACAATGTGGTGAAGGATAGCTGGTATTCCAAGCTAGGACCTCCAACACCTCGAGATAGCCTTGCAGCCTGTGCTGCTGAGGGCAAAATTTATACATCTGGTGGTTCAGAAGTGGGTAAGACACTAAAAATCTTTAAAACAAACAAAAACGCACAAAGAAAGATAGCTGGAAATTTTTCTGGTTTTTGCATGACTGTTGACAAGAAACTGCACGTTGCCATGTTAGCCTAATGAGTTTATTTTCCCATATTTAGGATTTTATCAGCCCTTGCTCAATCCAACAGCCTATTTCTATTGTGTTTTTAAAATGGTGTCGCTGATTGAAATTAGTAATATTTACATTAACTAGAGCATAAAGTACACTACAGCTTTTAAGAGTTAACTAGGGACAAGGCCAGGTTGGATGGGGCTTTGAGCACCCCGGTGTAGTGGAAGGTGTCCTGCCCATGGCAGAAGGGGAATAGATGATCTTTGAGGTCCCTTCCAAATCAAACCATTCTGTGATTCTATGACATATATTTTGGGAGTCCCACTCTTCTCTTAACTTCTGTAAATCTGCGAAACTGTGGTTTAAAATTTTCTGCAATGTGTGGGCAGGATAGCTGCATTTTGGTAACAGCCTCCTTGTATACAGCATAGGCTGGGCCTAATGAGGGGTTATTTTTAAAGGGGAAGAAAAAAAAAAAGGTAGAAAAGAAATCTTTTAAAACTACTGCTTCTGGTGGTGAAATCACACCTGGTCTCATAAAGGAATTTGTCCAATTTTCCTGTCAAATGACAGAAGTTATCTTCTGTTATTTTGTTATTCTGTTGGTTTGCTTCAGCAAATGGAAAAATAATACTTTCTTTAGATGTTATTACTCAAAATAGTAAAGAAAAAATAAGACCATTGGGATTTTTTCTCTCTCCAGTAAACCCTAGAGGCTGATTTATGGTGTTATAGAAACATTTGATTTTGTCTATACCTGGTACATCATCAAAAAGTTGTAGTGTAGGCGTGCTATCTTCATAAAAATAGAAGTTGAAAAAAAGCTGCGTACTGGGAAAAATAAATGAAAAAATCCTAGAAGAAAGACATTTTCTAGTAGATCCTTTTGAGTTTGCCTGGGTGCAGAGGGAAGTGAACAGACCAAAAAAGGTCATAATCAGTGCTTAACGTTGATAAGTCACTTCACAGGAGGTTGTAACATGTAGGTCATGTAATCTGACCCCAAATATTTTAAGAGGTCTAAGGTAGCAGCAGAATAGGCAGTTCCCAGCTGCCACCTTGTGTGGTAAATGTGAAATAGCACCTTTCCCGTTGCATTGGCAAACTTTGAAGATTTATGTGGTTTTATACTGTTCCTACTTTCCCATATTTCAGTTCATGGGGAATAACAACAGAAACTTTTGATTGTGTAGTTTATTTCCTAATACGTGTTAAATAGTTAATACAACTGTAATGGAAATTTTAATTTAGCAGGTTTTTTTGAAAAACTGCGCTCACATTACTGCATAGTTTCGCTTTGCTTTCCATAAACAATATTCAAGACAGAACAGTAAAAGCAAAAAATTAATAATGGAGTTTATTTTGCCTGTACTTTTTTCTTTGGAATTCAGTGAACACTGATTGTTTGAAAAAGTCTTGTCTTTCCTGAATCTAGTGTTTTCTAATTTGGAGCAGGTAGTTACCTGAAAGCATTAATCTGATAAAATGCTGGAGTGTGTTTTGCTACAAAGAATGTGAAAAACTGTGTTTTTGCATTGATTAAAGAGGTTGCATTACTGGGCCAGTCCATTACAGAAAACACAGCTCATTTTTCCTTCTTGAATTGATGGGAGTCCTGTTTTATTTGCAATAACTAGCAGAGTTTAGAAGCTGAATATACTAGATTCTTCCACTCTGTTTTGGTGCAGGAGGAATACTTAACATTATACAGAAGATGGAAGCTTTTACCTGTATTGGGTTTTTTTGTTTTTTTTTTTAAAAAAGGCATTAAAGACAGAGGTCTGCCTTATTTTCCATGGATGGGAATCTCTGCAAAGCAATAAGGATATCTGTTTACAACAAAGAAAAAAAAATGTCCCACTCTATACAGTTTTTGGTGATATTACAGAGTAGGAGAATTAGATATATCCTACAGAGTAGGATATTACAGAGAATTACAGAGTAGGAGTAAATAAACGCACAATTTATAGGAGTCTTTTTCTGTATTTTGGGACTGGAAACAACATTGTTTTGAGGTTCAGACCCCCAGTTGGCAGTGAGTGCTGCTAGTATGACATGCTTAATTTTTGGAAGTGGAAATGCAGGGAAGAGGAGGCACAAGAAGAGGCATCTTTAACTGTTGTAGGTGAATATATCTGTTGCAACAAAGAGAAGGAGGACCGTGGTTCTTTTCTGAGAAAGTTGTATGCAGCCTTCTCTGCCTTGCCTGTGGTTCAGTTTCCTGAGCACAAGCCTTTCAGCTCCCATCTATCTTCATTAGAAAAACTGCTTTTGATTTCAAGAGGTTTTCTTGGCCCCTGAGGGAACAGTACAGAGACCCTGCACTTCCAGAAAAAGAGTATCTGCCTGTTCTCAGAAAGGAAGTAAAGTGGGGAGGGGTAGCTGTTCTCTGGTTGCTAACAATTCCGGAGGATGTTATGACATAAGTGAGCTATCAGATTCCAAAGGCAATGAGTATTCTGGGAATTGGGCAAGTCACTTTGCTTAGAGGAAAAAGACTTGTGAACTTGTAGTTAGTTTACAAAGCCAGTTACATCTTTACATCTGAAAGTTCAATGTATTTCCAAGTAGTAGGAGTAGCATGAGCTGATGATAACGGGATCAGTAATTTATATGTATATCTGTTCAGCATTTATTCCCCTCAAAAGAAAATAAAATTGTTGTTTTTAAAACAAAATAGCAATTTTATAAATTTACTTACTAGAACAAAAGAGTGGAAAAAAATTACAAGTATGTGCTTTTGAATAGTCCTAAATTTCGAGTTGGTTAGTTGTACTTTTGGAGGTGGGAAAGCAGCTTTCCCTTTTCAACTAACGAACAAAGCATCAATTTGATAATTGCTGTTAGACTCTTCCCTTGAAAGGCAACCATATAAATTAATGCCACTTTGGTGGGTTTCTATTTTTTTAAGGAAATTCTGCACTGTATTTATTTGAATGCTATGACACGAGAACAGAGAGCTGGCACACGAAGCCCAGCATGCTGACTCAGCGATGCAGCCACGGAATGGTAGAGGCGAATGGTCTCATTTATGTGTGTGGAGGAAGCTTGGGAAACAATGTTTCTGGAAGAGTCCTAAATTCCTGTGAAGTTTATGATCCAGCCACTGAAACGTAAGCATTGCATTAATTCAGGGTATTTTTAGTCACTTGTGTCTTTGCTAGCTCTGTAAATGACTGAAGTATAGAGCACTGCAGGAAAAACTGTATGTGGTAAGGAATTTTCCTGAGTCAGTAGTGAGAAATCTGTTATTTGTAGTTTAACTTGAAAGGTAATTTTTCTTAGGCAGCTTTCTTCCATATTTCATTGTTTAAATGATAGGTTTCATTTATATAATTTTTGCTTATTTCCTACAAACTAGATGTTGACTCTTCGTCTTTTGTTTGGCTTTCTTTTTCCCCAGGTGGACTGAGCTGTGTCCAATGATTGAAGCCAGGAAGAATCATGGGCTGGTGTTTGTAAAGGACAAAATATTTGCTGTGGGTGGACAAAATGGTTTAGGTACTTTAATTCTATTAATTCTCTAGCTGTTCACACAGCAATGAATTCTGCTCTGGTCTCTTTTGCAAAGAAATCTCCGTTCAGCTGAAAAACTGAGCAGCACCATCAAACATGTCCTATTGTTGTCACATCAGTGTTGCCTTCCTCCTTTCACCTCCCCACTTCACCATATCTTATTTTTCAAATTCTTGTACTAATGACAATACTGTCAAGTTCAGATATGCACCCCTACTGTAGCCCAGTTCTGAAGCAGTTAATATGGCTAAACCAGGCATCTAAGAAAAGAGATTGTTTTTTTTTTTTTTAGTTATTCATTATGTGTTTTGGGTTATTCTGACATTCTTTTGAGAGACAGGTAAAGATGTAGCCACTATTTTAGGAACTTCAGTCTAAAGACTTACAGATTGTCAAGTATTGTAAAGTGGTGAAAATGTGAGACCTCTTAACTGTCCAGCTTTGAAATAAGACCTACTGTCATGGGCAGGTCATTTATGATCTGCATGTTTCCTTATCTTTAAAACTAGACAAATAATACTTCATTTACCAGAATAATTGGTTTCTAAAGTGCTTTTCTAAATGGAAAATTCTCATTTATGAGGTTTAAATCACTATTTATGGTAAGTGGAATACTTGATTTCAGATGAATGCTCTTTTAGAATATAGCTGAATGCTCCTGTTAAAAGTGTTAATAATTGTTCTTACTGGAATAGAATGAGGAAGACTTATCTGGGGTGAAAGACTCATATCTCTTTACATGATAGAAACGTTTGTTAATCTCTCAGATCTAATAATTCAGGACTGGAAGTAAAAAACTGACTCAGAGTTGTTAAATAGGGATAACAGGATATTTGTAGCTATTGTAAGGTGTAATTACTAACATATTTCCTGAAGAAGCAAATCTTAGTCACAAAATCTACTCTTCTCTAATAACTTTGGGTTTCTTTGTCTCTTTTCAAAGGGACTCAGGCTTTTACACTTCAGTGATTTTACTATTATCATGAAGAGAGATATCTTCTATCAGTAAATGGCCAATTTTGGTAAAGGTAGCCATGAGCCCTCTAGAATAAATGCCTTCACTATAGGGAAGTTTCAAGTAGATTCCTGAGTTTTAGTTATGAGCCACAAATCCATCAGAAATTCAGCATGACGTAGTAAGATGTTGGAATCTGTAGAAAGCATTTAATGTGAATCTGTTACAACACGTCTTACTTTCAATCTTCTTTTTACTTCTCTCTGTATTTATGCAATGGTGAACTGCTAGTTTAGAAACCTAGGGGGTTTTTCAATGTTAGTGTTTTGGTTTGGTTTGGTTTTTTGTGGGGTTTTTTGCAGTAGGATTTTTAAAACCTTTAAAATAAAGACTTCAGTTTCATGAAACTAGCATGCTCTAGTTCAGTCCATACAGTATAATGTAATAAGCAATTGTCTATTTCATTGTTTTGTAGGTGGCCTTGATAATGTAGAATATTACGATATCAAGATGAACGAATGGAAGATGGTGTCTCCAATGCCATGGAAAGGTGTAACAGTGAAGTGTGCTGCTGTGGGATCTATAGTCTATGTCCTGGCTGGTTTTCAGGGTGTTGCTCGCTTAGGGCACATTCTCGAATATAACACTGAAACCGACAAGTGGATAGCCAACTCCAAAGTCCGTGCTTTCCCAGTGACGAGCTGTTTAATCTGTGTTGTAGACACTTGTGGGGCAAATGAAGAAACTTTAGAGATCTGAAGACCTGTAGGAAATGCTGAGACATTCTTCAAGGACTTGGGGAAAGATGGCTGTTGGTGCTTTGCTTCCATATTTTACTGAGTCTTGTTAACAGGAAAAAATGAGATGCAGTCTTTCAATTTGTATATACAGCATATTGTGTAATGTGGATTTTGTCATGCCCATTTTCTTGTCTGTTTTAAGAGATGGGGATGTGTTTTGAGAATCCACTTACCTAGGTGAGATCACATGGCATCTTCCTTTAAAAGGAGTGTGGGTGTGGTCTTGTCAAATAGACCAAATCCAAGTATTTAGAACTCCTCTGAAGTATTTGGTGGAGAAAAGATTTCTGGTTAAATGACACTTTACTGAGATCAGTTGCAGAGATAGTTCATTTAATAAAGGTGAGTAGATTCAGCTTGGGTTATGAGAAAGATGAGCAAAACTTTTTTCTCATTCATACTTACCTGCAGAAATCTTACTAGGATGCAATGAAGATATTTTCTCAGGAAAGACCAAGGACTGCTGTCTAATAAAGATTCCCAATGTTTCTACAGCTCTCTAGATCATGATAGCTGCCCTCTTCCAGTGAATTTCTTCCATCATTTGCATGACAGCTTTTCAATTTTTTAAAGTCAGAGAGGCCATATATAGAGATTAGAGAAACACTTTGATGGCTTCTTTGGCATTTTGGGGAGCTTTCACAGAAAGACTTTTTTGTTGTTTGTTTTTTTGGTGGGGTTTTTTTATTACACTGAGGTAGGGGATGGTGGGTGAAGTTGACAAGAATTGTGCACTATAATTAACAAGTTGGAAACTTGGAATGAATTTTCAATCTATCTTCCCAGGCATCAGACTGTATATACTGCGGATGCCAAACCATTAGCAAAATGGGAACAGGAATGGGAAAAGCAAAGTCAATACAACAGATATATTGATTTTTCTTCTTGAAAGTGACTGTTTTTAAAATGGCATGAACCAAGTCATTAAAGATACTTTACAGAAGTCTTCAGAAGTTGCGCATGGTTATTCATCTCTGGTTTAGAAGCACAAGAGTTCTGTAAATGCTTCCAGCCACCATGATGATAAACTTCATCATCCAGCGTAGAAGTCCAGCTTGTCAAGCTCTTGGTGTCATCAACACTGTGTGCCTCTTCCCAGTACTGGAAAACTATACAAATGATGTCTGTATGTCTATCCTGCTCCCATGCAAGTTTATGAATACCTTCATTGTAATTTTTGTCACCTCTCTTCTAACTTGCTAATTTTTTCAGGTCTTTCTATGAGACTATTGAGTTAACTTCAAAAGTTGGTGCTTGTCTATCTGTACCTTGTACCTCAATAGTGCTGTGGATGTTTAGTTTGTTTTCATTCCAAAGGTCCTCCAAATTCTCCTAATTAACCTAAATCCTGGTTTTCAAAGTCAGTGCTTCTTTGTAGACTTCCTCCTGGTTTTCTCCCTCACCCTGACAACTGCCTGTACAGACCAGGAGTAGACACGCCTGTGGGCTCGATAGTGGCTCCTGCAACTCCGTTCTTTGTTCAGCAGTAAGTGAAGGCTGTGCGACTTTTTTCCTGTTCCCTTTCCTTTATCATAGGCAGGAAACAAACGTACCCCTGTGTCTTCGCTCCTTCAGTCTGAACTCTTAGAACCCTGGAGGGAACTGTGCCCTTTTTAGGCTGGACGGGGCTGTGTTACCTGGCTTGTGTCCGCTTTTAAACTTACGGAGCCCCATTGTGTTTCCTAAGGGTTGAACAGCCCTTGGCGCTGGGCAGCGGGTCCGGGAGGAGCGCTCCGGGTCCCACACCACCCTCCCTGGTACCCCGGGGCTGGGGGGGCTCCCTGCCCTCCCCGGTACCCCTGCCCTGCCCCGCTGTGTGCGGCATCCCCCGGTTCAACACTGGCGAAGAGACTGCAGGATGTGCCGCGGGAAACTTTGCTGCCAGGAGCAGCCAGCAGCTTTCCAGCAGGTGCGTGTTGTAGCTGGAGGAAGGTGGAATTGTTCTCACCGGCTGTGGCTCGGGAAGGCTCGGGAGCCCCGGGAGCCGGGGGCTGCAGCGATGGCACGGCAGGAACACGGCTGCAGGTGCCGGTCTTTAGTCCCGCCGAGGGAGGGTCGGGGTTTGCCGGTTCATTTTGGTTGGTCTCACCTCTGAAGTTCTGTAATGAATCCCTCGTGTGTCTCGGACGGACAATGTAACAAAGGCCCATTTCTTCGTAAATATGGAGGGCGATTTTAAGTATAAATGTTTTCTTGGAGGTTTTTGACTACTGCTGTCCTTGCAGGCTTTTCAGATGTCTCGCCAGAAGAGCTGCGTCTGGTGTATTAGAACCACAGAGCAAAGAGTATCATTGGGAATTACGTGAGTGTTTAAAATATGCTGATTAGCGTGGACATTCTATGAGACAGGACTTTACTGGTTTTCAGGTCACAACTCGTGACTTATTTAACTACCAACTTTAGTGAATTATCTGAATGCCAAAATATCCCTCAATTCCTGTATGCCAGATAGAATGCCGGAACCACTGCTGGTGTGTATGCTCTGCTCTAACATCCTCCTTCTGCCTGAGATCCTCAGCTCAAACTGTCCTGATCTTACTGTTTATGTGAAGTCAAAGAAGTTGACTTAAGGACAACACTAAGAGAATTTAGAGGAATTCTCTGTTAATAACAAAAGTCTCAACTTCTCACCTTGAAGTTTCAGGAAAGTAAAAATCCTGTCTTCTTGGCTTGATGAAGTTTTGGGATTTTTTAATTCTAGGTGTCTTTTTTCAGTTCAGTTGTCAGATCACTTTTTTTGTTTTTAAGTCTTCAGTAATAAAAACATGCTTTTCTTTTCCCCCTTTTTAGATAAATGCTGTTAGTGATACAATGGAAAAAATCTGCTGCTTCATTTGAAAGCTTTAAATGCACCTACTAAAGCAGCTTTGGTAAGTGTTAAGGAAAGCCAAAAATGTTTCTGTTCCTAATGTCACCTTTTAAATGAATTAATTTATGCCCATGTTGATTTCAGTTACATGTATTTCTGAGACATTGCTAATTGTGATGTGCCACCTGGGCATATCTTCTGGAATCCTGAGATCAGTGAATTGCAGACAGGTATTATAAACCCCTTCAGTTAATTGAGGAAAAGAGTGAATCGGGATGATCCCATGTTAGCAAGGCAGCAGCTGGATTCCAGCTTTAGAATACTCTCATTGCAAGGCACATGAAAGTAACCAGAGCTTAACACAGGAAACAACTGGTGGGTTTGGGACTTCTGGGTTTTCGGGCTTTGGCAATGCTGCTGCTGCTGCTGTGAACTCTTCCAGCAGCACTCCGCTCCCAGCCTTCGGAGCCTTTAATGCAGCCACAGCCACTTGTGCCTCACCTGCGAGCGGGGCTTTGTTTGGACAGACTGCCGGTGCCTCTGGACATCCTGTCACCTCAGCATCTTCTGCAGGCACCACCACCGCTGCCTCAGAGAAGTTATTCACACCCAAGAGCGAGTTATCAGCTGAAGAGTGGCAACAATTTGAAGCAAAGGAGTTCACGATTGGAAAGATCCCTCTTAAGCCACCCCCCTTAGAACTTTTACAACCCTTTATTCAGAAGTAACATGTTTTGAAATGAAACCAAATGCTTCCATTTTGTTAATTTTTTTTTCCTCTCTCAAGTCTCCTATGCAGGAATAAACCCACAGGTATAAACATTTGAACACTGTTCAAATTTTATAATCTCTTGGTTATTTTGGATGGACTTTTTACATCTAAGAAGTGAACTGTTGAAACTAAAATGGAACATTCCCTTCTTTATGCTGTCCCGTGCAATTCTGCGCAAATGCTGTATGAAAAAGGCCGTGTTAAAAGAAGGTATGTTTCAGTTGGGTATGCCCAGTCTACTCTTGAGTCACTTTAGTATCTCCAATTGTACACTCCATGACTTCTAGGTATAAGCTTTTTCTCATGTTGCCCCAACAATTGGTATTGTAATTTTATTTAGTGGGCCCTTACAGATTATTATTACTGAATTGTGTGGCTCTACTGTCTATCAAATATCTATTGTTTCATTACTCTGCTGAACGAGGGGATCTGCTGGAGCTGCCTTCATACTCTCCCCCAATCCTTTTCACTCCTTATCAAAGTCCTACAGCATCATAATATTTGCCTCTTCTAGCTGACCCCTCCTGTCCACAGAAGACCCATGGATTCAGGTTAAAAGGAGGGGATCTTTCAGATGCCACAGCCCTCCCTATCCTTTTGCCTTCTCTAATACCATTCCCTTTTCTTCCAGAATATAGCCTGCATTTCTCCCCAGTTAGGGTTTTGAGTCAGTATAATAGTTTCCAAAAGTTGACTCTCAGTACGAACCAACAGACCATTTCCGATGCAACAAATCCAAGTAGTAAAAGGGACCTGTAAAAAAAAGATGCAGACTGTCTGCCCCCAGTGTTTGTCTTAAAGGTGCCTGTATCACTGGCTGGGTGTATCTCTGAGGACTAAACTCCTCACTTCCCATCTGCTCTTTATTTTGATCTGTATCCTCTTTATACATCTCTGCCCTGATGTTATAGGGGTATTGAGTGGAGGGAACTGATGTTTGCACGTAAAGCCTTATCCCATTTACCAAGACAGCAAAAAACCAACATCAAGTGTAAGATAATATGAAAATGCAATGACGTTTTCCCCATCCTCCAATTTATAAAGTGGCCACTACTGATTACAATATCTCTTCATTTTATCTTTAGCCATTTGATCTCCCCTAAACTCGCTCCACTTTTTCAGGATGTGCCCTAGAGACCTAGGGAGAGGAATTGTGGATTGGCATGTTCCCACTGCTAAATTTAATACCATTTGAGTTACCCAATTCCTCTACACTTGGGCCCAGACCTTGAATAGTTGCCCCACCCCAATCGCACTGATTGGTTACACTGATAACACCATCTCCAGAAGGAACAACAGTTTAGGGGTTACGGAGGTAGTGTGGGGTGGAAGGTTGGACTCGATGATCCCGAAGGTCTCTTCCCATCCTGACGGTGCTGTGATTCCACGGCCACGCGTTCCTGTGTCTCCCTGCGAAGGTACAGCACGTGAGTATCATAGTACACCGTGGGGAAGGGGCGACTGCAGCCCAGGGGAGGGCATGTCACTGTGTCAGCGAGTAAAGCCTGGCACAGAGCTCAGGGAGGTCCTGCCCCGGCTGCCGCAGCACCCTGTCCCTGTCGCTGTGTTGTCCCNCCTCTCCCCTCTCCCCGCCGCGGCCCGGCCCGTTCCGCGCCTGCGCGCTGTGCGCGGCGGCGGCCATGGGGGTGTGCCAGTACTTCGTGCGCGGGTACTGCCGCTTCGGGGAGCGCTGCTGGAACGAGCACCCGCGGCCCGGCCACCCCCGGCCCGACCGCCCCCGGCACGAACATCCCCCCGCACAAGGTACCGGGCAGGGGCGGGCCGGGCCCGGGCTGTGGCTGTGGCGGAGGGCCCGCAGCACGGCCCTGTCCGGGGGACCGGGGGGCGGCGGGGTCTGGGCTGCAGAAGGGGGGCTCGGGGGGGACGCTGGGGGTCCGTGCGGGNTCCGTGCAGGGGAGCGGGTTCCTCACGGCAGGGGGGGTTCGACATGGGAGTGGTGCGGAGGCACCGGCCCTGGAGGCGCTGAAGGAGGGACTGGACGTGGCACTCGGTGCCCTGGTGGTG
This sequence comes from Sclerurus mexicanus, assembly GCA_013396755.1. Taxonomy (NCBI): domain Eukaryota; kingdom Metazoa; phylum Chordata; class Aves; order Passeriformes; family Furnariidae; genus Sclerurus; species Sclerurus mexicanus. The sequence continues at coordinate 2,573,048 of VWZF01004461.1, read as the reverse complement.
TTGGGCCACGGGTTGGACGCGATGGCCTCAGAGGCCTTTCCCAGCCTCATGGGCTCTGTGGCCCTGTGAGCGCAGGGTGTGCCGCCAGGCAGTGGGAGAGCGGCCCGAGAAACCTCCCCGCCAGGAGCAGCGAACGAGTTCCCAGCGGGCTCACGGTGTGGCCAGCGAAGGCTGTGTCCTTTCCCTCGGGCTCTGGGTGTTTGGGAGCTCTGGGGAGGCGAGTGACGCGACGGGGAGCCGGGGGCTGCAGTGGCTTGTGCTCATTTTTGCTGATGGATTGTCGGGGTTTGTCTGTAACACACACACACACACAAACATGCCCAAGGTCTCAGAACAAAGCTCGGGAGCTCTCTGTGCTGCGGCAGAGCCACCGCTGTAGCTACGGAGGCAGCAGCCCCTAATGTAAACGTAATTTAATAATGTAAATGTAATTTTTTTCTGCTGGGTAGTTTCTTCGTGAAAAGACCTAAGCTAAACTGAACCGGTCTCTTTCTGGGGTGCCGTGAGTTGTTGGCGTGGTAATCTGGTTGAAGGTGTCTCTGCTTATTATGACACGGGGGAGATCAGACTAAGTGACTTTTAAAGGTGCCTTCCAATACAAACTGTTCTGTGATTCCATGTGAGGAGGCGTTCCCATTTACCTCTGAGTCCTGAACTACCATGGGTAATTCACTAGGTTAAACTCACTCAACAATGAGGTTAACTCATTATTCACTGTGTTAAACTCACTCAATAATGAGGTTAACTCATTATTCACTAGGTTAAACTCACTCAACAATGAGGTTAACTCATTAGGAAAAAAACCTACATTTTCATTTCAAACTTCTTATTGCCACCATAAAACTGGTTATACTTACAGTTTTTGTTGATGCTGCATTGTTTCTTTGAGTCATCTTCATTAAAAATTTCTGTTGTTTGCTTTGTTTTTTTAATTTGGAAGTTGCTAGTGGAAGAGGAGGAGGATGGGGTGCCTCTAACCAGAGATACAGTAGTGTTATCCAGCCATCTACCTTCAAGTCGGATACATGGGGTGGCAGCAGAGATCACGGAAGAGGATTCTTTGGCTCCTCTGATTTTGGATCCTCAGGCAGCAGCAGCAGAAATGCAGACTTTTCACAGAACAGGTTCTCTGCATTAGCGAACAGTCAAAGTGTTGCTGATGGCTCTAAAGATGAAGAAGAGAGACTTCTGTAAGTTACAGTCCTGACTTACTGAAAGCATTTAGAATGAGCAGTTTAAAAGCTTAGTGACTTCCTAGAGATAATGCAGAGGACAGGACTGTGAGGAGGAAGCTGGGACATGTAGGAAGAACCATAGAGAACATGACTTCATTTGGTTCTCTAGAATGATGTTGGCATGGGAAGGAAATGATCCTTGTTTGTGACCTGAGCTGGGCAGGTAGACAGCTGTGATACTAGTGGGATGGGATGGGATGGGATGGGATGGAATGGGATGGTATTTAAGTTGTGGGCAGAAGGATGAGGAATGAAATGAGGATTTCAGTGCTTGAAAATATGGGGTCAGAGCCCCTTTGAGAAAATGAATGAATTGAGTTTGTTTTCCAGACAAGACAAGAGTTCTTCCTGCCAGTAGCAAAACTGTTGAAATCTGGTTTCACACAAGCTTATGTTACAGTCAGTTAAGAGTGACCAGCAGATTTAAGGCAATTGCAGGGCAGGTGCTGAGAAGCAACAAGCAATGTGATTTTCCAAAGTAGTAGTTTTGGAATGACTTTCTGTTACCTTTTTAAAGATCTTTTTAAGCATTTAAGGAAAGACTTGGTTTTCAGGGTAGCATGTATTTGACTCTGCCTTTGGATTCAAACCAGGCAGTTGTTTGTGGTGGTTTTGTTTTGGCCATGTAATTTCACCTTCATCTGTGGTTTTGCTTTGTTTTGTAGAGAATGTGTAGTGAAAGACATGGAAATTTGGGAATCTTCTGGACAATGGGTATTTTCGTGTTACTCACCAATGAAAGAAAAGATGAATGTCTCAGGTAGGTAATATTTTTGGTGGTGTTGTGTATTGCTGCTGTTTAGGATGTTTCTGTGGCTTGCTTGCTTATGCTGTTGTACCTCTGTGGAACCATTTGCAAGATGAAGATTTGGGAATATGAGATGATGGCAAATTCATTTTGGATGTTCACACCTCTGAAGTTCTGTAATGAATCTTTTTGTGTCTCTGACTGACTTAAGACAGACTGAGGTTTATTTCTTCGTGACTGTAGAGGGTGGTTGTAAGTGTGAATCTATTGTCTTGGAGGTTTTTAACTATTCCTGTCCTTGCAGGTTTTTCAGATGTCTCGCCAGAAGAGCTGCGTCTGGAGTATTATGACAGCAGGGCAAAGAATATGATTGGGAACTATGTAAGTATTTAAAAAATACTGGTGTGGGCACTCCTTGAGACAGGACTTATTTCTATTCTTCGGATGGCAACTCTGGACTCATTTAACTCCCAGCTCCAAGAGATTATCAGATGGCAAAATATTTTTCACTTCCTGTGCACCAAATAGAATGTAAAAATAGCTGCTAGACACTCTTTTACTTAATCTTGTCCCTGATTTTGTGTATTATTTGAAGTTGTTTGAATGCTGTCTCGAAAATTGAATATCTCATGTGCTGTTAGTCAGTTTGATTGTTATAGCTGCTTATCCAGTGCTTTAAATAGAAGACTGAGCAAGTTAATTTGACCTTGTTCTTTTATATGCCTTTGTTGCGGGGAACTAATGATGAAAATAGCAGATACTTCTCTAGAAAATAGATATACTCCTTTGGAAGTAATACATATGTGTTAATATAAAACGTCTCTCAATGTATATGTATTGTTCCTTCCTCATAGTCCTGTCAATATCAAGGAAACTAGCAGAGTTTCATGTTGTGTTAAGAAGGAAGTTAAGCTGGTGGCCAGTATAAACTAATATAAGCTACATTTCATTCTTTCCTCTTCTTGTTAGTTCTGTTTTCCAGAAGGAGTTGCTGTTGTCACCACTCTTGCTTCATATGTTTAGATTTACCAGAACTGCATTTTCAAAGAGAAGAGATACATCATTTTTTAAAACTTCAATTCAAATAACAAGCCAAAATGATTAAATAATATGCTATGCCTGGCTATTAAAAAAAAAAAAATTGTGGTCTCACCAAAGCAGTAAATGCAAGTTCAGGAAACTGTTCAGTGTATAGATGATAACTGCATGATATCGTTCTCTCACAAAATGTTTAAGTACAAACATGTCTTTTGCATGTTTCTATTCTTAAACTGGGTCAGAATCTGAATTTTCCACTCTGTTGTATAAGAGCAGATACAGAGCAATGTGATCTTCCAGCATGTGACTGGACACAAAAGAATTATTGATGTTTGTAATATAAGACTCTTGAAAAATTAAGGAATTTATCTACAAAAGGATTACTCATTCCATTCCTACAGGCATTTATGACATTAGGTGTTTTACTTGTTTAGGTTTTAAGGAAGATTCAGTTAGACCAGGCATCGAATTAGATGTGCTGCTAAACTGAAAAATAAATCTAGGAAATTCAGGTTTAAAATTCCTGAAAGGTTATTTGAAGACTTTCCAGTTTCTTGTTTAATACTAAATCACAGTTATCAAGACACAGGTACTATTTACTGCTGCAGTTACCTGTTCTGTGCAGTTATCTGATGGATCATCTTAAAGGGGTTGATTTGAGTTAAGGAAGTTAATTTAGTCAAAACTAAGCACTTTAGGATGATACTATTAAAGTGTTCAGAATTGCAGTGTTTTGAAAGTGGGTATTTTTTTTCTGAAAATGTGGGAGAAGCTAAAGTAGATCTTAGGACTTGAGCTAACTGAGTGAGCGGGTAAGTGCACAGGCCAGAAATAAAAAAGGGAGTGAAAAGTTTGTTCTCAACATTTAAAACTTACATATCCTGTGACTTTTGTTTCTTTTTTCCCCAAGCATCTAATTCAGAGAGAACGTGGATTTAAAAAGCCCCATAATTTTCTTTTTTTTTTATCTTGCCCCTATGTAAAGTAAAAAGGTTGATTTAAGGGCAATAGTAACAGAGTTTAAAGGAATTCTCTGTTAAAAAGAAAGATGTCAACTCCTCACCTTGAAGTTTCAGGAAAGCAAAAATCTTGTCTTCTTGGCTTAATGAAGTTTCTTTTCTAATTCTAGATATCTTTTTTTCAGCTCAGTTGTCAGATCATTCTGGTTTTGGTTTTAAGTCTTCAGTAGTAAAAACATGCTTTTCTTTCCCCCTTTTTAGATAGATGCCATCCAGGAGTTAGTGGCACAATGGAAAAATCGTCTGCTTCAGTTGAAAGCCTTAAATGCATCAACAAAAGCAGCTTTGGTGAGTGTTAAGAAAAGGCAAAATGTTTCTGTTCTGTGCTGACATGGACTCTTCCAAGATAGAATCAGCAGACTGGACTGGAATTGCCCTCCAGGCTATCTAAGGATAAATTGAGCATTTGGGTAATGCCAGAACAAGGAATTGAGAGACAGGTGGGAGAGAAACCCTTTGGACAACATTTGAAGGTAGAAAAAGACACTGAGCCTGGGTGTGTGACAAACACTTCTGAATTGAGATGTTTTTTTTCAGAAGCAAGTGCTTGCGTTAAAGCCAATACGAAATAATTGGGGAGACAGAGGAAGTGGCTTTATTTAAGTGGAGTTTCCATTAACTACAGTAAAGGTTAAGTGATATGGTCCCGACCCTTTGTCTGTTCAGTGCTGAAGATAGAGAAGCAGGATTTGGGCTTTAGCACAGGAGACTGGGTGTGCCAAGGAGAGAGAAGAGAGTGAGTGAAAGCAGTGCCCCAGATGGGGTCACAAAGCACAACCTGAAGTAGTAAGAAATGAGAATGAGAGAACTCCAAAAAGTGATCAGGTCATTGACTGACAGGCAAAAATCTATAAATTGCAACAGATTAGCATTTCTGGAGCGTTTTACAGAGAAGAGTGTTTATATTTGTTCATAAGTGCAAGAGCCTGTGATCATGATGAAAGGGATCCCTGTCTAACATGGTCCGCGTTGGATTAAATTGGACTGGGCAGCTTTACTTTTGCTCCAAGTATTTACCAAAAGACAGGTCCGTGTTTTGAAATCTAGTTTTCATTTATGTCTTTGGAATCTTTTCAGCTCTCTGCTTTCAAGAACACGGGCACTCAACCACCGCCTGCCTTTGGACTGGGAGGACAGCAAACATCAAGCTTTGGGCTCTCAAGTAAGTTCCTGCCCTAAGAACCAGCAAATACAAACATTTTGTGGAATTTTTCTGCTGCTGCATTTTTGAAAAACAGCAGTGAGTTAGTAGCACTGGGGTACCCATTCTAATATTTTTTATAAATTGTGTACTTGCAGGCTTTCCTGTGAGCAGCAGCAGTGCCAGTGCCAGCAGTTTCTCCTTTAAAACCGGCTCCGTCCTCGTCAGTTCATCATCATCCTCTGGAAACAGCCCTGCTGCTGGGCGCTCTTCTGCTGCTGGTAATCCTCCTGCATTTGGGGTGACGTCCTCTCCTAGTGCACCCCAGTCTGTTGGCTTTGGCAGCCCAGCAGCTCCATCTGCAGCCTCCTTCTCATTTAAAACAGCTGCAACAACTGGTGGGTTTGGGACTTCTGGGTTTTCGGGCTTTGGCAATGCTGCTGCTGTGAACTCTTCCAGCAGCACTCCGCTCCCAGCCTTCGGAGCCTTTAATGCAGCCACAGCCACTTGTGCCTCACCTGCGAGCGGGGCTTTGTTTGGACAGACTGCCGGTGCCTCTGGACATCCTGTCACCTCAGCATCTTCTGCAGGCACCACCACCGCTGCCTCAGAGAAGTTATTCACACCCAAGAGCGAGTTATCAGCTGAAGAGTGGCAACAATTTGAAGCAAAGGAGTTCACGATTGGAAAGATCCCTCTTAAGCCACCCCCCTTAGAACTTTTAAATGCTTACGACCTTTTAAGTTTATTCAGAAGTAACATGTTTTGAAATGAAACCAAATGCTTCCATTTTGTTAATTTTTTTTACCTCTCTCAAGTCTCCTATGCAGGAATAAACCCACAGGTATAAACATTTGAATGTTGTGGTTTTTTGTTATTTCTTTGTTATTTTGGATGGACTTTTTACATCTAAGAAATGAACTATTTTAACTAAAATGGAATGTTCCATTATATTACATGATATACTGTCCTGTGAAATTCTGGGTGAACTGTATTAAAATAGCTGTGTCGAAAGAATGCTTCAGTCAGGTATTCACAGCCTACTGTGAATGAAACGCTCGAAAGAAACAGATGTACTGCAAGATTGCTTGTTCTTGGACAGCCTTGTCTTTTTTTGTTGTCAGGTTCTCAAAACTTGATGGGTGCACATGTTAGTAGTGCCTTTTCTGCAATCATGATATTAAGGTATCCGTTTTGTTGCCAAGATGCTCTAAAGCAGGAGTCAAGAATCTTCCAGAGGACATCCTAGACTCAGGGGAAGAGAACATTTGCTCTTGACCAGGCCCTCCCCCTTAGTGGTCTAAAATTGCCAAACCTCACCTTTAAGAGGAAAGGAAAAGTTTCCTCCAGGCCACATAACCAAGTCAATGGTTTCTGTAATGTTTGAAGATTACATTTCCATTCTTACTATGGATGCCACAGTCCTTCAAAAAACTTGATTAAAGTCATGTATCTGACCACAGGTCCATCAGATACTGGATTGTTAAAACAGTGGATGCAACTGGAGCAACATCTAGGATGATAAACCAGGAGTAGATGCTCTTCAGGCTGCATGGGAATCCAGGTTCCTCAGTCCATCTGCTCATGGACTTGCAGGTGTTGCATAGGGCAGCAGGCTGTTGCTGCTTAGCTGCCCTAGGATCTTACCAGGCCTAAAAGTGTGCAAGGGCTTTTTTTACATGTAAGTGCTTTTGTTTAAAAAAAAATAGAAATTGTAAGGCAGTAAAACCCCCTGAATATTCTACTGTACATAACCAAAGAACATTGGTTCAATGTTCTCTAACATAATTCTATCCTACAGGGACCTAAAGGAAGAAAGGAATTTTTAAGTGTTAGGTCACCTTGATATTAAGAAACAGAAAGATTAAGGGAGGTATTCCTAATTCAGATGACAAGAAAGAAAAAAGATTAATCAAATGCATTTTTTAGATCATCTCACCCTTAAAAGTAATTTAAAAAGAATCACTATTACAGAGATACTAAGATCTGGTGTTTTCACAAATGGCTTCTGGGCATCTGAAAACATGGCAGAGAGCAGTGTGATCTGACTTACCTAGCAAAAGACAAGCTCTATATTCAGCTGCAGAAGTAGAGATAGGGATAGGATGGCATAGAAGAAATTAGTATTGCTCTAGGGGGCTCACTAAGCTGCAGAAAATAGGCAACAATTTGTTAGACCAAAGCAATATATCCCGATATTTGCTTTCTTTTTTTGTTGGTTTTTTCCCCCCTCCCCCCGCCCCTTCATCCTGTTCTGCTTTTGGTATACTTGATTTCAAAGTTGGTTACAAGTACAAAGGAGGCTAAATAATATCTTCCTTTTTGCTACACTCCTTTCCTTAATTTCTCTTTTTTGCAACTGGTTTTTTGTTTGGTATGTGGCTGCTCTCCAGAAAGTCATAATATTGTGGTCTGGCATTTTAAAAGCACATATAGGGTGGCAGCAAACTCACAGATGTCACTTACTGTACCTCAGTTTAGAACAGGAAACATGAGGTGACTGTCCAAGCAAAGATGTGTAACGTGTCCTGATTAGCAGAACAATCTTGGTCTGTGAAATAGGCTAGAACATTTAATCTCCACGTGATATTTTCAAGTACTTCCCTTGCTTTTAAATAACAGGATTTATGAGTCACTGAAATTCTTGGAGTGTGGTACAAACAACTAATTTGAAGAATGATTTGAAGTTTTTGTTTTCAAGAGGTCATGGATTAATCCCCAGACAGTAGCACTTGAGACTTGCCCTGTACAGGAGGAAAACCCTCCACTGCTCCAGCTGAGGAAGCAACCCAGTGTCTGACAAATAGAATTTTCTCTGCCCTTTTTCCTCTGCTAGTAATACTGGCAGCACTAGCAGATCTCCAAATGTTAAGGTTTAGTCTCTGAGAAGGTTAAAAAAAACCAAACATGAACCTCAGCATTACAAGCATGTCTTAAAAATTAAACATCACAGTAGTCATGTGCTCTGTAGTTTCACAATGTGCAGCAGCCAGTGGCATGGTAGTCTTACAATGAATGAAGGAAGATGGACTGCAAAGAATCAACTGACTAGATTTAAGCCTCAGAGGGTAAGCTAAGGGCATCAACAACAATAAATTAACAGAAGGCTAAGGAAAGGAGAGCTCTCACAAATATGCCTGGGAGGGAGAGGAATATGAAAAGCCTATTAATACAGGAGTACTTAAGGGAGATTGTTAACTCTGAAATAGTGGAAATCTATTTAAAAAAATGAGGGACAGTTGAAAATCAATGAGGATGTAATGTAGTAACTGGTAAAAGGAAGCAAGAAAATATGAGTGAAATGTGAACTTACTGCAGCACAGTGGGAGTCCACGCAATTTGCTGCACTGGTCAGCAAGGCAATCAGCTAATGGATTTGCCACAGTTGTGGTGAGTGATATCACTTTCTCAGGCAAGCGATAGAACACGAGGGACATGCTCGGAGACTGAGGACATCACAGAGCGAGCAAAAGTTCTTATTTTGTTGACCACTACAAATAATTTGAGGTTATAAAGACAGATCATCTGGCTTTTAGTAAGACACCTGATACAGGCTTTAGGAGGTGTCAGATGTTTCTGTTAGGGTTATTATGGTTAGCAATCACAAACATCTACAAGCAAGTGAACGCTTTTTGTTTCTAGTCTACCTCCTGTGTCCTAATGTAGAGGAGAGAGGGAAACTGTAATTTGATATTTACCTGAGCAATAGTGGAGGAAAAAACACACAGGTTGCACTTAGGCAATTTAAGTAGATATCTAATTATATTTGACCTAATATAAGCCAGCAGATGAAGGAAAAGTCTGACCTACCAGTATTTAAACAGATGAAGCAAACCGTAGAGTTGCAAGGTGTTGCCAGTGAGATACGAAGCCATGGTGGTCCAGATCACTGCAGTGTAGTTTGAGCTGTGGGAATCTCCTACGCCTGCGGTAATGCTGCGCTTAGCTCTGAGCACACAATCCCCAGAGACCTGCAAGAGGAGCAGAAGGAGATTCAGAAAGCAAGCAAAGCCACTGAAAATGTGAATTTAGGAGGGAACTTAAGAGCTGAATACTTGCTGGTTGGTGAAAGCAGAGGCTGTGACAAGGAATGACTGTCCTAATGAAAGGATACCCTCTCAGGAAGGAGGAAACAGGATTTTCTAAGTTGTTCTAGTGACCAGAATATTGCACTGCTTCACAGATGTCTTAGACAGGAAGTTTCCCACCTGGGAAAGTCCTTTTCTACCACTGTTAAGATCTGGCCAAGCCAAAACCAAAACACTAGGAACCTGTCAGGACTAACAACACACTTCCTCAGGGATGCAGCAGCCAGCAGGAGCAGGTCTGATCCCTTCCCTTTGAACCAAAATACACCAACATTTTTGAAAAGAGCAACAGGAGTGCAAACCTGAGATTTGGGGCAGGCAGCTTGATGTTCCTGCCACCTCTTCTAGGAATGATGTAGGGGGCTGGCCATAAAGAGGGACCCTCTCTCCATTGAGCTTAAAGAGGCAGATTAGCTCCCTAACGCTGGGAGTGAATATGCCTCTTAGTCTTGAAACTCACATTTGCCTTGAAACTCCCACTTGCAATCGCCTGGTTTTCCTGTTAAGAATAGTGAAGAAAACAACCAGAAAGTTGTTCTTAGCAACTCAGCCTTAGGCAATATGCTTATTTAATCTGCAGTGCTGTTGCAAGTGTTCAGTTTGGCGTGCAGAATAAAGCTAGGCACCTTCTTATAGCATGGTATCACACAACAGGCTCTGTGGTGGGACTCACCCTCCTGCAAAAGAACAAAAACAGGTCTTAAAATGGAGGGAAGAAGAGCAAGAACAACAACAGGATTTAAATGTTAGCAGGCTGATCAACATTTTTGTTCAGGTACATGAATTGCTTTGTCTTTCCTCCAGGGCCAGTAGGGTTTGTTCCTACCATGTCACATGAGAGACATAAGAAACAAGTTTTATACCTTTCCTCTTCCAGTAAGCAGATCTGTTAATGTTGCTAATTGCATATTAGTAATCCGAAAAGCAAGCTGGTGGTTTTAAAGTACCTGCAGCAGTTATATCCTGTTGCACCTGAATTTATGTTTTGTTATGGGAGTGGATTCTTAGCAAACTAAATGCTCACATCAAGTAAGGCTTCTGCAAGTCTTCCATGGAGCCTTGTCTTTGCAAATCACATGAAATATGCCTGTTGGATATGCCCTACAAAGTAATTAGATTAGTTCTAATTATACAAAATAAATCCACCCTTCTGTGTGAATCAAACAAGCAACATTTGCATGTGTGCATGTAAAACCAAGTCACATCACTTTTAAAATGAGACTAATAAGGGACAGTTCTGATCTCTGATACCTTTGCTTTTCTGTCTGCCCAGTCCTGTTGTTCTTTTTCTCAGTACTACAAGCATCTGTAAAGCTCTGGCTCATAATGCACTCTGGTATTAAAGCACTCTATGGGCACGTGAGATTTTGTTGCTGTAATTTACTTTTACAAATATGGGCCTCTCTTGAAGTATCTGTAATGATGAAATAGAACTAAAATACGATAAAGCTGAAATAGCAGTTTGTAACCATGGGTTGCATTACAAAAAAAAAAAAAATAGGCTGGTATCATTTACTGTTTCTGTATGATAAATGGACAAAAAGAGGTGGAGAAGAACCCTCTGCATTCAGTATTCATATACTCTTTGGGGTAGAAGAGAGCCTTCAGCATTCTCCCACAGCCTGTGTGCTTGCTCAGGAGCTCCCACGGGGACCAGCAGGTCCTTGCAAAGTGAAACCCTGCTCGAACTTCACCCTAGGAGCTGGCAGAGCATAAAACAGAGGCCCAGCCTGCAGGCAGATCTGCCTGCCTTGAGATAAGGCTGCCTCGAATTTTACTGCAGATCCTCCTGCTTGGAGTCTGCTTCAGACATCTCTGTCTCTATCTAACCTACCTTCCTGGAGACTGATGTCTTCACTCCCTGCCCTGTGTGCCTCCTGCTCCCCCCAGACACCCTGGTCCCCTGTTTGTGCGTACAGGCAGTCGTGACTCCTCTGGCCTCCCTGTGCAGGTTTTGCAGATGATAGTGGCCAACAGAAATCCCTCTGTGCCTCTACTTGAAGCCAGCATGGGAATTCACATGATACTGGGACACAGAGTACTCATGATTTGGCACCTCCAAGCGAGCCCGAGCATGCAAACATCACAAGCTGGTGCTGATACAGCTCCAGCATGACCTGTCTTTCCAGCTGATGCTGTTTCAACGTTCAGTCCCATCAGTGGCCTTTGCTCACATATGCAAACTCCCAATCACATGACATTTCTAGCCAAATGGATCCCACTTAACCTTTCATCATCTGCTGCAAGCACTGGTCAGCTCCTCCTGCCTGTTATTCCCTGACAGCTGCCTCTGCCCTGCTTCTCAGGACCACACCTAGAAACTCAGAGGTACCAAAGCTCCCCCTGCCCACAGCAAGAAAGCGCTTCTGGTTCTCTAGACACTTGTCTTAAACATGTCACAGAGTGTCTTTTCTCCTACAGAACACTGATCCAGTGAGGTACCTTCCTGTTTGCTTTGTCCTCCAGTGCTGCACCCCTTCAGCTGGGAGCATCCTACAGGGTGATGCCTGTGCTGAGCCGTGCACTGGGGGCAGAGGCAGCACCAGCACTTTGTCACCCACCAGGTGACACAGTACAGCCCTGAAGGGAGGTTGTACAACTGGAAAAAACACCTCCGGGCCTCCTCAAAATAATGACTGTAGTTCGTTTGCTAACAGGTGCTTAATTGTCTGTCTGCTAACAACCAGATTAACTTTCACCTGTTTTTCCCTTCTGAGCGTTGCTGTACAAAGGATGAGGAAAAGAGGAGAAAAAAATGGCACAAACTACTTGTAAATTTGCTGAAATCCATGGTACTGCCAGGAGAAAAAACTGGACACCCAAACTTTTGGTTATACGGTTAAAGCACAAGTCCATCCTTCTTTTCATAGCAAAACTACAGCACAATGACTACCAAAGAGCACAAGCAATGGAAGGTAGTTCTTGCAAAAGGAAGTATATCTCAGTGCCAATAATAGGTCTGTACTGAGGTAACCAAGGTTATGTTGGACACCTGATGACATACAAGGCTGTCCTATCTGTGCTGAAAAAAACAGGGGTCTCTCTATGACCTTTTCTTACGTATTTATCTACTTTTCCTTGGAAAAACTTTGGATAGCATTCAAGAGATGAGTAGAGTGTCTCAATATTAAAGACAGTACTGGAGAATAAACAAGGAAATGCACACAAGACCCTTCATGATCACAGCTGAAATAAAAGGGCTCTGGCAGCAAACTTAGACTTAAGTGGTCACTGGAGAGGTTCCATCCTTACGATGATCTACTTTGAGAAGGTTTATTCTTCCAACAATAACAGAAACAGGGCAACTGCATCCCCCAAAAAAGATCCAAAACATTCAAGGCAACCCAGGTCTGAGTAAGAATGTTCAGACTCACCAGTAACCTGAAGCTCAGGCAGACTCCAGAGCATGGCTCTGATGGGCTTTCCACAGGGAACACCGCTGAAGCAGTAACCACTTGTCCTCTAACCTGACACAGCTTCTGCCCGCTCATATTCCATCACCTCCAGATGGGACTCCTTGGTTACCACACAAGGCTTGGTAAAACTTTTGAAACAGTCAGGCAGGACTTCGTCCATTCAACTGTGAAACAAGAGAGAGCAGAAAGCAGGAAAACCCCAGATCAAGCCTTTGGCCCTGCTGAATTGCTCCTACAATACCTGCACTGCCAGGGCACAGAGCCTGTTTCTCACTTGCTTCAGCTGTGGCCCATTGCAGCCTGAGAGGGTGAAAGAAAGGAAACAGGTGTTGAGAAGTCCCTTACAATGATAATGAGAAAAGGATGGCACTAAAAGTTTGCTTGGGTCCCCAGCAGAGAGAGGGTTGCATGTTTACAGCCTTCTCCTAACTCTGTGGGCATATAGGTTGGTCTGAGGTTTGTGTCTTGGACCATCAAAGTGTTACCCCAGCCATGGGAAACAAAGGTGTAACTATGCTACTTATTCTCTGCTGCCACACTCTTCTCCCTCATAAGTGTTGTCACCTGTGTTAGCCAAATTGGAAGCCACCAGAGATCACCTGCTGGTCCTGTGGTTACCACAAGAGCTTCAGTTAATACAAGAGCAATCTTTGCTCATGATTAGTGAATCGATAGGCAAGTACTAAGTCGGGCTGTGTTTATGCAGGGTGCCAAAGCTGGCATGGTAGGAGACTGGCTGAGCTGAGGCCACACTGTAGAACCACAAGAGCACACGAAATCACTCCTGCAGTGCTGGTGCTTGGCCGCCTGGTTGATCATTATTTGGTCATGAAATGCTTAGCTAAGTACTGCTGTGCTACTAACACTGAGTGATTCTATCAGAAAGTCTGTTTTGCCAGCTCTTAATTGCAGTGGAACTTGGGAAGATATAAACATCAAAGGAATTCTTTTAGCTAACCAGAGAAGTTTTGTCTTTATCCCTACGACCTTTTAAAATTTCTCACCCTATTCAATTTGAAAACCTGCTGTAGGCTGTTAGAATTTAAATTAATACATGCTTATTTGGAGACTTTAAAGGTAAATGAAAGGTTCCGTATACCGGTACAAAATTGCTTCCTTTCAATGGTTTGCAGGTACATAAGAAATAAATACTCCTCTGGTCTCCCACACTGTCCATTATAATCACCCAGGCTAGTAATTTTTTAACTGAATTTAAAAGCTCTACATAAAGATTGTGATGTATCTTGAAGATACATCTGCCTGTTCTCAGCGCTACCTCTTTAAATTATTATTAGCAAAATAATTGTGTCCGTCAATTATTTCTTCACACAACCTTCTGCAAAAGCCTAAGAGAACTGACTTAAACACCAAGGGAGTTGGGATTCAGAAAGGAACTTAACCAAAGGTCACTACTGGGAAACAGACTCTTACAGATGTTACTATGGCCCTTACAGCCACTGAAGTGGCCCTCAACTGAGGCACGGCAAAACAACCCGTCCAACGAGAACGCCATCAGTAGGGGTGGAGTCTCTTTCAAATCGCCTGGGTTTTCTTAGTCTATATTTGCCCTTATTTAAATCATGAATAATTCTCATTTATATTCTAACCAGAGGTAGCTCTTAAGAGCCAAAGCCTTTCTTGTGTATCACAGATGCTTGTTTTAAGGAGAAGCCATCTCAAAGCACTGGATGGCTTAGTTGGTCCCCACCTAACAGGAAATCACTTTTCTTCTCTGGTAAATAACTTCTAATTTTTTTTTTCAATTTAAAAATAGTATCTATTACGAATACATTGTGAGAGAGAGTTCTGCGTAATCTGAAAACACATGCAAAGTATTCAAATACTATAGGAATGAAAACTAGAAAACACGCCATAGGTCAGTAAAAGACAGGTTGCATGTCCCTCTGCTTTCAGCACAGAGCTGTGATGAACAATCTGGTTCTGTAACGTGAGTGAAGATTTCAAGGAGATTGCACTTTCTGGAGCCTTGAACTTCGTGCCTGGAAGGGCCATGCTGGGTTATCCAGAGGGAAGGGGAACTGGGTTATGATGTTTTGGTGGGCTGCTCCACTGAAACAAAATGTCATCTTCAATCACTTTCTTTTCAGAATCTTCCGATTTCATACAAATGAAAGAAAGAAATCAAAGTCGCCTTCACACGTTTTCAATCGCTGCCAGCACGTGTCTTTCAGAGGGTATTGGAGGTGCTGGCCGGATACAGGGGGTCAGGAATTCGCTGCCATTCCCAGTGCAGCAGGCAGAGTGCTGGTGGTAGTTCTTGATGACTGCATGTACAACTGCACGGTGTTTTCCACACCGCTACACTTGCAGTGCTCGTTTTGATTGAGGTATTACTGACTCTCCCTTCTCTTGACTTTCCGCCCTTAGTTATAGGAAGCAAACTAAATTATTTATCCCAAGAGCAGAGTGGCAAAGAAATCCCATTCAAAGAAGTCATATCCACGTATCTTGTTTGTAGCTGCACGTGCTGCTTGGAACACCCCACTTCATCGTGCTTTCCTTCTCTCTGCACAGCTGAGATGGAGACCGTAGAGAAGAGCCTGTCTTGCACACTCTCTGCAAAGCAGCCTCAGAGAGTAGTGATGTTTTTAACAATTTTTCTGCAAATTCTTTCTCCCTTCTTTCCTCAGTCACCTGGCCCTGAGCATTTACTAAGAAGCTTTCTACCATGCTCCAGTTAGATGAGGAGATATGCACTGTAAATCACTTTTGTGCTAAGTGTTAAGACAAGTGAAAAATTAAAGCTAACAAACTGATCTAACTTTTCTGATAGCTCATCTGTGGTTTTATGAGAAAATTTTGAGATGTCTTATCAGATAAAGACACCTACCAGACTCCAGAGCTGAATTTCTTCTGAGGAATTGGTGAAAACCATATCCGTGCCTAAAAATACTGATCCGAAAAGCGGCTGCTGCCGAGAGTGTCCCAGACGGGTGACATGGTGCCTCAGCAAAGCTCTCTGCTCACAGAACCATGGAATCAGCTCGGAAAAGACTTCGGAGATCAGCAAGACCGCTGTTTAACCCAGCACTGCCAAGGCCACTTCTCACCTCGCTGCCAAGCAGCAACACCACTGCAGGGAAGGGCATCAAGTGGCATCTTCACTGTGAAGCTCATTTCCCCTGCTCCAGCTGAGTCTTGTACTCAGAGGATTATTTCTGCCTAAAAACGTAAACGTTTTTATGTTCAAAGTAAAAGTAAGTAAAAGGAGGGGACGTAAATGCGCATGGGGTGAAATCCAGTAATTCAGCTCTCGAAACAGGTAAACAGCTTCATCGCTTGCCCCCAGTTCAGACTTTTGAATTTCTTCCTAGATAACAAACAGCATGACAAGGTAAACGAGCTCTGACTTCCCGTTACATTCTATATAAAACCAATGGAGCAGTTTGGGCTATATACGACATTTCCTTACTTCTCTCAATGTCTTGGTTAAACTCCTTGACTTGAATAAAGTTCAAGTACATGGACATTTATTAGTACTTAGTCTGCCCTCAACACCCATCTGTAGTTTTTATTTGTTATCAGAACATCTACAGAAATTCTACTGTTAAGAAAATCGCTCACCGAAGTATTATTTACAGCTTGAGTTTCACTGGCCTCCATGTCTTAGCAAACACTGACTTCTCCTATGCTTTTATTTTTCATTCTACAACACACTGTCCGATAACCAGTTTTGCATTCAAAAGTTCTTTTCTACTGTGTAATAATAGGAGAACTAGGTACTCTGAAATGTAGCAAACAATTGGTAACTAAAAGATCAAATTATATCTATTTTCTTTTTATAATTTTGTTCTTATTTATTTTTTCCTTTAATCCAAATACCACTCACCACAACTGCAGCATGAAAAATCAATGTCAATTTATAGAGATCTGCATGTACAATCTGTTTTCCTCTTCTTCAGTTTACTTTTTCTTCAGGACTATTCAATTTTTTATGCTTTGATGTCAGACACAGGACTAAATTCAGACTGTTCAGACTGGGTGTAATATCCCTCATTGAGAAGAGTGGCAACTATTGCACAATGGATCTAAATTGTTTTAAAAACTGTTGAACATCTATCCATGTGCAGCAGAATCTTTTGCAGTCTGACACTTGCACTGAAACCTCTTCTGCTAGGCACGGAAGAGCTTTCTTTTCCTGCCAGACTACTGGGTACAGCAGTGCTCCAAGCAACCAGCTGCAATTAAGCAGCGTGGCTGGGGGAAGATTTGTTAAGCTGTTTTGCTCTTTTAGGGGAGACAGTTTAAATTATAGATCTAAGAAGTGAGTGTTCCTATTACATGATGTGCACGCATTTTCTGTAAGGATTTTTGTCATCTCATATAGTATTTCCCACGCTGAGCTCATAGGTCTGGTGATCAGTGCATTACACACGCTAGACAGATTTTACCCTCGGTATTTCACTTAGCCCTGGGATTGCAAGTAGGCTGCTGTATTAAATCGATGTTTTGGTTCTCACACAGTAAAGCCACGTTGGATTTTCCAGTATTGGCAAAGAAAGCAGAAATAAGATAACCGCATTCCAACGCAGACTTAAAACAGAATCAGTACAAATTTACTATCACAGAAATAAAGGATACTGATGTTTAGGATGACCTCAGAAGACTAACTCGTACGTATTTAATGTCTTTCCCTGCCCACGTGTGATCAGAACTGTTAAAGATTATTATGTAATGCATCGAGGAACCCAGCATTAAAAATACACTTTTGTTCCAGTGAGACAGCAGTTCCAGCAAGCAGAAGCCTCTCCAGCCGTGGGCCAGGGCAGTAACAGCCCCACTCTTCCTCCGGTGCCTCCC
Source organism: Sclerurus mexicanus (assembly GCA_013396755.1). Taxonomy (NCBI): domain Eukaryota; kingdom Metazoa; phylum Chordata; class Aves; order Passeriformes; family Furnariidae; genus Sclerurus; species Sclerurus mexicanus. The sequence goes on along the minus strand of VWZF01004461.1, from coordinate 2,555,542 downwards.
CAGCTAACGCGTGCCCCGGAAAGCCGTGACCGCTCTGTGCCGGTGGTACCGGGCAAACCTGGAGAAACCCAAACCAAACCCCGCATGACCTTTCCCTTTCTATTTCCCTCCAAGCCTGCAAATGAGTCCTCCTCAATGCTGGCAGCCACAGAAGGTGGATCCAGGTGGATTCAAATCCTAGGGTGACAGCAACACGTCGCTGGGAGCACAACAGCTCCACTAGCCCAGAGTCTGCCTTCCTATTATGCCATAGATGTTACTACCTAAATGGGGCTTCTAGAAAGAAAGATGGTTGCTATGTACGATAATAATCTTTTTTCTCCCGTCTCTATTGCCTGTATATTCACTACTGGGCATGGCCTCTATGGAAGAGATTATTCTCTGAATCACTGCCATGAGTCAGTAGAAATACAGTGCAAAAATGCACCATTTTGCCCACTTTTTGTGATGTTAACACATTAAAAAGTATGTTATGCTAAAGTTCAGCTGCCAGCATTTTCATTAATTCTGACTTCTATTTCAGGGAAATGCTGAGTTTATTTCTTGGGCGGTTAAGGCAGTTTCACTGGACCATAAAACAACTGAGCTTCTGTGGTGAACTCTTACCCCTAGCCCATAAGGAATGAAACATAGCATACACAGGGAAATAAAGCAAAATTGAGTACATTCAGTTTACCTTGGTTCTTAGAAAAGTTTTAAAGGAGCTTTTCCTGTGAGACCACTTTTTCATTGGTGTCCTCTCACCACGGGGACTACACAGCAGATGTTCAGATGTTCTTCTTAAGTATATTCTCTTTGATAGGTCACCTTTTTGCGTGGGGTTTGCTGCTTTGATTGTTTCTGGATTACTTTTTTGGAAGGGTTTTTTCTCTATTCTCTAGCCAAGACATCAGTTAATGTCTTTAGAGAAAACAGAACTTCTCAGCGAAAATTTGACTGATCTCTTGAGCTGACTGATACAAAAATCTATCTTTAACACCTCTCTGGGCAACAGGGAGGCCTAAATCTATTTCATTATAATATGATGTAAAATATGGGTCTCATGTTGCAGTAATCATGCACTTTCACAGCAATTATCCACTGTTCTGATTGGAAGAGGTCTGTGCCTTGATGAATCATGGTGACTCTGCAACACATCATTAACAATTCATTAAGGCAATATGAGAAAAGTAGTACAGTAAAACCAATATCCACTTTGTAATGTAACTGTGGCAGCTGCAAAACTGAAAGTGGGTCAGCTGAGGTGCACATAGAGCAAGCCAGAAGCTTACAGAGGCTTTGGAAGACCACGGGCTACTGCAGCACAACACTGGGACTATCAGGATAGCTACACCCCCTCCTTCACTGTCATCACGGTTAAAAAAACCCTAACAAACCTACCTAGAGATTTGAATAAACTTGCTTTGTTTACACACCTTTAAAAAAAAGATGTGTGGTGCAGTCTGGAGGGTCAGTGTGCATTATTGTGCTTTGCCTTCCCCACCGGCACAAATTAGCACGTCCATAGGCAGGGAAGACAAGTCCACCTGTGGGTGATGAGTGGACTGGGGCGCTTTGTGGCTCTGTATCTCAAGGCTGAGCTCTGGTGAGGATCTGCTGATGTCAAAGTGCTGCAGATAATTTCTCAGGTTCTCCCACCTTCCCCAAAAGCTGCTCTCGTGAGGCACTTTGGGGCACCGTCACACACGTGGCTATGACTGAGCAGGGAGCTTAGCGTTTGTAGGGAGGGACCAACGAGGGACATCCCTAAAAAAGCAGAGAGCTAGCACGCTTATTTGAGCCTTCCCTTAAGGGAAAATCAGGCCAAAAATTACTTGTATCACGAAAAAATCTAACCGTCTTCTGGTGCATTTCTTATCTGCTCGGTTGCTACCAAGAAGAGCCTGAACCAAACCTCACTACAACCTCCTTTCAAGTAGTTGTAGAGAGGTATAAGGTCACCCCTGGGTCTCCTTTTCTCCAGGCTAAACAACCCCAGCTCCCTCAGACACCCCTCATGCTGTCGTCAGTCTGCGTTCCTATGCTGTTGTCAAACGCCAAGTCTGGAAAAGATCTTTAGATTGCAAACAATTTAAAATTGGATACTGGGGGAAAATTTCTCTGTGGAAAGGGTTGTCAAGCACTAGAACAGGCTGCCCAGGGAAAGTGGTAGAGTCACCATTCCTGGAGGTATTTAAAAGACATGTAGATGTGGCACTTGGGGACATGGTTTAATAGTGGACTTGGCAGCGCTGGGTTAACAGTTGGACTCAGTGATTTTACAGGTCCTTTTCAACCTAAACAATTCCATGATTCTATGACCAATCTCAACTGAGGAATTCAGAGAAACGTATGACTGCAAGAAAACACCTTCCCATAAAAAATAGTAAAATGCACAGCTTTAGCTGCTACAAAAAAAAAAAGACACTGGGATGACTAAAAGCCTCTCTGATCAATTGCAAGGGTTAATTCATTTTTCAGTGATAAACTGAGACGGATGGTACCAGACACTGCTCAGGAGCTTTTTCCTTCTTGGTACCAGAAGTGCAGACTGCTAAAGCAGCTTTGTTTACATGTTCAGTTCAGTCAGCTGATGGCCACTGTCCCGTGTGAAGTGAGACACAGATGGTTTCTTCCCAGAAAGGGAATTTGTCCAGCCTTAAGCAGAGTTCCCTTGGGAGATCACTGGTAATGGCAGACAGCATTTACCTAAACGTACCTGGTTGCAAAACAAGACTGTCTCGTTTTCCTTTGCTGTCTTGGCTAAAAGACAAGTTCATTCTTCAAATCCCTTCTTTTTTTCCCTTTTTTTTTTTTCTTTTCTATTTTTTTTTAAGTTCCTGTGAGCAGTGATTAACAACCCCTGCATTCATGTTGCATCGATGGTGGTGTGATAGCAGCGTGAGCGTGCCAGATCCGTCAGTCTAGACATGCAGGTACACATGATGTGTTCACACCCTGTCATCTGACAGGCCTGCAGGTAGCACAGATGTGTATCTCCTCAATGAGATTTAATAACTGAGGTGCTAAAGCTGTGAAGTACCAAGCACTTCCTGCCCACGCACTTCTTTGCAGATGAAGCCCTAAATCTCCCTGGATGTGTGTTTCTTTACTAGGAGAACGTTTAGGGCGTATTTAAAACCTTTTCTCCTTTGTAGCTGCATGATTCAATTCGGTTGTTTAAATTGCAAAGACGGTATTCAGAGACCAAGAGTAATAACGTAAAAACTATAAGGTTAATTTAAGATCTGGTGATGATCCACTGGTTTCAAGCAACTCTTCCGTGTTTAGACTCATTTTCCGACACAGTCAGCTACGGCTGGGACGTTTGGAGAAGTCAGCTCAGTTTTCAGATGGTCTCTTCAGTCGTTGCTTATCATACTTTTCCTTGGTTATTTTTATTCTTCTTTTCACTTCTTTTACACATCTGTTCCTTCTAGCTCTTTATTCCCTGCTTATATATGGCTTTCTGCTCTCCTCTTTTCTTGTGAATGTTGTTGGCTGCAGCCACAGCACGAGCAGACCCAAACATTCTCTGTCAGCCCTGCAGGAACATGTAGTCTAAGGCCCAAGAGCTGAGGAGGGAGAACGTGAAGGACTGGAGCATCACAGTAAAGCCACCTTTTTGTTATTACCCCAGCCCTGCTGGTTTTGGATTCCTCTAACCACAGGCCTTGATCTTCGATGCCTCTGAAGTCTATTTACAACATGTTTAATAATTTCCACCAGCTGGCCCTTATTGAGACTGTCACTCAAAATTTATGTAACAATTTCATGTATCAAATAACATGGCAAAAAACTCCATTCTGACCAACTGTATTGTTTTTAGGCTGATAAATTTTTGTTTTTAATTAACAGGCATTTGTTGTCAGCAGTTTTCCTCTGGAGGTTCTCTTTCCCTCTTGGGAACGAGCGTTCAAGCCTCCTTTCTCCCCAGCAGACTTTGGATCAGGCCCCTGATGCTCAACCACAGTGTTTGAAGGTCACTTTTCACTTCTAGGATCAACAACCTGGAAACAAAAGACTGCAATTAAAGTTAATGTCCCACACGGTTTGAAAAATAATTGTGAATGGCTTCGAAACCTGACATTTCAACGGGGAATGTAGTTGATTGAATAACGACAAAAATGCAACAGTCACATGAGAAGCTGCAGTCATATGATTTTTTTTTGCATAGTCAGTCACAGCTTTGACTTTGATTTATTCTCCTTCTCCTTTCTGCCAGATAATGAGGGCTTAGTTTAAACAAGCCTGGAATCCCTAAGGCTATCGCCTTCACCTTCTCCTTGGCTGGCAGCAGGAGGGAGGGTGAGCTCCAGCCAGGAGGGTGCTGAAGCATGGAGTCTACATATGCAAGGTGCTCAGGATGGACATCAGAGAAAAATGCTGGCTGCGGTGCTCAGGGTAGTGACAGGACCTCACACAGCTAACAGAAAACGCCAGGAAAATGGAAGAAACTAACAACAGACAAATAAAAAATCGTAAGTAGTCAGAGTTCTAAAATCTTCCACTGGGCAATCTCTTCATTCTGTTACAATGCCTTGGACTTACGGATTTCCACGTGCCCTGCCCAAAACACAAATGGTGATGTGTTGCTCAACTGTTGGTGTCTCGCTCACGAGTGCTGTACGTTGGGAATCACTGAAATTGGCTCCGAGTTCTCTTTTGAGGACTGCAATTTGCTTCTATGCCATGTCCTCTCACCAAATCTTGTTCTTTGCTGCAAACAACAGCCAGAAACTACACAAGGCTGCCAGGGCAGCTGCTGCTGCGCTGCCTGCAGAAGAACACCTGTGCTGGTGAAGCCCATTGAACCTGAATTTGAACCACTAGGTGCAGTGTTTGCCTGTATTACGCTGCTCTTCTCGAGCCTATGGTTACACCTCATTCCTAGGTTGGGCAGCAAAGTCTATTTTGTCTTTATTTCTACACTTTATGAAGTTTATACAATCAAGTACTCGTCTGTGTGTGGGTCATGGCAACTAGTGAGCCTGATATTGACTGGCCATCACCACACAGGGCTTATGATTGCACCTCTAACAGTGGCTGGATGAAACATGCACGTACCCACTAAATGTTTAAATAAGGTTTTCCTTAACCATCAGCTCTGATCAGGAGCCAAGTCAAAGGCTTTTGGATTGGCCGTTCTCCATTTAGTTTACAATCGCTGCCCAGCACATGGGGAGAGCCACATGGTTAAGTAGCGACGGGCTCATCAAATGCAGTGAGCTGTTGCAGTAACACTTGCAAATCGGGCTGGGGCAAGAGTTAATTTGGATTTCTGGAAATAAGTGTTCCTAATTTAAAAACAAATTAAGTACAAAAAATTGATCAGAGCGCAAAACTAGTATAAAAATGCCTGCGAGGTAAATGGTGTGGCTCTAAACAGGTCTCTCAGAAATCCCAGGGAACGCTGAAAGCAAAGGGAGTGAGTCATAAGCACATGAGCTGAAAGAAGCCGGAGACAAAATCATGCATCTCTGCTTAATTCCATCACATGATGAGTCCCGGGGCCCTTCATTTAATCGCAGGGCAGAGCAGTGGAGAGCCTTCATTCTCGCTCGGCAGTGGGGACCGCAGGAGTTTCCGTGCGCGGGCACCGGCCACGCTGCTCCTCTGCACGTGCCGAGCCGACCCGGGGTCTCCAGCACCATGAGCGGTGTCCGCCACCACCTCGGGTTCCTGCTCCTGGCCGAAGCCGTGCTGTGTGCTGCCTCCACACGTGAGTGCTCCCTCCACCCCACCATCTCTCCCTCCCCACCTCTGCGTGCTCGACGTCCCGGGCTGGTGCAGCCCAAGCGGCTGAGCCTCGCACGGGCAGCGCTTGCTGGAGCCGTGCCTGGGCACCAGCAGGTGAGAGCTAGCTCCACCTCAGGAGCTAGTTCTGGCTCTGGCTCTGGTGCCTGAGCTGGAGAAATACGCTGAGAACGGTTCAGTTATGTGTTTCCTGCACTCTACAGGTACCCAGAGATGACGGGAGCTAAGCCTTGGCTCTTGTCAACAAATTTCTAACAATATTCTCCCAGCTCAAGCTTGGCTAAAAAGGCAGGTGCAGAGTGGATTTTTCACAGTTTGCCCCGATCAGCCGTGGCTGGGAGAGGCAATGTCAGAGACAGTGCTCCCCACTGGGCCTCCTAGACCTGTGGATCCCCAACCTCAGGGAGCCCAGTGAAGGAATTAGATATGCAAGCCACCATAGGCAGGGATAGACTGATCTGCTTCTTTCTGTGCTCTCAATTTGACTCAAGTCAAGGGTGACTCCCAGAGCTCAGGGCTGGGAATGTAGAAATGGGATTTTCAGCTGAAATCCCAGAACCTACAGTATGGAACTTGAAGACCTTAAAAGCTGAGCATCCATCTAGCCTTGTACCTGCCTCCAACGGGAAACAGCACTGGATGTAAAATTGGGCAAGTCAGGACACTTTCCCAGTTCTGATGATTTATAGGAGCAGAACTGCCTCGGTCAGATGCAGAGTCATTGTATTTAACAGTTTTTATTAGACTTTCTTCCATCTGTTCATGCACTTGCGTTTTGATTGCAACCCATGTATATTTTTGGGACACACGACATCCCGCCAACAAGAAATTTCACACCTTAACTGTGCCTTATGTGAAGAAGTATCTTTCATGAGCTTAGAACCTGCTGGTTACATTTGATTCTCCTCAACTTTTGTACTTTCAGCCTCATTCCCTGTGCTGTTCATGATTCTGTTTTTATAATCTCCTCTGTCACCTCTTCTCTGGGCTTCAAGACACAGTCTATTTAGCTGTTCCTCACATGGAAACAATTCTGTCCCTTTGTAGCATCCTCACCACCTTTCTCTGTATTTTTTCAGTTCTCTGATACCCTGCTTGAGCCACAGAGAACAGAGCATGCAGTACCGAAGACATGAAAGCGTGCAGTGCTCTAAGGACATTCTCATCTTTGTTATCTGTCTAACCTTCTAGTTTTTCAACAACCAATGAGCACTGCATTCAAAATTCTAAAGCTACAAGATCTCATCCCTGAGTTTAGAGCTAGTTCAGAGCCCCTCATTCTCAAAGTAAGGATTCATTTAACTGTGCTGAATTTCATACAGTTTTATTCTTGAGACATGGAGTCTCATAACAGTCCTCTCCCCTATAACTTTAATGCACTGATTTCAGCAGACTAAAGAACTTTACTCTTGATTTGTTTTCCAGGTTATGAACATTTTAAATTATTTCAACAATTGAGAAAACCGGGTACTCACTCATAACTTTTGTTTCATATATCCTAACCAATCATTCGTTCATGTGAAATCCTTTATTCTTAACCCACAGTAACTTAATTGCTTTATATGCCTTCAGCAAGGGACCTCATCAAATGCTGTCTGGAACTCAAGCAGACTCCAGCAAGCAGGTCAGCCTTGTTCCCATGCTCAGAATATGTTTGTGAGCAATGCACTGCTTTTACAGCATATCATATTAATGCACTGTACCTGCTAATTCCGTTCCTCCCTGCTGTTTCTACCAGCTTCTCCAATTTGAGCCCCAAACCTTCTGTAATCCTCTTAATTTTCCCTGGAAGTGTTTTTAAAAACTGTCATCACACTTGCCAATTTTTTTTTTCTCAGCCACTGAAGCAGTGTTAGGCACAATGTTACATGCTATGGTTAATAGCTCATTTATTCCACTCTTGAATAGCTTCCATACTTGGGCCATCCTATCTAGACTTATTCATCATTTTGTTGATTTGCTATATAATTGGTTTTTTGGTGCAAACACTTCATTTTGAGGGAGATTCTCTATCACTATAAAGAAAAATTCTAGCACAGAAACCTCCTATATTCTTCCTCCATGAATGAAAATGTGAACCAATGTATTTGACTTTTGTAATGTCCCTTTATCTTCTCTGAGTGCTTCTTTTGTCTCTACATCATCTTTTGGCCCTAGACGTCCTGGCAAGCTTTCAAACTTCCTTTGTATTTGGGAGAAAAAAACCTAATTTGCAGTTTTTATGTTTTTGCAAGTTCCTCAAAATTGTTTTTGTCCTGCTTGACTATGTTTCTATACATAACTTTAGAAAGTTTACATTACTCTCCGATGCCGCAGCATCCACCTCCTCCCTTCTAGTACACTTATATCCTCTTCAGCTGTGTCCTCTTTTTACTGCTGCTGTCCTGACACTGGCTTTCATTCTCTCTTACGTGGCTAATACTCTACCACAGAAAGTACTAAGCTTCTCATCTTTGCTACATCTTTCACCAAAATGAAAGCCAGAATGAGAAAGAGGAAAGTCAATCGGAGCATAAGATCTTTTCTCCTACGATCACCTCACCAAAACTATTACAGTAATCAGGTCCTTGAAGTGTAACATTACTCCGTCTTTTCAGACTGAATTGCTTGTATTTTGACCAACATCTGTTCTTGAGTGGTTTTCATTGTTAAAGAAGAAATACATTAAAGCTTTTTGTTCCTTTAAATTCAGCAACTGAAAATCTTCCGTTCCATGTGTCAGAGAAACCATTGCAGAAGTCTTTCCTCATCTGAAAAACCATCTTTGTCTTGTCCTGAAGCTTGTGAAATGTTTTATACTCGATTGAAACAAACAAAGCACATCAGGGAGGCAAAGAAGTGCCTAAGGAGCTTGTGATTTAGAAGCAGTGACCACAGTTATTACCAAAGCTGGCCTAGAAAATGAATTCTGAATTCAAGGATTGTTAGTGAAAATTGAAAATTAAAAGCATTTATAAAATTAAAAGTTACTCAGCTCTTTTGAACATTTAGGGAAAAACAAAACAAAACAAAACAAAAAAACCAAAATGCAATGATTGAAATGTTTTGATCTCAGAAAATCAAGCCATTTTTATTAAATAATTTTTAGATAAAATCAAAGAGAATAGAAAAAGACATTATAAAAAAATAGTCATTTACTTCAAATAAGATGACACATTAATGACCTAAAATGTAATTGAACTTGATAAGCCTTTGTGAAGCACTTTTATAGTCGCTAATCTCTTTTTTTCCTGAGCAAAGTTTCTGAAGGACAACATTACCAAACTCTTCTTCTGACCAAGACTGAAAACAATCCAGCGTGTGGTACAGGTCATTAAGGAAATACCAGTCATGATGTTACGCTTTGCTCACATCAAAACATATTAAATCTGCAGGAAAGACTTGATTCGAGTGATTTAACTGAGACTGCAGGGAGTTCCTGTAGAGCAGAAGACCGTGGGAGATTATGTTTCGGAGTACAAAATCCGTTCTTCTCCTCAAACCTTTCAGTCCTCAACAGCGGGGGCAGAGCTACCAGCTCAGAGCACCGATGGGACTGGCCAAGGGCTGTCCTGCCCGTCTAGCACAAATCTCACTGGGCAATAAAGCACCAAGAGAAGGCAGCCCCTGCCTCTTCTTCAACACTGTTTCTCTGGCTCTCCCTTGCAGCAAAATTAGGAGTCATGCACCTCTAAAGACAGTGCCTAAACTGGCTACACCTGCTCTGTGCCTCCTCCAAAGCTTGGAGAAAGTCCAACACGGCCAGTTAAGTTAAAGAACACAGGGCCATTCTCGCCCTTCTTATTGGTCTCTGCACCTTTCTTGAAGTCATCCAGAACTGTGTTGCACTTGGGTATAAATCCCAGAAGGACTCTGCATCAGCTACCTCTACAATAAAGCTATGGAAAGCAGAAATCCTCACTTCCTTGATGTTGTGACAGGATGGCACGCCCAACAGTTACCTGACCTGATTAACATGACAGAGTTCTTTAAAGCCTCCAGGCTTTAATGGCACTCTGCCCATGAGCCTACTTCCAAACACATTTTTGTGGTCTGCTATAGTGGCTGACATGTTCCTACAGGTTACTTGGATATTTACTTTGCTTTTCACTACGTGTCCTTTGTGACATAAAGAGGGATCCTAGAAGCCTGGGAAAAGTTAGAGCCCATCATTTGTAGTAATATGAGAAGAAAGAGGTTATTGAAGTTATTTAATATCTGAGCCATTTTTAAGCAATAAGCATGAAGCTAATATGTTATTGTTGTTATATTATAAACACATTGAATTTACTATTCAGCTCTAAATTTCCTTTTCTGGAAATACCAACTTCTGTTATAATTGGTTCCACCCCTCCCACCCAAACCACCAGCCAACTCACCAAAGGAGCTTCATTGGGTCAAAATGAATTCCTGGCATAACTTCCACTAGAGCACAACTCAGACACAGAGTGAATTTATCCTGTTATCCTTTTACTCGTAGATTTGTTACCAGGCAAGCTGTCAGAAATCAAGCGACCTCTGTACAGGCAGCCTAACCATTGCAGGGTTATGTCAATTCGTATAAACAAGTGCTCTGGTATGGTGAAAATGTCGTAAACCTTTTTCTTCTTTCTCTGGAAAGTCTGGACAGTTTTCTGCCAGTACAAGAATATAATTATAATCAAAAGACCGTTCAGCACGAGAGCGATGTCCTTATGGGGTGGTAGGGAAAATGGCTTTACATTTCATGCTGGTTTTTCTCTCTAGGCTTTCAAGACGTGCTGAGCCATGGAAGTAGTGCTGTCACATCCTACAGGGAGCTACAAGGCTGGTCGAGTGATCAAAATGAATGGAATGAAAAGCTTTACCCTTTCTGGGAAGAAGGCGATCCCAGATGGAAGGACTGCTGGAAAGGTGATCGCACATATGCATTTCAAAGACTCTTAAGACATTGTCCAGGAAATTTACTTCACTGCAGAGTGCAGGTGCTATAGTGGATTTTCATAGGGGAAACATCCACTGCTGCAGAGAATACCGAATTAGAGACAATTGGCTACGATACCATTCCCAGCAGGTTGTCCAAGGAAGCAGAAGAACGAGCTATTACATAAAATGTCCTCCCATCACTACTAGTCTCAACCATTAATGCCTATTGAGAAGTATTGATAGCCATGGCTCTGGGACAGTCCATTACTTGAAACATGCCCTAGAGGACAGGTAGCTTCAACCACTACCTCAGTAGGGCACGTAGGCTTCAGTCTGACAGCTTTGGCAAAGACCCTGTTTATTATCATCTGGTCTGAGCTGAGCTCCAATGACTGTAGCCCTGGGGAGAAACAAAAGTTTTCTCCTTTGGAATATATTGACCCCCACGGGTAGGAAATTATTCTTAGCTCTATGAAGGAAATTTATGGCAGACCAGTAAGTGACGGTGGGAATATGATGAGTTCCTCTGATTGTTTTAAGCTGGGGTTTTGATAAAAGTGCAGGTGACTTAGAAGCATGACACCTCTTAGAAGCAATCAATGAAGCATTTCTAATGTAAATAGTGCACAGTTGATGGTACCTTCTGCTCTGATGCATCCTTTACTGCAGTGAAGACCAATTTTCTTTTCTACAGGCGGAAGAGTGACAGCCAAATTGGACACTGATAGCCCAGCACTGGTAGGATCCAACGTGACCTTTGTTGTGACTCTCCAGTTCCCTAAGTGCCAGAAAGAAGATAACGATGGCAACATAATATATGAGAGAAACTGTACCCGAGGTAAGTAATGGCAATTTCCCTGCACTGTATACACAATTGCCTGGTGCTGGTGTGAGCATGTCATGAAGCTTTGAAAGCATCACAGGTGCACCCCAGGAACAACAGCTGAGTTGCTTTTAGCACATAACTGTACTTGTGCCTACCTAGGCTGTGCCACACCAGTTTCTTTCCTGAGAAGATCACTGTGGTATTTTCAATGTTCTGCCCCGCTATATATAATGACCAGGTAATTTAAGACTGACCATCACTATAAAATTGCCTTCCCCAAACAGTTATGTTAATTTGGCTTCCTAACGGAACTGTTACTGCTTTTCAGCTCGGGCACAACATTGCACAGACACACTGTTTTGTTCCAAACTTACAAAGCTGTAATTGGGATTTTTTTTTTTCAGTTAGGAATTGTAGAATTCAGTAACGGTATCTGCATTTTGAAAAACCCTCAAGAAAGCGTAAATCTCACACTTCCACATTTTAAGAATTAAAAAAACCAAAAAATTTGAAAAATCAAGCAATATTTTTCTCAGAGAATCACCTTTTTTATCTTATTTACTGTTACATGCAGCAAAAGCCCTGTAACAACTTCAGAGTTTGAAGCTGCTGTATCTAGAATAAAACATGCTGTTGTACCTTTCATCTTCTGAATCCATAAGCATTCAACAAGTTTTTTTACTAATCAAAGTAATTTTCATATCGGCAAATTTTTTGTCAGCCTAAGCTCTAGTTTTTAACTGCCTAATGTTTCGTTAACAGCTGAGATCCATTCTCTACTTAATATCGTCTGTGCTATTTGGGGGAGCAAAATTCCTATTTGATATTCAGAAAAGAACTGAAATTCATGTCTGAGTTATTAAAAGGTATCACGGAAAACTTTTCTGACAAAACAAACTAAGTCACTTCCTCACAGTGCTCCCGTGGTCACTATCTCTACTTCAAATTTCGGATTCTCTTTGCCAAATTAGCACACTGCTAACAGGCAGCCCCATTAACTCCAGGGAAACAGTAGCCCACTGTGCACGCCACACCAAATTGTTGGGCAAGCAGTTTTGTATTGTGTCTGGCTCAGGAGACAGTAAATACTTTGAAAACTTCAAAGTAAAACAACGCCAAGCTGGAACAATTGGGTGTTTGTGCTAAAAACTAAACAAGGCGCAGTCTCAGAAAAAAAGAATGAATGTCTGTCTAAAAATACTCCACTCCACCTTGTTGTTTGAGTGCAGTAACTCCTATAACCTGGAGGGCCTGCCTCCTGTTACCTGACTTCCTGCACATTTCTCAGGTGATTAGAACATTTCCTATTTCTACCCTTAGATCCTTCCCTGGATCAGCAAGTCTACGTCTACAACTGGACTGAATGGACCGGCAGCTGTGGCTGGGAAAACTGCACAAGCAACCACAGCCATAACGTGTTCCCTGATGGGAGACCCTTTCCTCATCATGCTGGCTGGAGGAGAAGGCACTTTGTCTACGTGTTTCACACATTTGGTTAGTACCACAACACATGCCTTGGTTTGGGTGATGCTGCAAGGCTTATATTCGCTTTGTACACCAACTCATTCGTCAAGAATGTTTCAATAAAAGTCCTTTAAACAGGACTCCACCCTCCTGAGTGAAGATACTGAATCCATTCCCCACTTTCCAGAGAGGCCATCAGCTCTTCGGTCTGGAAAACACGCATTACCAGAAGATTGTCTTTAAATCTACATTCACAGTTATTACCACTGAAGAAAATTAATTTCCTTTCAATAGTACTCAAAATCCTTTTCTAGGAAAAGAGGGGTCTGAGCAGGTCAGTCAGATGATTTATTGACTGTTCACTGCCACTCCAGACCCTTCAACTTATGACAGAACATAGCGCTGTATATCGTCAGTTTAACAGTGCAGCACCTCTTGCCTCTGGGGAGGTGAGAAATACCACAAACTGTGTGATTCTGGTCACAGATGCTGATTTTCAGTATTTCCAGCTCCTGAGTATGTAATGGTTGGGCTATTCCTGCCATTGGCTATGTACTAACTCTTAGTATCCTAAGTTAGCTTGGCTAATTCAGTATTATTGTCAGTATTGTCAGAGCACAAGTAATAATAATGTTCCAAGTTTTATGTAGAGAAGATAATATTTACCTACCTGAATCAGCTGTTAAAAAGACAAATAAACAAATATATACAAATTATTCTAGGGTATGAAGCAAAAGGTATTATATCTTCTGGCTACACTGAAAGCAAACAAAGGATCTCTTAAAACGCCTAACACCATCCACCACATAAACCTAAGGACTTATTGTACTGTAATTGCTTTGGAAAGATGTAGATGTTTTAGGAAATTTTTCTTGGATTAGTGAATTCGGGCGCTCTTTCTGACAACTTTGAAAAACCACGGAAATAATGGGAGTAAACATGTTGTAAAAGTATATCCTCCAAAAACACCTGCCAGATTACTGGAAGAGAATTCCAAACTATTTGTTTTGATTTAGACAAGCCAAGATTCTCAGAGATATTGCCTCTCCTTAAACAACTTGTAGCTAGGCTGAAGGGGAAAACATTGAGTTCATGCTCTGTTTCAGGTCACTATTACCAAACAACCGGACGATCCTCAACGAAGTTTTCAGTCAACACAGCAAATATGACCCTTGGCAAACACGCGATGGCAGTGTCTATTTACAGGAGAGGGCACTCGGGCTACGTCCCAGTTGCCAGAGCCAAAGCTGTTTACTCCGTAACAGGTGAGTGTGCTGGGATAAACTGTCATAAAATACTGGGGGTATTGGTTGCTTAGATGTTAAAAAAATTCATCACAAGCATCATCTGGCATGAAGAGTGGATGTTGGCCTGAGAAATAATTTTAATATGAAAGTGGAATCTCTGGTAACTTGCCTGGAGTAGCGTAAGTTACCTTTGTGCCGAGCTCAGTAGTGACACCTCTACCTTGCAGTGAAAAATTATTTAAGAGAGGAAATGCAATCTTCCACAGATATCTCTGATTCCTCATTTGTTCCCATACTTTCCTGGGTAACTGTTGCCTTCTGACATTCACTCCTCAGATCAGAAATCGAATAAAAGTAGAAACCTGTGTTAAAGATACCAGTGTCTCACATTCTGATTGTTGCTGTTCAGGGACTTTGGAGCTGTTTGTTGTTTGCAGCCAATTGTCTATGCTTTATCTATTTACTTCTTTTTTTGTTCCCTCCAGACAAAATTCCAATATTTGTGACTATGTTCCAAAAACACGACCGCAACATCTCGGACTCCATTTTTATCAAAGACTCACCAATTACATTTGATGTGAAGATCCACGATCCCAGCTACTATCTTAACAATTCTGCCATCTCCTACAAGTGGAACTTCGGAGATGGAAGTGGCTTATTCGTAGCCAGCGGTGCTACTACATCTCACACCTACACTCTGCAAGGAAACTTCACTCTGAATTTGACTGTCCAAGCCATTATACCCATCCCCTGCAAGCCGGTAACACCCACTGCACCAGTGCCCACCTCAGCAGGTAAGCAGTGCCATTAGGAGCTGTGTTAAAATTCTGTATTCTGATATTTTAAGTTCATATCTTTAGAAGGTTTACTGTCATCAGGAAAGAGCTGCAAGACACTGCAAACCCTCCATGATTTGGTTTAGAGACAGAATCAATTAAGCACAAGCTCTTCTGTGATTCTGTGGTGGGGATCACTTATATATTTAACACGTCACTCACCCAGTTCCACCACCACAGTGACAGCACACAGAGGTCTTCAGGTGGACGTACAGTACATGTAAGCTTCTTTGTATAACTCCTACCACACCAGGTCAGGAGATTTTAGCCTTGCCTGCTCAGGATCATCTTCTGAGGTAAGATGTAAATTTACTGTGAGAAAGGTATTTCAGAACACTCTTGCGAGTTCCTGTCCGGACTGTGTTAACTTCCATCCAAAATTAAATGAGATTGGACTGAACTAGAAAAACTTAGTAATATTTAAAAATATGGAATTTCCACATGGAATTAACCCAGAACAGCTTTTCTACTTTATATTTATTGGCTATCATATTTCAGAATAACTTTCATTATGTTCAGCATTGGTTTATCATCTCAGAGGGTTTTAAGGTTTGCAAAAGCCCTGCAGTTTCAGCTATAATACTATTACTATGAGATTGTAAATGTGGTTATATTTTTCAAATTTCATATTTTTAATATGTGCTTTTACTAAAAATGTTCAGTGAGAATGAAAAATGAGAGGAAAGACATAATTTTCACCACTTCCCCTCTTAATTTTCCCACTAGCTCTAATGTAGAGCAGTGGGGAAATTCCAGCTTTTAAAGAAAGCATTTTAAACCTTTTATTGGCCTTTGGATCGCCTATATAGTTGATTTGAGGATTTTAAAGAAGTGTTTAATAATTTTATACCTTGTAGGCTCCCTTTTATTTCACAGAGATGGGTGACTAGCAAGGTGGCTTTCAGAGTGAGGCTACTCAGGCCACTGCAGGGTTCTCCAGCTGGGCACGTGTGTTTTCCTTAGGGATTATTGCCACGATGCCATACAGATACACACGGGACTGCACAGCTGCAAACCAAAGTCACTAATACCTGTGGAATGGAGGCAGCTGCAACATATGCTCATGTTCAGAATATTCCTCCCTAAGCAGAGCTTGTTCTGTTCCTTCTCCCTCACACAGTAACGACTGGAGCACCTGCTAATTCAGGCTCTTCTGCCATTGTTGAGTCAGCGGAGGATAATCCTGATGGAGGTTGCCACATTTACAGAAATGGATACTATGGAAGTGGTCTCTCTGTTGTAGGTAAGGATGTAGTCAACACCTGAGCAAATGTATAAAATGTATAAAAAAGTACGGTAGACATAATATTTATTTAGACAACTTTTTATCATGAGACCCACAATAAGATCCTTCTTATGGACAGTAGTGAGACTTTTAAAGATTAATGTACAGACAACAAACTGGCTGATTTTGATTTCTTCATGCACTCTGCCAGGACCTAGTGGCAGAGGTTATGGTCCCTTGTTTTCAGACACAAGGCTGGGCTTTTTTCTGGATGGCTGCCCATGCCTGACCCCATGCTACATGTGGTGTCTCCAGGCACTTGGGCTGGAAAATGGCTGGTGGGGATGTGCATGGTATCACTCCTTTCTATGTCATCAGCTTCTGAACCTGCCACACCAGAAGTATATGGGCTGGGGAGGGGTCTTACGTAAGGTTGAACTGACCTTTGAATGCAGAGAAGTCACATGTAGTGCAAAGTGATTTAGTAAAATAAGCCAGTAAATAATAATAATGGGAAAAAAAAAAAGGCAGAGCAGAAAGGAGCAGCCTCACAGAAAGCACTGGAAAATTTCTCAGCTTTCAAACCCTTCAAGTCGAGTGCTAAGGGAGGGAGGAGGTTACGGAAAACAAGACCTGAACTGAGCATCAGCCAGACACTTGAGGTTCAGTACACACAGACTTCAGAGCTTGTCATGTGTCCTACAATTGACACGTGTCCTACCGCTGACATGTGTTTCCTTTCCCAGAGGGAATCCTTGAGGTAAATATTATTCAGATGACAAGCATCCAGATGACAGAAAGTCAAGCTGAAAACTCTCTGGTTGACTTTGTTGTTACCTGCCAAGGGAGGTAAGTGTGTGAATGAAGCTATCAATCTTCCCTCTTTAAAAAACAATTAGGTGCCGGAGTGCTGTCTGCACTTAGATGCAGCTGTATGAACAAAATTTGGGATCTGCAGTGTTTCTATTTCTTGACTGGAACTAAAGATAATACAAGTCTCATTTGTAAACTGTGGTAACAGAGGTTACTGCCAAGAGCTTAGGATTCCGAGCAAATGTCAAGTCTCAGTGAAAAATAACAGAACTAGCCTGTGGGAAGAAACATACTTTCCTGGCCAAGAGAAGATTTCAGCACCTATTGTAAAATGGGAAGCAGTTTACTGAAATAGTAAAGAAATATTTTCTTTTTGACATGAATTTTTGACACTTAGAGTAAGTGGGTGTGTCCAGGCAATTTCTTGGGTAGGAAAACATTGCACTAATAATGCCAGCTCCTATAAGATTAGAGTTGAGAGGACTAAGAAGTGCAAGAATCATCTTGGTAATACAACTGGAAAACAATTAACCTCTCTTAAGCTAGTGTTTTCTTTTTTGGAACATGATACTACTTGTAAGAATCTGCATTCCTTTCTTAATGATGAGTATTAAAGGTAATGGACTTCATAAGTTGATTTCATACAGGTAATTCTGTGATCACCATAAAATGTTAAATGATAAGCAGAACAAGCAGATAATTAATTACACAGACTGTATATATGTATTGTATATAAAATCCACATATATAAATATATAGGTATGTAAAAAAATACATGTAGTGTTAATAAAACACTCTTAAATCACTATAGTGCCACTGATTTCAACAGGCACCAGCATTAAACTGGTGTCCCAGTGCAATATGTCTGTGAACTGGGCTGACAGGACTCCACAGGTGCAATGTCTTCTCTCTTCCCATCCCAGCCTCCCCACAGATGTCTGCACAGTGGTTTCTGACCCCACGTGCCAGGTGTCCAAGAGTGTGGTATGTGACCCCATCGTCATCAGCGATGAATGTTTACTCACCATCAGGAGATCTTTTGGGGAACCTGGGACTTACTGTATAAACATCACCTTGGGCGATGACACAAGTCAAGCCCTTGCGAGCGCACTGATTTCTGTAAACGGAGGTGAGTATACTTCGGGTCTTCCACTACAATCAAAGCAGAATTAGGATTTAAGAAAGGTTGCTGCTTTGAGTCACCTTCTGGAGGAGCCCATCTAACGTTGGCCAACGTTTCTCTTATCCTCAGTGTAAATGTTTCCCTAGCATAACAATTAGCAAGGCGCAAATTAGCTTCACCTCGTGGGGTGCCAGCAAAGCCCTTCGTTCCCTTCCACGCTGGAAGGGCTGCCACGTCTCTGAGGAGCATGGCTCATATGAGAAAACTGCCAAAGCCCAACTCACACTCTGGTGGAGCTGAGAATTACAAGGATTAGGCTGTGAAAGCACCACCTCCCGACAGTCACCAACCTCCAGTGCTCAGCGTACTAGAGTCACTAAGTGTAGTTTAGTCTGTACTGTAACCAGGTAAAAATGGCATTTTCTTTAGAAAGCCTATCTCATCGTAAAACAGAGGCTAACTTTTAATCAATCTCCTTTCTGAACTCTAGGAGCATCATCATCCGGAACAACAGAAGGTGTCTTTATCTTCCTTGGCTTGTTGGCAGTGTTTGCCGCCATTGGGGCATTTGTCCTTTACAAGTAAGTTGCTAGTTTCTATGATTAAAAACAGTTCGAGGAACTGTCAAAATATTAAGTTTAAATCAACAAACCAAACAAATTTGCTTTAGCTACATTTTTGTTTCTTTATCATTGCAGTTCACAAATATCCTGGCAAATATTCCAGAAAATTAGATTACTGGCTTAGGCCACAAAACCATTGGAAAATATGCAGATGTTAAAGACTTGTGGACTTTCATTTAAATGTTTTTCAGCAACTAACTGTGCACATTCCTTGCAGGAGGTACAAGCAATACAAGCCTATTGAGAGACAAACAGAGAAGCAGGAGGGACTAACTGCTTACTTCAGCAGTTTCAAAGCCATTTTCTTCCCTAGCAGCACTGAGAGAAATCCTCTGCTGAAGAGTAAACCAGGCATCGTTTAAACCTTTAGTCTAACACTGTAATGGGAATTAAGAACAGAACTCATATTGAACTGTACTTTAAGGGGGCTTTCTTGTTATTAAAAAAACAAACCAGGGAGCAAGGTGAAAGCACATAGAGATGGGATGATAACTTTTGGGGCTTGGTGCAATTAGAAACATTAAAGTAGTCCTTTGTAAAAAACAAGGAGGTAGTTTTAAGCACTCGCTTTCTTGCTTGTGATCTAGGATAAACTCTTCTGCACAACTAACAACCCTCCGCCCCCACCCCCTCCTTACTTCTAGGTTAACAACCTACAAAATTAATCATATCCATAACCTGGAAGGAAAAAAAAAGTTAATTTAAAAAGAAAAAAGGACAAAACCCCCACCAACCAACCAACTTGTAAACACTTAGTTTTTATTGCTGGTTACTGCCTTAGCAGGATTCCTGTCTTTGCTGGAAAGGGAGACATGGGGGGCAGGCACGTGTTATGTCTGTGGAATGAAGCGTGCCATGGCCAGTTCCCAGGCATTGGCACTGAACTGCTGCCACTGTTACGCTGTTCGGGAGGTCACAGCACAGGCTTGCCCCAGGCAGTCCAGCTCCCCACCGAGCAAACCCCAGATTCTGGGAACCACCAGAGGCACAGTTCCCCACTGGGAGTTTGGCAGCAGCCACGCTGTTTTGCAGGGTTCAATAGCATGGGTGCAGCTCATTAAATGCCAGTTGGCCCCAAGGCCAGAAAACAGGGCTGGACACGTTTAGTTTCCCACTGGACATGGCTACCAGTGCATGAGTCTCTCTACAAACCAGACCACAGACACCCGAGCAACAAGATGAGGCCCATTGCCTTGGCCCTCCCGGTTCAAACTTTGAGTCTCGTGCGCAATCCTGAGATGCAGCTGCTGATGCTGCCTTTGCCTCCTTTGTTTCCACTGGGCTTGAGGCACTGGACTGGCACCACCACTCCCCAGAGGGCAGATGTGTGGATATATGCTCCATGTACAAGGAAGGGTCAGCAGAACGAGGGATCTAGCGGGAAGGGGCAGCGTTCAACTCCCTTTTCCCCTTCTCTTCTCATTTCTCTCTCTCCTGCTGTAAAGATACATTATTTTCTGCTCGCTCCTCCATCCCTCTGTCTTTGACCACTTAATCAAATAAATGAAAACCCCAATATACATAAAGCACTGTTTTCTGCTCTTGCATGACGCAGCTTAGAAAATATAAACTTAAGCAAAACCAATGTGCCTTCACTTGTTCACTCAAGCTGCAATTCTGTGTTAAAAAAACTCAGTCTGGGGACTTTCTCAGGTGATCTGGCCCCACCATTTGGCATCGCGGCATTGCACAGTGCGAGACCAGCAGCAAACTGCTGAAGGCTGAGTCACTGGATGATGAGAAAGGGACAGTATCTTATTTGTAGAAGGCAAGAGGTTGCTAAAAATGTTTAATGAGATGAGCAAGCAGATCAAAAACGCTTTATAGTTCACATTCCATAAAAGCCCTGATGTTAACAGCGAAGGTTATAACAAAATGGAGGCTGGCCATGACCTTACACAAACCATTTCTAAACACTGAATTCTTTGAAAATCTGTATTTCAATATAATTAACTTATTTACCATGTCTTGAAACATCTCTGATACATCCTGTTTTTGGTTCCTGAGGTGATATATAAGCATAAACACGCTTTCCTACCATTTAACAGATCTGTCAAATGCTCATTGTTTGTAATTTGAATGTAGCCTTCACTATCCCTCCCCAGTGTGCGCAGGCACCTTTAAATGACTGGAGGATATTTTAAAAAATGCAGATTCCAACATACCAGTGAGATTAGCTATTTAGTTCTAAAACTCAGCAGCCTACTTTCTTCTTTTGTTTCCAGGTTCTCCCGTTATTTTAATTCCTTTGTGGCCATTTCAGTTATATTATTAAAAGCAGTGTATTTGGTATTGTTCCATCTTCCTCATACTTAACATCTTATTGTCTAACCAGAACTGGGCATCTAAGACTATTTTCTGACTTAAACAGAAAACACATTTTCTGCCAAAATTACTGCCTGAATGTTATGTTCTCTGTTATCAGTCAGGCAGGACTGTAATTTGTATCTGTTGCTCTAGCTTGAGGCAGGACAGGGCTTTAGTGGAAAGCTTAAGATGACCTGTAATGAAGCATGAAAACATTAAACCTGTCACAGCTGAGGATCAGTGAAGATGCAGGGTGCCACTGACCGAGGCTGTATGCAGAGAGCGTCTTGTTTCTGCTAAACACTGCATGTTAGGAGCTGAGACATCTTAAGCTTTTGCATAGAAAACAGCGTTTGGGTATACGTTAAGAATTCTTTATTCTTTAACCTAAGTGTACAGAATATCTTGCACTATCTCCCCTTAAGTATCATGTCAGAATACTACATTTTTATACTATGATATTGCCTTTTCAGCTGTAACTTCTATTTCATACATCTTTACGTTTATACAATGGAATTTAACTGCTGCTCTGACAAATAAACCGTCTAATGATTTTAAAGAGTAGATTTTTTTTCCTCTCAGAAAGAAATACTGTGAGATAAGAAACTTGATGAGTTGCCCAATTATAGGCTAAAACAGTATCTACTTCCAGAAAACACGACTGGATTTGCTTTACCCTTAGTTCACACCTGGCACTACCCTTGGTTATCCAGCTGATTTTGCAGTCTCCCCTCAAGTGTACTCAAACCAATGGCATTCATGGAACTGAGAAGCAAGAAGACTTTCTCAACAACTAAGGAACCCAGTTTCAGAACAGATCAGGATACAAATGAACTCCATGTCCTTCAAAGGAAAGAACAGCTGACAAACAACATATTTGTGAATGTCAGCAAATGTTACAAGACAGGTTTCAGGCATCTCCTTTAGAGAAATAACATCAAGAATGACATCAAGTATAAATGTACACCATCTTTGTAGAAAGAACATCTTTTCAAACAGGTCATCAAGAGAAACAGAAACATCAACTGGGTAATAGTTTTGTTAAAAATTACTTTAAAAACTGAACTACTATTTCAAACCATTTGCTTTGTTCTTCCCCCTTTTTCTTCTGGAAAATTTTTTATAGCACACAGTTAAGACACTCATCAGATGTGGCAATTTTTTCTTACCAAAAATATTTTGAAGCTGAAACCAAGGCTAAAAACCACCGGTCCCTGAAGAAATTGTAGAGAAATTCAACAAAACTTTGCAAGAGACATCTAACCACTGTGGCTTACAGCTACTAGTACAATTTACTAGTACAACACCTCCACTCTCACACAGCGTAGCCAGATTTTCTTTAAAGATAAAGCTTTTATCACTACAGGTGCTTATAACTCACACAGAATCACAGACTTTTTAGCATTGGAAATGACCTCTGGAAATCATCTAGTCCAACCCCACTGCCAAGGCAGAATCACCTAGAGCAGATTGCACAGGAATGTGTCCAAGTGGGTTTGGGATGTCTCCAGAGAGGGAGACTCCATGACCTCCCTGGACAGCCTGTTCCAGGGCTCTGCCACCCTCAAGGTAAGGAAGCTCTTCCCAGTGTTGAGGTGAAACATCTCGTGTTTTCGTTTATGGCCATTGCTCCTCAACCTGTCGCTGGGCACCACTGAAAAGAGCCTGGCACCAACCATGATTATGCCTTTCAAACCATAACACGGCTGGTTTACAATTATACACAGCGAGAGAGGGAAAAGGATTCTGAATGGCAATTCTTCCACTTTGCCATCCCTGTAAATGCCAGCACCCCCAGAGGAAGGAGGAGGAGGGAAACACATTTCACTCACATTAAATACAAGTGCTCAAACATGTCTAGGTCATAGTTTTGTAGGCCTTGACAACATTCTCCATAGCAACCCAAATATAGTGAGACTATTACCCTGTGCCCATTAACACTACATGGGGATCGCACAAATGTAAAACACACTTTCCCAAGGAAAACAAAGTTTCAAAGCAGCTGCAGTTTCTATGGCAAAGCCATTGACTTCAAAAGGGGGCACAAGGCCTGAGCTGGGATACTTGATTTGGGTTGATTTGGGTTTATATGGCGGTGGCCGCATTTTGCATCTGCTCTCTTTTACAGCTGCCCAACAAGCATTAGGTCCAAGAGCTGGTTACAGTGCAGGAATGACCCTACCTCTCAAATGCAGATACGGCAAATCGTCCTTGATTTTCTTGGTCACTCGGTCTGTTCAGCCTGGAGGAGAGGAGACTGAGGGGAGACCTTATTGTGGTCTACAACTTGTTCACGAGAGGAAAACCGAAACCCGAGGGCAGCTGCACAGGGCAGGGGGCGCAGGGCAAACCCGGAGGCGGAGGGGCAGCCAGCAGTGTGTGCTGTCAGACACACTTACAACCTTACCAAACCCCTCACACGGGCCGCAGGGCCCGCGGCCGGGCCGGCTGGGGACACCCGGGGATGGTTCAGGACACCCCGCCATGGCTCAGGGACACCCCGGGGATGGCTCAGGACACCCCGGGGACGGGTCAGGACACACCCCAGATG